>CM050650.1:72024404-72316904 GCA_027574665.1 Rhynochetos jubatus
GAGACAGCAAGATGGATTTATGAGGAATTACAGGCTGGTTTATAAGGAAAAAAATTATGACTTGGTCAACAGTGTAGAATTAAAAGGGCAGGTCTTGCACAGTCCAGGAAGGACCTAGACAGAACATGTACAATGTCACTCCAGGATGCCTTAGATCTTATGCAACAGTGCACTGGGGGTAGCTCTGCTACTGTCCCTGCTCCAGGCCTCTATAAGTAGCCCTTCCTCTGTCCCTGAGATCCCAGGAGATGCCTCCTGGATGGAATTCTGCAATTCTCACTCTGGAATTTGGGGTGTAGGGCTGCTGGGACCAGAAGATGTGAAGGTCTCCTACCAGCAGCCTACAACGGCAGCTTAACTGAAATAAAAATATGATTTATTTTGCCAAAAAGCTGCACAGCTCTTCATAGGATGGATTTAAGAAGAGGTGCCCTACGCATTATTTTTTGTACTCATACTTAACTTTCCTTGGTGGAGCTTAGGCAGACCTGGCATTTTTCCCCAACATGGAGAACTGGAAGCTGTCCATCATGCTTGCAGCCTGGTTTCCCTGATTAATTTATTTTTTTTTTAACATATCTTTAGCCTGTCAGCTTTTCCTGGCTCACATAATCCCCTGTCCTTTCCTGGAATCTCAGAGGTGTCAGGGGCTCCTTTGAAAGCAAGCTCAGCTATCAGAGGAGTCTCCCAGCCTGACTGGGTAGAGCCAGACATTGTTATCCTCACTCCTTTGAAGCTGCGTACCTGAGCCTGGCTTAACCGGGTCATTATTTCACTTTTCCTTGCTCAGATCTGTAACAAGCCCTTTATTGCTTGCTTTCAATTAACTCTATGAATTCAAGCAAGCAGCAATAGGAAATGTGGAGAGGGGGAAGGAAGAGATATATGGCATTAATCAAAGGCTTGTGCAGGCATTTTCCCAGTTTGCCCCATTTTGTTACCATAGGCTTCCATGCGATCCTTAAAATGGGGTTTCTTGCCTAGAGCCTATAACAAACAACCTGTCACTGCTGGGTTTCTGTTTATTTTAATTAACAAAGGGCTAATTCCTGGCTGGTACGCAGCAGAGTGGAAAGGCAGGAGGAGACCAGGCTTGACCGTGCCACTCTGTCCCTGCCACTTCATTCAGGTTGGGCTGAGCCCCGGTGCCAGGCGACCCCTGCCACCCCCAAACCATGCCCAGGGCTGTGGACACAGCTGGGACATGGCCTCTGTCCCAGCAGGGGATTCATCATTCATTGGGAAGTACCTACCCACCAAGTGACCAAGCCAGCAGGTTTATTTTTCCAGAGGCAGATCTCAGACCCAGACACACACTGCACTGCTGGAAGGGGCCGAGGGAGGGAGAGAGGGAGGACAGCAGTTGCTTGAGGTGAGGTTTTGGCAGTCCTCAAGAGCATCCACAGCTTCTGCACTTTCACCAGCTGGATGGTGGAGCCGGGTGCAGCCTACCTAAAATCCACAGGAGAAGGAGGATGTTCAAGGAGACCCAGCTATCCATTTTCAACACCTTCTCCCCTTGCTTTTCTGGGTGTGGGTGTGCTTCAAGTTAAAAGCAAGCGTGGTTTGGGATAACTACTGAACCACTGGAAACAGGCAGACTGCCAGGGGGACTCCGTCTTGTAGAGACCTGCTGCCTTTCCATGGCAGAGCAACATGGGGCTGTGACCCAGGGGTGGTGGGAGCATGGACTACACTGTGAAGAGGAGTCATGCCTTGCCCTCCAAAGGGCTTCATGGTATGTCCCCACAGGAGACAACTTCTATTCCTGAGGCCAGGCTGTGACCTGACGCACAGCATTTGACCAGCTGCTAGCTACAAGGTTGCATGGGCTGTGGTGTGGCTCTCTAGCTGCTGAGCAGCCGTGGGGGACTTTGGTAGCAGGGTGCAAGTAGAAAGCACATGCTTTCCTTTTTGCTGGCCCATGGTGGATGTCTCCGAACCTGTCCAGCACTTCAGTCATGTGTTGTGAACAGGAACATAAGGACACTACCTTTTTGGAAACACCTTTTCTTTTCTAATTTCACAAAAATGAATCCCAGCTATTAAGAACATGTCTGAAAAACACATTTGATATTCCAGTTGTCTGAGGTGAAATATCATCAAAATGGTGAGCACATATGGAGGCTCTTGGTTAGCTGGCTGGTGAGCTAAGGGTGTTTTTCACTTTTCTTGTTTCCCATGCAGTGAGCACAACAGAGTACGTGAGTTCCCCACTCTCATTATCTGATCGCCTCCAAAAATAGGTTCCTGCATATTTCATCCACCAGAAAACTTTGAGAGAGAGAAAAGACCTACTTTTATTTTTTTCTGCCAGTTGTGCCTGCAGCCATGCAGCACTGAGCAACTACTGAGCAGCTTTCATATATTCTCCTGCTGTGCAACGAGTCAGCTACATAGATGTCAGGGTCCAGCGGGCAGCCACAGACCTTACTGCTCCTCCCCAGCCTTTGCCAAGGCCACCTGGGCGCAGGAGCCCCATTTCAGCCCAGCCTGGGGCCATCAGTCCCTGCCCCAGTGATGCCACAGCAGTGCTGGTTGTATGCTGAGGCCCCTCATTTATATGTCACAGCCTTGTCTCTGGCCCTGTCTTCAGCCCCCTCTCCTTTAGTTCCTGATGGGAGTGACCCAGATGATCCCTGGCCCCAGTTCATCACTTTCTGCCTCAGGGGTTGTTGTTATAGATGTCATCTCTGCTCACGGTGGTCACTGTGGGACAGCACCCACCGGTGAGGGCATGGCCTGCTCCGGGATCACCCTCAGGTCCCAGCTCATCGCCCTTTGGAAACAGCTGTCCCTCACTGAAGAGCAGTGGAAACCAGCTCTGACAATACAAGTGTGAAAAAAAGATGGTAACAAACCACCTTCATCTGGTAGCATTTATGTGTGCAAGCCGTGAACATCATTACTGTTTCTGCTTTAAATGATCAGGAAACACCTCCTGCAGCCTGGGTCACGTGTGTTGTGGTGGCTCTGCACAACAGCAAGAAGGAAGGGATGGAGCTCAAACTCCAAGGTGTTCCTGTTATAGAGCCATCTAAAAGTCTTTAATAAACCCTTTTAAATATCTGTAATTTTAGTTATATAGCGCACTAATTATCTGTCTTGTGCTAATGCCTGGTTCTTATAGCAAATAGAAGGCTGACAAACCCAGTTCTCTCAAGCCTTTCCACATTTGGCACATGCTCTGTCCCCTTGACCGTCCCACAAGATCCTCTCCAGTTTGATTCTCTCTTTTTCATACTGGGGGACAAAGCTGGTGCTACAGCTTTGGGCTTACAGGTGCCCAGCCAAAAGGAGAAACTGCTCCCCTTGGCCTGTGGTTGCCCTCTGGCTAGTGCAGCCCAACATGAGGTTAGCTACCAAACGAGCCCAGGTCAGCCAGTCTCACTGGGGTATTCATGTTTTCTCTGCCTGTTCACCCCCTCTCCTCTGAACTCTCTCCAGTTGATCCCATCTTTCTTGTGGGTGCAAAAAAATAACAGCAATGCCCACCTGTGAGGCATGTAATGATACATGATGTCATCTCATGAGACATGACACAAGGCATTGCTTGGTGGGTGCCTGGGGGACAGGGGCAAACCTGTGAAGGTTAGAGATACATACTTATGAAGCAAATTGTTTATATCTCTGTGTGAGCTGATCCCCAAATGGACACAACACTCACAAGCAGCTTGCAAAATGCAAGCAAGGTGGTTGTAATGATGACTGATCTTGTGACAAGTCACCTTGTTAATTTTCTTTTTTCCCAAGTACAGAAATGCTGACATTTCTATCTTTTCTTTAAAAAATACTTGCATATCTTATGAACAGGAGAGCTGAAGCCAGACCTCCATACCCTCCTTACACATTAATATTTGTCAAAATAACGTTTGGTAGAAGCAAGACTGTGACAGAACACAGATTTTTATAAATATTGCCTAAATTGCACTCATAACTAACTTTCCTTTCCTACAACCTCCTTTCTGTTTCTTACTTATTCACTTCCTTTCATCATTTTCATTTCCTTTCGACTCTTTTTTTTTATTTCTCCAAATCACTGGTCCTAGTCCTGGTTAATTTAAGTTTCTGAAATAGCTATGAAAAGGCTTTTTTCCCCAAAGAAAAAATAAAATGCTGACATCAGAAAATAAATCACTTCTAAGAATACCACTACTAGTATTTCATATTCAGCAATGAAAAATTAATAGTGAGCACAAAGAAGTTAACTTTTAAAAAGTTATTAATAGAAGTACAGTTAAAAAAAGCTTATTGAAAAAATTATACATAAACATATATATATATAAACAGATAACTTCAAAGTATCTAGTAACTAGTGAAAGCTGTGAAACAGATATCTGGAGTATCAGATAGTTCTTCATTCTACTTATTTTTCTTAATTTTTTTTCTTCAAAAATAATTTATCAAGCACAAAGCAGATATTCAATATATTTTTATTACCCACTGTTTTTCCCACTGATACTGAGTCAGGGAACACATAGGAACAATTGCAAATTGTGAAGTGAAATGTGGGAAAACAGAGAGAGCGAGCAATCGTGAGTGAAACTTCAGCTTTATGTTTGTAAAAACTTGCCTTTTTCAAGTTCTATTCCGAGGGTACAATTCCACTGACTTAACCATAGCCATGTGGGGCTGTCTGGGGTGCTGTGGAGTTTCGCAGCACCTCCAGCTGCTGCTCCAAGGTGTGTGTGTGTGGTTGGCAAATTTTGTGCCACAGCTTTCAGCCTTGAGCAGATGTCTTGGGTATCTGAAACGATATGAGTTCCCTCTGCTCAGTCACTCACATTGCTCCCTTAGTCTTGATACTGCAAAAACATCAGTGGCAGCCACACAAAACTCCTGGTATCAAAGGACCGGTGAAGACCAAGACATTTGCAGGCTTGTGTCTCTCACCAAACTTCCCATATCAGCAATTATTTCAGTGATGCCGAAAAGTGCGAAAGGAGATGGACACATTGTGGAGTACATAAGCCTGGTGAAAGGCAGTCCCAGAGAGCCAGCACATCACACGTTTGGACACATCCCAGAACAGATCCCAGCCTCCTCACTGTGCCCATCTGAAGAAGAGGAAGGGCACACTGTTCCTGTGGTAATGCGAGCCATGCCAGCCTGTTAAGCCTGTTAAGCACTACACAAAATCCCAGAGAAGCAGGTCAACATGACAAGGAGATGCAACTCTGATGTCTTGTTGATCTGCTAGGGTGTGAGAGAAGGTCCTGTTGCTGGTTGCAAATGAAAATGTGTTTTAGCACAACAGTCCTCTCTGGAGGGTTTATTGTATTCACCCATCGTTATCCATTAGCTATGTGTCCTGGCATACTCGTGTGTGCTTCAGAAAGCACAAATTCTCAGTATTTCCCAAATTCTTAACAGTTAAAACTATCTGATTCCCCATGGGACAGCTGGATATGCAGTGCTATTCAGCAGTCACAAGCATTCCTCCTCAGAATTTTATGGAATACGGAGGGATACAATTAAATGAAATAAAACATTACCATGTATTAAGAAACCAAAGGAAGGTGGGGGTTTCCTACAAGACACTCATCTACTTGGCTTTGAAATCCCACAGTATCAAAAAGACTGAGTAGGAATAACAAACTGGAAATATCCTTTCCTACAAAAGGAAGGGACATAGCTATGTTTCATAAGCCATTAGAAAACAAGTTGTGAATGCCATCAGAAGCAAAGGATGTGCAGTCTGTTAATTACAGATTAAATTTAATGACACAACACTCTTACCCAGGAATACTTATGTCACTGACAGAGGTTAATGACGCATTTAGCAGCTGAATTTACTGGATGCCAGTGTTTGATATAATCCACCCAATGGCTGTATGACCAAAGGTGTCCCCGCCCCTTGGGGATGCCTGCTGGATGAGAAACTGAGTGGAAAGAAAGAAAATGAGGCTTTGAGCAACCTGACCTAGTGGAGGGTGCCTCTGCCCATGGCAGGGGCGTTGGAACTAGATGATCTTTAAGGTCCCTTCCAACCCAAACTATGCTATGATTCTATGATTTTATGGTAAGAGGAGAAAAAGAATTTTCAAGGAGTCTGCTCAATAATTAATTTATCCATGGTGTTACACCCCACAGTAATCTGTCCTGTCCTCAGCATACCTTTCTACACATGGAGCCTAATTAAGCCAGCAGATGCCTCTTCCCCTACCAAGTTCACTCCCCCTGGTTTAGGTTTTTTTCTTTAAGTCTCCTTTTCTCATGGAGGGGACTGAAGCGTCCACTACTCGAAAAAAAATGACCCACTCCTTCTGCATGTACCACACAAAGAAACAGCAAATAACAAAATCCAGAGGCTTCATGTGTCCCTATACCAGGGTCCATTTTTAAATCCCTGTTAAAAGAAATAAATCTCAGCCAGGAGGCAGCTCTAGCCCCCACCCCACTGCTGGCCCTCCTGCAAGTGCTGAGCTGGGGCAGGACAATGGAAGGGCTGCTGGAGAGGGACAGGAGCTGCTCCAAGCAGCACTGCCACCGCAAGAAGTGCATACACAGAAGCAGTCGTCTCAAGGGATGAGACCTGTGGGAAGGGGTGCATTTTGGTCCTTGCCCACCTCAGCAAGGCCTCACGGAGGGCTCCTGGCACTTGGAGTGTGATGGTGCACCTAGCAAAGGGGAGGGCTCCACAGTGAAGGCAGCACGCCTTTCACACTGCAGCAGAAATTCATTTTACACTGAAGGCAACATTCCAGTCACCAGGAACTTCAGCTTTACTTTTGCAAAGTAAAATTATTTCTGTAGTTTTGTTGACTCACTTCCATACTGTGGGATTCACAGTAATAGTAGTCCTTGGGGCTGCCAGAGATGTAAATCTTCCAATGCCAAAATTTGCCCCCCAGGATAGAAAACAAGTATTTCTTCTCTTCAAAACACCCTTTTAATAGTTTTGTTGCCTTTGCCTTTGCCTTCTGTGAGTGCCTACAACACAGGATGGTAAACAAAGGCCAGAGTTGCCTTATAGCAACGCATTACGCTGACAATACATTGCATTTATCGTCACTGGAGTGCTTCTAGGGATGTCCAGCCTCCTCTGTACTGGGCCTTCTGTCTTTCCTTTTAATGTAGATTTGGAATGATCAGTGTCCCTAGGGTGTCTGTTACTCCTCTCTCACACTTTTTTCTTCACTTCAGAATGTGCAATCCTCTTTCTTCTTGTCTTTTGTATTTTTTGCATTTGCCCCTTGAGAAGGTAGAAAGACCAATGGATTTGTGAAGCATGAGGCCCTTTTTTGAACAGTTTTGAGAGATGAGTATAACTTAAGCAAAATAATTACTTTCTCAAGTCGAATTGGCTCAATTCTGGCTGATTAATTTTTCGAAGCTATATTTCAATACAGCTCTGATCGGATCAGCCACTTTCCACAGCTAGTATTTTTGGCCTGTGTGTTATTTTAAGCTTGTCATTACCGTGGGACTTGAATTCATTTTGGATTCATTAATAAGCAGCATAATTCCCTTTCATTAGAAATCTCTTATTGGAGTAACCACTTGTGATGTAAAATGCAATTCCCATGAAGTGACCATCTTTGTAGATATAGAGCTAGTGATGATGAATTAATATACAACTTTATATTAAACTAATATTCCCCAAAATAATAAAATGCCTCAATATATTCCATGCATAGTTAATACAAGATCAGAAGGATGAAAGGTACAAGTGGAAATAGGATTGTTTCCTGGGTTACCAGAATTCCCCATTTTTGGTGTGGTACACTAAAGGGATTTTATGTTGCATATGCATACATCTTTCTCTGCACAACGTATTTTTCTGCCATGTATAATGGAACTCGCAATGAGAAACACTGACATACCCAATGAAACAGAGTCCTTCCCAACATTCACACAATGGCTGGCTGTTCATGATGAAAGAGAAGATTTTATAATCAAAGACACTGAAAACCTGCGAAAGAGAGGGTTAAGAAAAAAAGAGCATCCTTTCTTGTTGGAGCATGGACAAAAAACTTAGTTTTTCTCTAAACTTTCACTGAGCAAATGTACTTATATCTTGGCCCTCTTCACAAGTTGTAGTTCTTGTAGAAATACTTGTATGCCGGCTAACAAAGCCGTGCACAAGTATTGATGCTGCTCTCAAGGGGTGTCAGTATGTCACATTTCCCTGAACGATGATGGGCTATAGAGGGAAAAGAGATTTTAAGTAGTTTTGAAAGAACTTGGAGCAATTCTCATGTTTTGTATCTCTTCCATGTGTGTAACCACTCCACCATGTGACAGAAGAGACACACAATAGTTCTGGCTAAATTTGGTGTGACTGAGACTTGAGAAAGAGCCTTTTCTATAGCCACATTTCTGCTGACAACTTTTTAATTTTTTTCTGGAAGATGAGAAAGAAAAAAGTAGTCAGACAAAGCTCGGGCTGGAAGCAGATCCCCATATTGGAAGGAGAGGGACAAGACCATATCACATGAGCAATTTGTTGCTTCTTTTGCTGTCCAGCTTGATCCAGGTGGAAAGCATCTCTGGGCAAAAGTGTATTTCACATGTGTGCAGTCACGGGTGGCATTTCAGTTGCCACAGATCAGGCCATTTTCTCACAAAACACGACTGCCTCTAACAGCATTGGATGACTCTGCTTTCAGATTAGTTTTCTTATTCCTTCTAATTCCACAGCTGGATGAAATAGGAGATGATTGCCATTAAGCCACTCATACTGGGTTTAAATGTCAACATGACCCACGGGAAAGTTCCTGCTGCAGGAATGGCCATGCTAAAGCAGCAACAGCTCTGTGCTAGGCAAAGGGATGCACCTCATCTGCCCAAATGTACTGTGGGCAATTCTCTTCAAACTTGTCTTCTAAACCCCTTTTTAGCCCATGGCAACAAGTCATCTCTTTCTAAAGTGAGCATTTCTACTGAGTTCATCTGAAATAACTCCTACCCTGGAAGTGCCAGTTTCTCTCTGTGTACCACAGTGGAAAACTAGCCAGCACCTTGGGTAGGAGCAGGTGCCCTGTGGGAAATAGTGCCAGGAGAAGTCAGTTCCACTGCTGGTGACAGTGCCCCAGGACATCCCTTCAGTTTTCAGCATGAGGAGACGAAGCTCCTGATAATGCCAACAGTTTCCTTAGACTCTTTCACAGCTCAGATACACTGTGAGGAAAGAGACCTTCATCCTCCTAATGAGCAAATGTGCTCAGAGTAAACGCATTCCTTGAAGGGCGTTAATGCTTTCATCACCACTGGCTAATGAGCCTGAACTTGCACCTTGTGCTAGATACCAATCAGATTCCTCTTTCTGTACTCTCTAAAGTAGTGCAATTCGGTCTGCCAGCTGACAGTGATGCTGCTTAAAAATAACTGCACATGGGTGTTCTTATTCAGTATTTCTGTCACAGGAGTTGGTAAAGGTCTAGTCCCAGTCAAGAGGGGCCCATTTTAATATGCATTTAATTCTTGATTTCTTTTAAGGTTATTATTAACTTATTCGATTTTAAAAATCAAATAATAAGCCTTTTAATTGAAGAGTAACTATTTCTTGTATAATGTAATTTGATATTTTTCCCTCAAAATTTCAAATTACTTTGGTCCTGTTTGGTTGTGGGGGGTGGGGGGGGTGTTGTTTTTTGGCTTTTTTTTAATCATTTACATAATCTACAACACTTTCAGGACTTTCTTACTTTGCATAAATCAATTTCACTTCTTGTTCACCTCATCACTTTCAAGGGGATTCTTTTCTGCTTTACTGGACTTAAATTAATCCTCTGGAGAAAGCAGTGTCACGACACGGCCAGCATCAAAATCTGCCTAATGAAAGCAATTTTTTTCATTTAAATTGGCATTCAAGGATATCACTGCTCATTAGCAGACTTCAGATCTTTTATTTCATTTTAAGTGAGAAAGGCAAGCATTCTTTCCCTAATATGAGTTTCTTGCATAAGAATTTATTCAGAGGCCTTTGAATTTATTGCAGTGCAAGTTGGGTGCCTAAATACCTTTAAAAAACAAGTCTATGTGATTTGCAAAGTATTAACATCACTAGCAAGACCGTCAAAATTGCCATGCTTGATCAGAGTGGTTATGTGTTTCGTTTGCTTTCTCTCTGGGGCCAAAACTGATCTGAGAAGATGGTTGAATAATGGATGGATGTGGAATCACTTATGATGAAAGGGAAATTCCTTCCTAATTCCAGGCCCTCAGCAGATGCTTTTGCTGGTGACGGTCTTAGATGAGCCTTAATACAAAATCTGTACTGAAGCTTATAGCTGAGAAGAGTGCTCAGTATAACAGAGGGAGAGTTTCAGAAAAAAAAAGGTCGTAGGCTGGAAGGGAGTGAGATGCAAAATCTGTGTTGCTTGTCTCTTGGGTACTGGTACACAGCTGCAAAGAAACTGCATCTGTTTCACTAGAAGTCTCCAGGGATATTTAGCCTTCCAGGGTAGATGCCCTCATACTTTCCTGCAGTTGGAAGGTTTTATCATTAATAATTCTGTATTTATCTTTTTCAGTTTCAAAAGAAATATCTGTCTGTGGGGAGGAAGAGCACTTCTCGCCCTTGGTCCTGTAACACAGCTGCAGGATGGTGCAGCTTGAGCCTTGGTTGGGCTTAAGAGCCAGAGGCTGCCCACTGTTGGCTTGTCTCTATGTCCTTGCTTCAGGCTTTGATATACCTGTTGTGCATGACCCAACTAAGGCTTCCCCAGAGGAGGATATTGATTTAATGATCACAGGCAATCTGCAGTCCACACTGACCTTTTCCTTTTTGTCCTGTCACATTTCTTCACAAAATACATGTTTTATTGGTTTCAGTCCAGTTGTCAAATGTAACCTTCTCCTTCCTTGGAAGATGAAGATTTTTTCCTTGACTTTACTTGCAATTCACTGTTCCCATTTGAATATTTTATGGGATCCAGTAGCAATGATATATGCTTGTTAAGTTTCCTGGGTTATGAATGAGAAGTTGCTTTTGTCTGATAAGCACAATGATAAAGAGAATTTAAACACTCAGAAGAAAGTGTTAGTGAACTTATTTCTCACGCATAAATGTGTGGTTTCCAATCATTGACTATTTCTTTGTCATTGCTATGATGTACAAGGAACACAAGAGAATTAACTGAGCACAGGGAGCCTCTGATAAGAAAATATAAGTTTCAGAAACAGCATTGAAGGCTATATTCTATTTGGTAACATTTGTGAAAAACATTTTTAAAATTACCTTCCTAGTTAGTATGTATTATTCCAAAATACATGCCTTTGATTTTAGAAATTGTCAGAGGAAATGAATAATTTCACCACAATTGTTAAACGTCTTGTTTACATATTCAGTGCCAAATAATAAAAAAAAAAATCTGTTTATGCAACACTCATTTATGCTAAGCCTTGAAAAAAATTACATGTTACAAAAGTGGAAGATATGGTGATCTTTGTTATTGCAAGATGTGTTAAAAACAAAGCTTCTGTATGACATTTCAAGGTAAACATTTTTGTTTCGTCTTCCATCAGTCTTCCCTAATTCTCTGATCTGCTGCAAGTACACACAAGAGCAAAGTAAGTGCTTTTGACCTCAGATCAGCATTATTTTCTAGTTTATTTGTCAAATGTTTTTCAGATGAGATATCTTATCTGGTCAGGTGTATAACTGAACAGAATTAATCCTTTTGGGAAAATATATCCTATTTATCCCAATATCTTTTGAAAGCTGTATTTGTGAAGGCGCTCACATTTTCTACACTCACAGACAAGACACTTGGAGCTGGGGTGAGAGGAGAAGAGCAGGGATAGTGACAGCCCATCCTTTGGACACTGGCAGGGTGGAGAGGGGGAAGCTGAGTTTTGTTCCTTCACCCTGTGTTGTTTCAGAGCTTATGTTGTAGTTACTGGATAAAATGGTTAGTGCATGTAAAGGCCTGGCGTAAATTAGACCTAAATCTTCCTTTTCCTTGGGGGCTATGCCAAACCATCTGCAAAAGGGGAATAGCCATGTTATTGAAAGACAGGCCCATTGGATAAATGTCAGTAAAGCATCCGTACACTGCACAACGCTGACCTGTGGATAGAGGCACCTGCCAGGGAGATGCAGGATTTTAGATACAGCCTCGTGGTCAGCATTTTATCTCTGTCAGCCTTGCACATCCTCCTGCTGACAGTATTATCTCTTGGTTCTTCCTGTTCAGGCAGGTGTTTCCTTAGTCCCTAACCCTCTCCAAGCCCTGTACAATGGGAAGCACAGGGTTGATGGTTCCTCTTCATGTCTGTACTTGAAAACATTGAATTTCACTGTCTGAGGATAAAGAATTTGCCTTCTACCAGCTCTTAGGTTTTCAACCAGAAGAAAGCTATTTATTTGGCCATTTTATGCCATTGTGAAGAGCAGATCCCTGAACCATTGACATGCAAGAAGGACTGTATACTGCAAAACATTAAAAAGGCCTACTGCAAAAAAGTTATGGGCCTAGTAGAGATGGAGCTCCTACTCCTCTATCATCTCCCTGAAGTCAGCAGATTGTAATAGTTGGAAGCAAGGAAAAGATCCTGCTACAGAGCAGTTAGCTATGGCAGTTTCTAATACTGTGGGGTTTTTTTCTTCTATTTGTTTTAGGTTTTCAAATAAAAACAGAGAGTATGCTCTTCATCCCAGGAGCTTTCACTCGGACGGGCTGTTAATGAGCTATAAATTACTTATGCAAAAGAAAATACACAAATATGCACACATTACTATTCCTTAGCTGAAGGTTAGCTGTGTTTAAATGTTGGGGGCTAGACCTTCCTCACCTGGGTCACCAGCCCTGCACACATTTTCATCTGCATTCGCCCTGTCACAGGGTCTAGCATGTAACTCTTCAAGCGAGATTGCATACCTGACATTCATGGACTCATGCTCTAACCTCATGCAACACTGGCAGTTCCCTGGGTAAGGTGATAGGTAGCGCTTCTCTGCTATCCAGCAGTCGCAGGGTATTAATCAATCCTCAAGCTCTCTTGTGAAGCACACTGGCTGTTAATCTTATTTCTAGAGGCACCGTCTCCTTCTTGACTGTGGAATCTTGAATTACAATGGCTAAAAAGCATTTCTGTCCATTCACAAGGGGACCAGAAGCTAAACTTTCTTCCCTCGAGCCTTTGTCATCCACAGTGAGGACTGATCATTGTCATGAGCTTGACCTCATAATGAAATCAGTGACCTTGAAGGTGGCAGAGGCAATACAAATCCTCTTGTTCACCCCAAGTTTAGAAGCTGTTTGCCTGACTCCTTTGATCAGCTCCCTCATGAATGAGGAGCCCTCAGCAAGACCTGCCTGAACCACTTAAGTCGCTCCCTCCCATATGGCGCAGAAGAAGCATTTGTGCAGCCCGGGAGTATCAGGACACATTGATAAGCTCAGTGCTTGGGCTGCTATAGAACTTTTTCTTTCCTCAGGGTCCTCTCCTACATTTCCCCATGTATTCCAGCCTCTATTAATCCTGTAGTTGTCCCCAGGGTAGCCTCCAGCCTGGGGGATCAATGGCGTCCTACTACTCCTCGACTTCCCTGCCCCATCTCCTTTACTGACACTCCCAGGCTGCCTGAGCAGAGCAGCACACAGAGGTGCTGGTAGTGGGAGTTAAAATCAAACAAAATATAAAACAGTATAGAAAAGAAAGGTTTAATTGTAAAAATATATTGGGTTGTTTCCTGGGTTTTGTGTGTGTGTGTGTGTGTCTAGACCACGTCAAACAAGATGAATATCCTGGAATCAGCCAGGCTGCTAAGGGTTAAGGTATTTATGAACTTGTTAAGAGATGGAAACATTGTGCACTGTTCACAATGTTTAATTTTAACTGCCAAGCTAGAGGGAATCTTTGATTACATTATCAGTTTATTCTCAATGAATGTTACTTGTTATATATATATATATTTTTTTTTTTATGGTGCTATTTCTGTGTTAGAAAAGATATTTCTCCTAATTGCCTGGAAATAGAGGATTTTAATTAGTCAACCTTTCCATGCAGAGCATTCCTACTCCTGAAATCCTGGGCCAGTATAGGGTTAAACATCAGTCTAAAAGATTAATGACTTAACTGAAAACATTTTATCAGAGATACAGAAAATAAATCCTGTTCCAAGAGAGCCACAAACCGTGCGTGCCATTGAGGAAGGGAACTGCACAGACCAATAACAACTGATTGCTCCTGCACCAGCAAACAGCAGTGATAAGACAAAAATCATTATAAGGATCAAAGTCGCTGAGCTCCGTGGCCGGTGCTGGTGCTGCGGGGCTGAAACGTGAGCTGTGCTGCCTACCTGAGGGGGACTTCCTTTGGGTGCCCTCAGAGCCAGTGTCCTCAGCTGGCTTTCTCAGTGCAGGAAAGCAGGGATATGTGCATACATGTCAGGTTTATGTGAGTGAGAATACCCCGTGCTGCTGCAGCAAGAACACAGGTGCTGGATTTTACCCAGAGTTTAAAGCTCCTGTTTGAATTTTCAGAGGCTGCTGCCAGGATGGACACGATGTGGACGTTGAACTTCAGAGCCTCAGTCAGACACATACTGAGGGACCAAATACATCAAATTTACAACTCTGAATTAAGCTTTTTTTTTTTTTAAATTTCCAATTTCTCCTTCTTCCTTAAAAGTAAAAAACCCCACCACCCCACCTTTCCCTACATGCTTTCCCCTTCCTTGTATCATTGAACACATAGTTGTCTGCAGCTGTAGCAAGGTGCAGCAAATGATGCTCCTGTTGACTGACAGGGGAGTCCAGAGAACATGCAGGAGCAAAAAGGACAGAAATCTCTCCTGGAGCACAAATATTTAGCAGTTAGAAGGACAGCACACTGCATATTACCTAAACGTTTGGCCGCATGTGTTTTAAGGCTTGCTTGCCCACGGATAAGGAAATTAATCTGATGTTTGGATTAGATTCGTGTCTACACACTGTAAGTACGGATTTAGTGGCTTTTTGGCCAGAAATGAAATCAAAGATGCTCAAAACCACAAGCTTTAAAATGTTCTCGCTTTTCCAGGACTAAATCCTTAAGTTGTTAATTGTTATAACAGGCAAAACTTTGTCTCAGTGAGGACAGAAAAATAGCAGTACTTCACCCACAGAAAAACCTATCTTGGCTGGGTAAGTGACTCCCCTGAAACTGCTGCCTCACTGTGAACACTGACCTGCTTAGGAAAAATGTACATATAAATAATGTCTTCAGGGCAAAAACTGCATCATCTCACATTACACTTTCATTTTTCAATGCGAGACTTTGCTCCATAATGTTCCAAAAGCGGCTCTCAGTAGTAGGAGTCATCTTTATTCTAGCAGGCTGAGGGGCCATAGAAAGTCCTGATCCTCAAGGAAGGCCCTCTACAACAATACCACGGACATACACAAAACCCCCACCTACTTCAAAAATACTAGGCTGAAAAAGCCAGGCACACAAAAGAGACGACAGTTAATTTGGACAACTTAAATTCCGTCCATCTGCATGACTGTTACAGCACAGTCTTGCACAACCTTTCTCCCTGGGTCCCCTGCACCATGAAGCCCACGGGAGAAGGCACAGTGCTTGTTGAGCAGATGGTCAGTATTTTATTACATTTCCTTTTTTTCTCCAGTTTGTAGCCCCAGGCCTTGTCTACTGCAGATTCTCCCAACCATTTCTGAAAAAAGATGTGTCTATTTTCCCCTGGCCTTTTCTATAGCCTTCATCGTTATTGCTTCTGACTGCTTCAGACACTGGTTTATTTTCACTGCCTGGTAGATACTGAGTCCTTTGGTGGGTGGAAGATTGAGAGAGTAAGGTCAGGGTGGTGTGTGCCTGGCTGAGGCAGCTGGACCTATTTGCGCTTGAGCAGCATACTCAGGAGTAGGCTAGTGTTCAGGATCTACTTCAGCTGCAGGTATTACCGTATCTATGGAAGCAGGGATGGGGAAAAAAAGAATAAAAGGAGCTCCAGGCTGGTACTGTAGAAAAAGGGAATGTTCAGATTCATGACAGTAGGCCTAAGTGACTGGGCTTTGTAGTGATGAAGGAAAACAATCAAAAGATGATTCAAAAATAACCAGCCTCCAGCTGGTCCTGCTACCTATGGAAAGCCTGTAACAAAAGCTCTGCCAGGCATCAGCTGCCATTATGCACTGGGGAGTGCCAGGCTGGGACATGGTGGAGGAATTTAGCCTGTCCCAATGCAATGCATGGCCTTTGCTTCCCAAGGACAAAGCCTGTATGGGAGCCCAGCACAGCTGCCTGCTCCTGTTACAGCTGGATGGTCTCCTTGGTCAGGTCCCACCAACAGGAGACCTGCACTGCAAGGGGCAGCATCGCCTTGTGTGGGGAGGGGTCATACTGGGACATCCGTGGATCCGAGTCCTGTCCTCTTTCCTGAAGTAACGAGATGTAAGAAGGAATCTTCTTTTTATAGAAAGTTACACAAAGGACCTACACAAGTTCTTTGATTCTGCCTTTGCATCCCAAAATATACAACTTTCTTCCTGATACTGTATGATACTCAGTTACCATACAAAAATAAATTATCTGCGGGAGAATGAGGGCAAGCTGAAAACTTATTTATCACCCCACCATTATAATGTGGTTGATGATCAAACAACCTGTGAAGCTGAGATAATTTTCTTCATCTTCAAGTAGCCACTGGAAAGCCTCATTACATGCCTGAAGTTGTATTGCTTAGCAACAACATTTCAGAAATTCAAGTTATCAGCATGATCACTAATAAGACAGTAAGCTGCGAAAGAATCCTGAATAAACTAGATGCATTTGCATTTCAAAATAAATAAGAGTAAATGTCAGATTGTGTTTTGGAGTATATGAACTCTTTTTAGCATAGATATGTTGTATTTACTCAAGCATTTGTATGATGGAGACAAATCTGAACTGTTTCTAAAATTTTATACATACAGCATGTCTGTGAGCTCCAGGTATTTTACTGTTCTTCAACTGCTAACTTTAGCTGAAGAAGTCTGCTATCAGAAAAGCATGCTGTCAAAGTATGGCATACACAGAACAATTAAAAGTGGTATTTTCTATGGCAGGACATGACCATGGACAGGAATTTCTGAACAATGAAGATACAGTTAGCATGCTGCAACGTACAGGGTTCATTTGAAGGGCTGTTTGCTTTATTCAAGCATATTTGGAACACTCTTTTAAACTTTGCAAATACTCAGAGAAGAGATTTGTTAATAGGGTATGAAAAACCTTTGTGAACTCTGTGCAAAAATGTAGACAGTTAAGGGTGTCATGGTTCACAAAAGCAGAGTAAGTCTGGGACTTTTCTGTAGCCCTGAGTTTCTGGTGAAACATGCAGAAAACAAAGCCACAGGAATGCTCAGTCAACAACAGCCCAAGCCTGTTGCTCACATGTTGCCTTTCTCACCTGGTCATAATATTGATCTGATCAGCTACCAGGAACACAAGTATCTGTCAGAGACTACAAAGCAGTTGGTTTGAACTTGTCCCTGTTTTGTCTCCAGGGAATTCACAGAAAATGTTCCCATCACTCATTCACTCACAGGCATAGCATTTAGGGGAAAACCCCATGTATTCCTGTTCCCTCTGCAGGCAAGCCTCACTTACCTACCATCATCTTACCTACCTACTTGTAGCTAGTAGGCACCTTTTCTAGCCACCATGGGTATGGATGTTTCCAGAAGATGCCACATCCCACCTGTGCAAAACCTCCTCTTTGGCCACAGGGGAAGGCTCCTGGCCAGCTTTGCTTCATTACTTCAAAATGCACTCAGTGAACTAGAGGAGATGATTTTTCTGTCTAAGAGCACCACTGGGGACAAGCAAAGCCAAGCTCAGCAGTGACAGTTCAGAGAGCAGAAGGCTCATCAATGACCTTAGAAAAGCAATAAGGGTGCAGGGGGGAGCACGCATAAAGGAAGAGTGGCTGGGGTGAAGGTTACCCATGAACCTCACCCAGCCCAACTCAGCAGGACCTTGCAGGGCACCCTCTTTCCTGCAGATCCCCTTGCTTTATGTAGGACCCAGGACATAGGATAGGGAGTATTCACATGAACAACACTTTAAACTCTCTTTATTTGCTAAAAACTCATCTTTATTCATATTAGACCTGAATTACTAATTTATTCACTGCAGTTTATCTCAATGATTTTGCAAGTTATCTTTCCAGAGCACTTTTGAGGTGCAAGAAGAAAGAGCTGGATAGTGAGGTTTTATTGTTGGGAGACAGATGCACAGAGACATTAATTGGGGTGCTCAGTTGGAGAGGTCTAAAAGGTGACCTCAGCAATATGTGCTGCTCTCTTGTGTCCAGGGCACGGCACATCTCCGTTATGTTGGCAGACACGAATTCTCAGCACTGTTCCAATGAAGCACCAGGGTTGCAAGCTTTGCAGTTAGGGATTATCTGTGAAAAGTTTGTCTTCAGATTCTTCCCTGTACTTAACTGTGCGTGCCAGGTAGGCTTAGCAAAAGACAAGGCTACTGACCCTTACCTAGACCACAAGTCCCCTTTTGCACCCCTGATGGAGAAATCTTATTCCTTTAGCAGTGTTAAGATCTGCACCTGAATAGCCTGTATTTTTACAGTTCTATCCAGGATGAGTTATATATTTCCTTCTCAATTTCTTCCCAAGAAAAGAACAAAACTCATCCTTCAGCCTTTCTTTTGGTATTATTTGTCAGCAAATAAATACAAGTTCCAAGCCAAGTTTTCCCTAGTCTAGAGGTCATTCAGTGGGAGAGCTCTTTTCCCTGCAAGGGAAGAACATGAATTCAAATGACAGACAAACATATCTGAAGGAGAGAAAAAGAGCTTGGCCTTGCAAAAGAGAAAGAGGCAAGGTTATTCAGCTTCAAGAATATGAAGATGAATAGTTTAAATGCCACGCTTCTTCCAAAGAGTGTTTTCAAAACAATGTAGAGAATTATTGGTTTGCTGTAGTATTCAGGTCTTTTCCAACTTAAAGACCTAGCCTGAAGTTACTATGTCCTGCAAGCTTATATTATTTTAATTTTATGGCTTTTGGAAAAAAAAAAAACTGAATACATGTGAAGTGCTATTTCCCCTTATTTCAAAGCCTCATGTTGGATATAGTTTGGAAAATGCTATAATTTTGAACACTGTGAAACCACTTGTATTTTGACACCAACACACAGCTATTCTGGCCTTCAAAAATAAGGTAAGAATGGAAAATAGCTCATTCTAAACTTCAGTCATGTTTAATGCTGAAAATAAAACATGTGGACAACCTTATAATTCTTATAAATAATGATTCTACAGTCCAGAGCAATAAATGTGAAAACTATGGTTTATGATAATGTATTCTGCAGTGACAGTAGAAAAATAGGTCATCATTTTGAAAAGGAGAGAAGCTATCCATTATGTTGAACACACTAACAGGAAATCTGAAGTACTTTCAGAGGCAGTTAGTCCAAGATATTGCTCTTCTGACCCCCGCTTTCCTGAGCACAACACGTGAATGAACAGCTTGTCCATTGTGCAGGGAGGGTTACTGTATGTGTCCATCCCAAGGCTTGTCCTGTTTTGTGTTATGAATCTATCTATCTATCTATCTATTGTCTATCTGTCTGTATCGCAGAATATTGTTCTGGATACATTAGACAAACTACATGTGTTTATTGAAAAAAACAGGAAAAAAAAAAAAAGGAAAGGTGTGAAGAACCAAAGTTACTATTGTTAGCTACATGAAAGGTAGGGTTAACTACAAGCTCCTGCAGGTACAAGCTACCAAAGAGCAATTAATCATGTTTGATCTTTACCCAGTTAAACACAGTTGCCCCAGTAGGTCTAATTAGCCAATATTTCAGGCAGATAATTAACATTTTGGTAGTTGGACTAGAACCAAAACCTGTGGATTACAGGGAAAAGTATGTTTAACATGTACCTCACCATTAGCACTAGGTGAAGGTGGTCAAGTCTCTGGCATAATTTGGGTCTACCTTTTGTTTACAAGTCTCCTCAATGATATATTTATCTCTGCAGGTGTAGGGTGTGAGGGAGACTCAATTCCATACAACTACGGCAGGATGCTGAGTCTGTGCTTTAATAAATATTTGACACAAATCCTTTTCCAGCCAGACAAAGGCAAAGGTTCCTTCATGTAATTGGTTTTCCAAATTGTCAGTGTCTTATTCAATTTAGTCTGATGCTTTAATTTTTCTGTGATAATTGATTTATATGTCTTATCCACTTTATCATTAAGTTACAGAAAAGAAATTCACCCAATCCCATTTTATTGCTTTTGTTCTACTTTTTTCCCTTCCACACCCTCTACAGCCTCTGCTTTTCAGCAGGGAAAAACCTGCTCAGCCTTTTCCTTGCTCTCAGCCTTGTTTATCATTACCCAGTGTTCCTGAAAGTGCACTGCTTATTCAGTACCTCAGGAATAGTCTGCTTCTGCAGATTGATCTCTGCATAAACTCAAAGTAATTGGCCTCTGACAGCCAATTTAACAAGTTCGGTGAAAGTCTTGCATCTGAACACTAATTTTGGAATAAAAAGGTTAATGGCAAAGTCAACGAAGACCCATTTGTCACAAAAGTAAGTAAACCGATTTGACTTTGTTTGACTTCGCATAAAACAGACGCCTATAAAAGGTCCAATGGTAAATGTGCCTCTCAAAAGTTGTTCTAGAAACACTGAAAAGGACATTTCTGACCAGGAAAGAAGGGCCTCTCTCTTCTCACCAGCAGTGGATGTCTGAAGGTTGGTTGTCTCCGTCAATACTTTGGGCTTCCTTTGTATGCAGCCTGGAGCAAAGAGCGCTTCCAGAGGGCAATTCACCATCCTAGTCTCAGACATTTTTTTGTTCTGTAGCAGCAGTGTCCACATACCTCTTTTCAATGAAATAGCTGATGTCTGTCTCACTCACCCCATTAGTTAGTTCTGTATAGAGGTATATATTAAGAGTCTGAAGTTGTTCTTGCAAAGCTGACCTAGCAGGAACTTCTAGTGAAAATTTTATAGCAGTAATATTGCTGTAAAAAGAGGCCCATCAAGCAACAAGGTCATGGTGTGCCTGAGTCACAGTCTTGTTTACCCCTCCATACTTGCAGACAGCTGTTGGGCTTGATACAGAAAAACTAACTTCTGGATTTTTTTGTTTATTTGTTTTGTTTGATAATGGTTGGAATAAAGAGCTAAATTCAATCTAACAAAGGTCTCTTGAGGTGGCAGGTTCCAAAAAAACAAAACATGCCCAGTTTTTGTGCCTGTTGGGGTTTTCCCTCATAGCAAGGTTTGGACTTGACTTAGTGTAATGCACACAACACTCCTCTGCATAAAAGGGCCTTCAGAGAAAGGGGCTTCAGGTTACAGTCCTCATAGTTATTACGAGGGCTGTTTTCATTTAATTCAACATCTGAATGGAGGGGCTGGTGAGTCCTGGAAGTGCAGGGATATATACATATGCATTTATATTCTGTATATACAGAAAAGTGTATAACAAAGAGTTAATCACATGACTGAAGAGGGAATGAGGGAAAAGGTCTCCAGCATAAAGTACAATTTTGAGTGTTTTCTATACAGGCAACACTAAATGATCAGAGTCATCCCTCTTGCCCCATTCATTAAAACAGCCTCTTCTTCATCTCATTCCTTAAATATGTGTGTGGCTTTGCTCACGTTGGACTTTAATTCTAAGCAACTACCTTTGAAGTGTCCCAGCAAAAGTGAAAATGAAGCCCTCAGTTCTCACACACCCAGACCACTGCCTAAGGCAGACCCTCCCCAGCATGCCAGTTCACAGCAGTAGACCCTTCAGATGTCCTTACCATCAGCCTCTCCCTTTATGTATTCCAAAATATTGTCTGACAAGGCTCCAAGGAGGAAAACAGGCAGGTGCACTGGTTTTTTATAATGGGAAAACCCAAAGGAAAAAAGAAATCCTTGAGGGCGCACTTGTCAGAGACTTCTGTGTTCTCCCAGTCTAGCAGTGGGAAGGAAATGTGACTTAAGTAAGTCTGGGAATTTCCTAACCCCAGGCATTAACAGCAGCCAATTCAGCATCATGGTTTTTTATGTACAGTATTTTTCACGGCTGCAAAATGAACTCTGGGAGATTACAGATTTCTTAATATCTGGACTTCAGATATTCTCTAGCAGCAGAATATACTCCCACTTTTATTAGCTCAGTTTTAGTCTGATCTGTTCAAAAGTTAAGCAAAAGAAATTCCTCTTCAACAATATACATAATATATGGATGCTGTAACAGTATCTTAAAAAAATATTTGCTGCTTTGCATCAACATGGTCTTGGTTAGGCTGGGATGTGTATCTTTAAGAATGAAACTGGGCAGCTGAGATGTGATATAAAAATCTGTCTGAGTTCGGAGGGGGTTGTTATCAATGCCAGAAGAGCTTAACAGAGAATTACCTC
The DNA here is from genome assembly GCA_027574665.1 of Rhynochetos jubatus. NCBI lineage: Eukaryota > Metazoa > Chordata > Aves > Eurypygiformes > Rhynochetidae > Rhynochetos > Rhynochetos jubatus. The sequence goes on from CM050650.1 coordinate 72,046,738, forward strand.
GTATTTTTCTTTCAAAAACTATCCTGGAAAACTGTTGTGGACCTGAACATGACCACTAAAGAAAGCAAGCTGCTAACAATTTTCATTTCAATTGTTTTCTCATGGCTATCCTGTGGTTTGACTAATAGGGCCCCCAGGGATTTTGGTGTTGCTGCATGGATTTCCCACACAATATATGGTATGGGTCTGATTTTTTTCAGAGTGCAGATGGCTTTAGATGTTAATCTCTGCAAATTCCCACTGACCTCTTGTACATGCACGGTTCTCTCCTTAAGAGTTGGTTCAATCTGGCTCCTCTGTCATTCCTCTTGCAGCAATTGCAAGAAGTTTTAAGTCATTCTGGAAACAGACTTTTGGTGGTGGGCTCAGTCCCAAGAAAATAAGAATCTCCTCCTTGTTCCTTGTTTTTTTCCCAGGGAAGGCAGTTTTCTGGCCAGTGAGAAAAATAAGGGCACAAAATTACTTCAGTTAAAAGAAACATCATTTAACATTCTAGTTCCTACTTCAGCAGTTAGTATCTTCTTGTTTTGCACCTTCTCTTTCTCTCTCAAACAAATTTTATGCTTTTTTACTTATATTTGATTCATTGCTGCAATTTACTTAAGGGTAAAAGCCACTGTTCATTCCTAGACACATTATGGACAGAGGGATAGTGACTCCTTTTTTCCTTAAAAGATATTTTAAGATTTTAGCTGCAAAATTGTGATTCAGGTAGCTCACCAGGAGCAACGCCTATCCTCCCGTATTCTCCAGGCACAGACAATCCTTTTACTGCTTCACATGGGAGACTCTTGAGCTCCATCTTCTGGAAAATCTAAGACAAACCTGCTCTTCCGAGCTGGTTCAGGGAAAGCTGGGCGGGTTTGGGGGCAGTGGCCAGGATAACCTGGCAGAGCACCCACCGCAGGTGTCCGGGCTGCCACCCAAGGCACACACCTCGCCCCCCCCCCCCCCCCCCCCCGATTCCATGCACCCCCTTTTCCTGCGTTCTCGAAGAAAAACCAAAGCTTCTGCAAGGCTTTTGGAAAATACAGGTACAGCTCTGAGGCAGGTATTGCCCAATAGATGACTTGGGCGATGTTGTGGTTCAACAAAGGCGTAAAAAAGGGCAAAAAGCCCTTTGGATTATTTTGATATTGGCAGTGGTGTCACAGGTGGATGGAAATGGCCTTGCAGCCCATTGCTCTGAGGCATGAGCAGGTTTCCCCCAGCCAAACGTGAGCACATAAATACCTTTAACTGTGTTTTTTGCCCCGTTGGATGTTTTCTGTGCTTTGGCTTCATTGAGGTGTAGGTGATTTAAGTATGCCTGGCCAGCACTGACAGGCAGTTTCTCTTTGTTACAGGAGAGGCTGAAACAACATTTCAGATCATACTGTCACCTTGGTCTCCCTTACACAGCAGCCCCAATTTTTGTGCTGATTTCACAACTGCACCATCAGTTGTAAGAGCTTCACTTTGTTTCTTCTGGACTACTTCTCCCAGGACAGAGAGAAGGGCGGCCTGCCTCCGCCCCTGCCCTGAAATGCCACCCAGCCAAGCAACGCAGGCTGAAACAGCAGCCCTGGCTTTGCCAGGCTCCACCATGCAAGTCCTGGTTGCTGCTCCTTAGGGACCACAGCACCAACATCCCGAAGTCAGAGAGAAGGAGACGGAAGATGATCTCTAGGGCATCCTGAAGGTGCCTTGTTCCCAGCTGGTTCCTAAAATTGTGTTTGTTTGGTTTTTTTATTGTATTCTGGAGAGGGACATTGAAGCAGGACTGTCCTCACGTATCCAAAGGCCAGCACACACTGAGGTGCAGAGTCAGCCCCCAGGGATTCCCAGGTTTGTGAGGATTTTTGCTCCATGGCACTGAATATTCAGGGTTCCCTCATCCCATGTGCACTCCACAGCTGAAGGACTGCACAGGGGCACAGCAGCAGCAGTGCAGGCAGCACTGGGCCTGACAGGGAGTGAGAAGAACCAGGATATTTGTAGAAAACATCTTGTGGTAGAGACAGCAATACACTCAGTTTTCCCCTGGAATGTGCTTGGAGAAATGTATTTTCACAACTATAGTAGTGCCCCAAAGTGCCAAAACCTGAAACAGGCACACGAGAAAGAGGTGGTTACTGCCCCGAAAAGTTTGGTATCTTAGTATAGGAGGGCAGGGGGATATAATATGGGCAACCACAAGTGGACAGATGCCTTAGTAGGCTAAGCAGGGTTGTTGGAGACCACTTAAGAAAAGGCAATTTTTTATTTTAAATATTTGACTTTCATAGGAGCTGGGTGGGAGCAAGGGGCAATTTAATGCCATTAAAAAAAATGTGTATCCAAAATTCCATTGAATCCAATTAAAAATTAGGTTACTCTGGAGGTCATGTAATCCAATCTCTTCTTCAAACCAGAGTCAACTTCAAAGATACATTGGGGTCCCAAAGTTGCCTTTGACTTTGTCCAGTGAAGTGTTGCAAATCTCCAGGGTTGGAGAGGCAGCATCCTGCCTGGGCCGCAGTTCCAGCACGTGGCCCTCTCACTGAGGCATCTGTTTCTCCATTTTTCCCATGTGTGGGTGGAAAGTCCCTTGCTGTAGCTTGTGACTGTTACCTCTGATCTGTCACTCTACATCTCTGAGAAATCTGTTTTCTCCATAGCCTACTATTAATTTGTTACTGAATTTCAGAAAGCATTCTCATTCAGAGGAAAGGAGTGGAGGAGTTGTAGCAGCTAGGATACCCACTGCACTGTCAACTTGCAATTTTCTTTTTTTTTTTGGTCTAATTCTGACAAAAACCTAGGGGGAAAAAAAAAAAAAGAAAGAAATAAAGCAGTGCTTTGTCTGCTTGAATGTCAACAACAACAAAATGTAAGTTTACCATCAGCCTCAGATTAATTTCGTGTTTTCACTTTCAATGACACCATTATGATATTACTTTGAAATCAACTCAACTTCCATCCACCAACCTGGAGGGATGTTGGGGTTTAACTCCCACCAGCAAAATTACCATGAAGCTGCCCTCACAGCTCTTGCCCCCTTCCTCTAGTGAAGGGGGAGAATTGGAGGAAAAGGATAAGGAATCTCATAAAATTGAGATAAGAAATATTTACTAATTGAATCTAAATGAGTAATATATATATATACATAAATGGATATATACAAATATTATTAATAATAAGTAATTAAAATAATAGAAAATAAAACATACGATAGACTATGATACAACTGCTCACCACCCACTGACCAATGCAAATCCAGGTCCTGAGAAGTGGAAGTCAGAGCCACAGAGCTTGAGAGCTGCATCTCGAGAGCTATTGCAGCAGATTCCGAGCAAACTGTATCAGGGATAGCACGACCAGGAAAACTAAACAGACCCACCAACTCCCTCACGAACGAGCCAGCAAAGGAGTTAGCAAAACACCTAATGAAGGAGTTAGAGTGTTAGCAAGTGTAAGAAAGTGAAAGTGTTAGAAAGCGTAATGGCCCCCAAGCCCACGCCCTGCTTAAGTACTGAGCATGATGTACTGTGGAATGAAATACTTCCTTGGTCAGTTTGGGTCAGCTGTCTGAACCATGTGTCCCTACACTGCCCATAGTGAGAAAGTTGGGAACACTGCTGCAGTATCAGAAGCTGAGAGAGACCTTAAATTTGGTGCAAGCACTCCCCAGCATCAGCTAAAAAGACACCTTGTCAGTACTTTTCTCAGGGTAAATTCAGGAACATAGTTTCATACCAGCCACTGTAAGGAAAGTTAACTCTTTCCTGACTAAGAGCAGCATAAGGGACTAAAGCTGTTCTTATGCAGAGTGCTAACACTTCATCTGGGACTAGAAAATCCTCTTGCGCTGCCATGTCTTGAATACCTCATGAAAACGTGTGACTTGCAGGAGAAATCAGGGTGCAAATGGGACTCCCTGGTTAGAATGCATTTAATTTAGAATAGGTGCCCACTCTGTTTACATTGGTAATGTTATTCTGATTTAATGTGAACAAGTATTTGCAGAATAGAAGTTAAATATCTGGAGTTAGCTCTGAAGGCTAAATGAGTTTATGAATGAAGAGAGGCTATTTTGAAAAGGTTCACCGATTGTACATGGGCAAAAGCCCTTTACCAAACAAGTGCTGGATGCATTCTAAGATTTAGTCTATTTGGACAAATAATCTCTGCATTGCAAACACAGCAAGATTTTCCTCTCAAAGAAGGTAGGGAAAAGAAAAAAGGGAAGTGAGTTTACAAATACCATCATACTTTGAGCTATTGCCAGGAGGCTATTGAAAGCTGCAGGTCTTTACAACGCAGGAAAAAATCACCTGAGGACTGAGATGCAGAACACATTCCCTCTTTTCAATTAACAAGATTCAAGGGGTAGATATTTGTTCCTCCCAATGTTTTGCAACTTTCCCTCAAAATAGGAGCAGCTAAGCTAATCAAGGTTCACCCAAACTCATCTTGGTCCCCCAAAACGTTCCCCTAATGCTCCCCATTCTCCCAGGAGAAGCTGTGAGTGCAGCGTGCCCGGGCAGAGGAATGTGGCTAGGTGCTGGACAAGAAGTGGTATGTCCTTTCTAGACATTCTAGGAAGGTGGGTCTCGTGTCCCGTCTTTTGGGCTCCTAGTGTTGGCTAAGTATGTGTGTAACCCCAGCATAGAGGATCACTTGTAAGCGCAGCCATGCCATAGACATTATTAAAAAAATGTTCTTATTTTCCCAGCACCCTCAGGACTATGGAATAAGCAAAGGCCCGGACGAAACATTGCTTGAGGGAAGGGAAGTGAGTTCTCTTAACCTTTCTGAAGGCGTGCGGTCCTCTGCCCTGCATGTGGCTGCACAGCAAGCTTCGGCTCCTTTATTGAAATTGTAGCAGGCTGCCAGATAAAATAGAAGTTGTCTTCTTCCTTCTCAAAGGCACACTGTTGCTCATGAGCTTGGGGAATGCCGATGGATTAGAGGTGTCTGGGAGTAATGGGAGGAGGGTGAAAGGGAGAGGAAGAAAAGCACTGCGGCCCTGGCGGGGGGTTGAGACAGGAGGGCCCCAGAAGCAGATGGCACCGGTGGGGAGGGGAAGCAATGGGGCCTGGAGCTGGCAAACCCAGGAAGAAGGACATTTTCTTCTGCAGCCTGCCCCGAGAGAACCATGGCTCACCACGTTCTGGCCTCAGGTGGAGGGAGGGCTGGGGAAGGCCTGCTCACAGCTCCCCCAAGGGATCCAGCCTCCTGCAGTAACTCTGGGATCCTGTAATAAAAACTGGAGAAGCTCCAGACACTCCTTGTCATCTTTCCCCTGCCATCCATAGTCTGTAAGGTAGTCCGGGCCCTGCTCACTGTCTGTGCACAGAAGCCAAGATGAAGGCCGTAGAGAAGAACTCTGCTGGTGTCACCTTCCACAACAGTTTCCTCTCTCCTGTTAAAAACACAGTGCCTGCTGAGGCTTCAGGCACCGGCACTCACTGCTTCAGGCACCAGCACTCAATGTTTCCCTCCTTGCTACACTTCATGTAGTGTTTCAGGTGCGTCAGGTGGGAAATGCACCATTTGCTGTGGTAAAGCAGCCAGGAATACAGCTTTTTCAAGACCTTTGAGGTGGTTTTAATTCATTTCCATTACCTGTGAAGCCTTCCCACAGCAGAGGTAGGATCGCTTCCCTTGCAGACATGGTGGTTTTCTGCCTGTGTGGCCCCACACACTTTTAAACGCGAGCACTTTGGCAAGGAAAAGGTCAAGAACTCATTTTCTTTTCCCCACAGCTTGTGTTAATCAGTGATTGTTTTACCAGAAGCAAATAGGCCCAAAGGAAGAGATTTTTTAAAACTTAAAAAGTTGGATAGGCTTCTTGCCTTTTCAATTCCAGTGCACAGAAATATTCCCCATAGCTGGTGAATAAGGTCCACAGTAGGTTTCAGCCATCGACTTAGGTAACATTTCTCCATGTAAATCTTATCTGGTGTAAACCACTCCTGCTTAATCTGGAGCCAGAAGTCTGGAGGGTCAGGAACAATGAAAACAAAACATTGAGACAGGGGTTAATTATTTCCTATAAGGAAAACCACAAACATATTACACTCTCTCCCCACACCCTGTTTGGAAAAAAAGTGAAAAAAATTGGCATGTAAAAGCAACCTCTTTTTGCATCATGTGCAGCTTGTCCAGCCTGAAAGAGCCCTGGAAAGTGCATAGCAGCAGTGATCCCATCCCCTGATACGTGGCTGTGTTTCATTCAGCAATTCCTCTATGTGCAAGGTGTTAAGTCTTCATATCTTTAGAGCACTGTTTCTAAAAGGCAGTCTTTTGTCTTCTCATCTGTTTCAATGTCTGTCTTCTTTTGCTTTAACTATATGATCCTTCTCGTTTCTGCTTTGCTAGTTTTTGCAGTAAATTAGTGTGCACGCTTTCCATTACATATATCATTTCAAACATAGAAATTTTCAATCAATTTTGTATATCCCAAGTACATTTGAAAAGCAGCATGCCTCATTTAAAATCTCATTCGTGTGACAATCAGAAGCAATACCAGCAGTTTTGGCTACAATCCTTTTAATTAATTTTTGCTTTGATTAAGGCAAATTTATTTCCCAGAGTTACATGTTTGCACAAAAATGCAAAATACAGAAAGACCCTATATCAACAAAATGACACTACTTTTGCAAATTATCCTGACTGTTCACTTGAACATCTATCAGAGCTGTACTTCATAGAAACATTTATAGTAAATTTTTGCTTAATACAGGTGGAAAGAAATGTGAGGAAGGGAGCTTCAAGGCAAAATTACATACCATAAGAAATCCAATCTAATCAAGTGTCTAAGGTATATTGGTATTAATTTTGCTTGTTGCTTTTTCCTAAATAATGATCAAGGCTTCCTATATTTAAGTTTCTTTTCTCTGTTGCCTCAATTCAAGAGGCTCAAGTGGAACGGGACACTGATAAATTTCTGAACATAATTTCAGATAGACCTAAAATATTTTTTTCTTCCAGTGGAGCCCAGATAACTGCCAAACCCAATATTACTTTTTATATGAAAAATTCCACATCTTATCAAAACTCAAGAAGGTGTGTATGTGCCTGGAAAGTGATTGTTGAAGAACCTAGTCTGTATCTGCTCCATCCCAAGCAATCCAGCTGTTATCCAGCTGTCATCCATCCCTTGCGCAAACTTTAGTTTCAGTCCCTATGGTCAAAATAACAGATGGCTAATGAGCATTCATCCCATGCTGCAAGTGCAATGTGGTCTCAACAAACACCTTTGAAAAGAAGGCATTAACCAAATGTTTAGACACTGAGGATAGGCTTGTCCTAACTGAATAAAATGCTCAAAAAGCTTCAAGCTACAGCTTGAGATGCTCTTCTGCCTGCTGAGGGGCAGAGTATGTAGGCACCATATGCCAGGTCTTTCAAGACAAACATTTAGTAAGCTTAAGGAGATTTCTAGGTTTGCTGTAGTAAGAACCTGAGTAAGAACCTGAGCCCTACTGGGTCAGACCCTAGATCACCCAGCATGGTGCCCCTGCAGTGGCCTGCAGCAGATGGCTAGAGAAGAGCGTAATACCTGGGTGACAGTATATGGTACTGCCAGCCACCACTTGTATTCAGCCCCTGAGTTAGAGGTGTTTTCTTTGTATTTAACAGATCTCAATGGATTCTTCTTCTGTGATTTCCCTTCAAACTCCTATAGACATTGGGCCATCTCTCTGCCACAGCTGCTCTAGTGACAGGTTTGCAATGCGCAGCCTGTGCCGATAGGGCCAGTATAGGCATTTCTGAGAGGGTATGGAGACAAAGCAGCCTCTTCCTGTGGGAATAGCTTCCAGACGCTCACCTGCAGGATGTTTCTGAGCATCAGAAAAGCAGATTGGTGTAGCAAAATCACTGGCAACCAGGTGCAAATGCACTAGAAAAGACATCCTAGGAATCACTTGTGGTTTTGTTCAGAATCTGAAGGCACATTTTAAATTTCAGTGTCCTTAGGCCAGGTAAGAAACATCTAGTCCATGAATGGCCAAGTTGAGGCAGAGCAAGGTCATCAGAATTGCCTCTTTCTGTGTGACTCGGAGGCAAAACTGGGCTAGGAAACCACTGCACTGTAACACAGCATGCATGCCCAGCTAGAGGCAGAGGCATGGCTGTAAAAGCAAAAGGTAACTTCTATTGGCATGTGAGTGCCAATAGTTGTTTTCTGGTTCCTGAAAGCATGCTTTTGAAAGCTGAAAACCACTTCAGGCTAGGAGGTTTTTTTCCAGCATGTAGTAGGAGCATGTAGCCGGTTGCCACAGCTTTCTTTTTCTGTAGGAAGAGTAGTCCATGGACAATTTCTAAATCTGCCTTTACAATAGGGATACACCAAAACAACAGTCTTCATCCTCCCTGATACCCACAGTAGCTCTTTGTTTTTATCATAGTATTGATTTATAATGTTAGAAATTCTAGTATTAAACCGAGGAATAGCAGATATTTCCCAAGCTTCCTTATAGACCCAGCGTATTTTCCATAGCTTTGAAATCTGCTACACTTATGGAATCTTTTCTTTTTTCCCTATATTTTACTATATATTTTACTACTGCAACCCTTCATTGACCAAAAGTACTCAGGTGCACTTGACTGAGTACTAAACTGTAGTAGCTGTAGTAATAGTATCCAAAGCTGGAAGCTCCTTGGAGAAGAAAAGTGGCCCAAAGCACCCTGATGCTCATGGTTTCAGGTTTGCTGTCAGTCTGGGCAGTGTAGAGGTTCTGTGCTAAGGACAGCTAAGGCTCTACACAAAATTTTGAAAAGTGGTCAGTAATGTTGACTGTCCCAGAAGGCCTGAGTTTCTGGAAGAAGATGATCAGCACTTTTTTTCAATAAGTATTTATTTCCGGTTGGATCCCAGCATGAGTAGGTCTTGGCAGTTCTTTTTTTCCAGGTGAGGGTTTCTGGATGCCAGCTTAGCATTGTGCTGAACATAAAATATAGCATTATGCACTAGTCATGGAAAAATCTTGCCTTTCAGGATTTTTTCCCACTTTATTTATTTATGAGGGGTGGAATGGTCATGGGCTATACTAGACCTGCAGCTTCTGTGTGGCCAGAAAATTTTCATTCTTTTGTTATTTAAATTTCGACTTATCTTCAAACTGAACACCTTGCTATGCCCATCCCCACTCACAGTTATTTGTTGATAAAAAACTGTGTTACTGAGCAAGTTGCTTTGAACCTGCTCCTTCCTTTTTTCTTTTTAATATCAGTAACTTTCATTTTTTGCATGCTTGCAGATTCTGCAGCATAGGATGTCCTCCTCTTGTCCTTGTTTCTGATGTTAAAAAACCTGCCCCGTTCCTTTACAAGGGACTTTCTTCTATCAGCCTGCAAACAACAAAAGAAGCTTTAAAGATAAAAGGAAGAGGAAGCCAGATTCACTTTTTAATAGTCTCTGGGGACTGGACACCATCCCCTAGAACAGTGAAGTTTGACTGCAAAAGCCTAGAGATGACTGCATTACGCTCACACAAGTAGTCTTTTATGCCCACAGGACAGCCCCAGGTGGACTTTCAGCAACAGTCTGTTGCTAAAAAGATATATTTTTAAAAAGCCAAACATTATCTGGAATCAATATGATATTATTCTTTCCTTTTCTTGCTTTCCACTTCGCTGCTTTCAGCCTGACAATACCGTAACCTTTAGAGTCATCTCTGCAGAGATCCTGCTCCCTCCGGAGCAGTGGTGGGTGCTCTGCAGCCCTTTGCTTCTTCCCCAAGGTCAGGTAACAGAAGTCTCACATCTAAACATTTGTGTCTTCTGGTTTGTGCTTTTTCTGGTGGAACATGGAATCTGTAGAATCTCGTGCATTAAAAAATGGTGCAGATTTAAACTGGAGTTTTTAATTTTGGGTGCTCCGATTTTCCTCAGCATACTACAGCTCCATTTGTTTTCAACAGTCTCCCTAGAATTTCCTCTTTTTACAGAGCTGCTGGTGCCCCCTATGTTCATATTAACTCCTTCAAGACTAGCACTTCTTTCTTCACAAACCTCCTTACTTATAAGGCTGGGGTTTTCTTAACATATGCTGTACTTTAAAATATTCGAAACAATTAAAAAAAAAAAAAAAAGAAAAACCCAAACCCCTTACACAACAATTTATTCTTTGACTCTTCAGATATAATCTTAGAGTGATAATGTCACCTGTTAAAGAAGAACACGTTATCACACAGTTTAGAAATATTGCAATTCTGCATCAATAAAACTGCAGACTTTTTTTTTCACCTGAAGAATTAGGCTAGGCCACTGAAAATAAACATGTATTTTTGGAAAGTGTTGTTCTAAACATGTCAAAGCTGCAGTATTTATTCAGTATTTGTATACAGAGGAAATTGAAGGTGCAGGGTGATATGATCATGCTGCAGTTTTCATTTCCTGCATAAAAATAAACTGCGTACTACAGATTAGAGAGATCAGACAACATTTAATAGATTCCCAATTCAAGAGATTTAATGACCAAAATAAGCTGATATGATGCCCTAAAGAATAAGATTGCGAACAATTTAAGGTCAGAACAATGTTATGACAGGTCACTCCTGGGCCTGTTGTCAGATGATACGTTATAACCATGGAGATTTGAGTCACCTGAGCCATCTTGATTACCACCGTAATAAAAATGAGTAAGAGTAGGCTATGTCTCCCATTCATGGAGGTAATGCCAAAGCTGATGCTATCTCCTGGCGGATGCCTTGCTGTAAAAGACCCGCTGGCCTATATTTTCTAGTCGTTAGCTGTTAGCAAAACAGTAATCGAAGGTGGAATTGATTCTCCCACATTGGTCAGCGAAACACTAAGGGCTTGAAGAGGAGATGTTTTCCTCAGATCAAAGCAGGAGCTGATCTTCTGGGACATGGTAATGCTGTGGCTACCCATGCAGATTTCCCAGATACACACTCTTTTTTCTTCCAGATACTTTGTCCAAGCAGAATTTGGGCACCGCCACTGTGTCCCTTTTTTTTCTGGACCTGTTACTTCCTCCCTGGAGATACTGCAGAGTAATTCAAACCACACGCTGTCCCAAGGCAATAGGAATGGGTGTGAGGCTTCCATGAACATCACGAAGATTTACTGCACCTGCATCTGCGGGACGCATTAAGCCTCGGGCTTGTGGCCAGGGTTGCACTTCTGGTCCATACAGAAACTGTGCCCACAGAGCACAGGCGGTAGCTCTGGTACTTCCTGGGAATGACGGGCTGGTTGCTCCCCAAGGTGCGCGTGGGCTTTCTGAGTTGATGGGTAGGACAGTGGCAGCCCAAGGCTATTGAGCAGTTTATGCCACCACGGTAGTGCTGTGGGTGCAGTGTGAGGCAGCAGGAGTCCAGCTGCAAAAGTATGACAGGTCTTTTGTCTAGTCCTCCTACAAAAGTATATCTAATGCGCTTACAGGTACTGATATCGAAAGAGATTCCTTCATAAGACGGTGAAAAATGCAAGCAACTAACAAGAAATTTTGCTACAAGCAGACCCATTTCGATCGCTTTTACTAAGGTTTGGGATCAGATATGCAACATCTTTAGGTGCCTGAAGATGCAGAAGGCTGTTGTTGAAAGCAATAGGAACCAACATCAAGGTGATCTGAAATTGTGATTAGAATGGCCACAGCTACATTGGGAAATGCTGGGAGGTGGGGTAGGGCGCCTTGAGAGCTGAAAGCATTGCTTTGGGGTAACAACTCGGGCTGCAACCTCACTGTCCACTGCCTCAGATACTTACAATTACTATTCACAAGGCTTTAGCAGCTGTTTCACTGATTATCTAGACAATGTACCTCTAAGACCATACATGGGACAATCTATCAACTGTGAGGAGGTGGGTGTGCAAAGGGACTTCCACCTCCCTGATCCCCTAGAAAACCAGCACTTCCACAGACACTAAAGAGAGCAGAAATTAAGAGCAGGCTTATTTCAGGTTTGTGGCTGTTAGCACAATACCAGCGGAAGTGTGGTCAGCACATGCCAAACTCGGGCAGAAAGCGGCTGTCTCTCGTACCTGCAGGCCTCCACAACCTTTGCCACAAGCCGCACAATCTTGTATGCAATGCAAACAACAGTTGCAAGGGTTGTTTTCATCTCTGTACATGCCTTGTGAAGGCAAAAGACCCTGTAAAACAATATCTCACCTGCAGTAACAATCACAGGTCTTGCTGCTGCTGTAGGAAAGATGGATTAATTTGACCAGGTCACAATAAAAATTTAGGATAAACTAGGTAAACACAATCTCAGTGTATAAGTATTTAAATGCCACCGTCAGTAAGACGAGGGAGAGCAGGAAGCAATAAATCTCAGCAGCACTGAACTGACTGTATTGCCCAATTGTTGTGGCATTAACCAGATCATTTTGCATACACACAATGCGTACAATGCAGCTGAGCTGGTGTCAGTATAAGAAGTTTTATCTCTTTGCTCCCATTCCTATGTGCTTTTAAATTCATACCAGAGATGATGCATAAATAGAAATTTAATTTTCTTTCCTCTTTCCATTGAAATGAACCCACCTCACCCCACCCCCACCCCCCCCAAAACATCATCTTCCAGCATTGCTGTCACCTCCCACACATTTCACATACTTTAAAGGCTCGCTATGAACAAAACCACACACTCACTTTCAAAATAAGCCAACTTTTCATTTATTTGGGGAAAAAACAATGCTCCTTAATGAGGATAGGCTTCATGATTTGGAGCTTGAGAACTCCAGAGACTTGCTAGCAAGGGCTGGGAGCCTGCCACATGGAGAGACCTTTCTGCCTGCACGGGGAGACCCTGCCAGAGGAGGTGATGGGGGGTGGGGTGGAGAAGGGAGCTGAGGCTGGGGAATGCAGACAGAGCTGTGAAGGGCTCGTCGCTGCAGCACTGGCAGGCACCACCCTCACCTCAGCCTTGCCCTGAGGTGGACCAGACAGGCTATGCCCGGCTCCTTCCTGGGCATGAGCAGTGGGAGAACTAAGTCAACCCAACCTTCGGAGAGTTGCCTGGAATTGCTTTGAGCTGGAAGCAGCGGCTAGCTTTCAGGGCAGAGATTGCTGTGTCCAGCCAGCTGAATAAAATACGGGCAGAGGTAGCTCCATGGAGAGAATTGCGAGGCAGTGATCACGTCAGACATGCTGTTTCACGCCTCCAGAATATACTTTAACAGAGAGGCTAGTGCACACTGAACAGGGCTTCAGTAATGAAGCCAAGGGGTAGGAAACGCTCTTGGCATGGCTAGACTCCGTGGGGGAAAGCCCTGCCCGTCCCTGGTGCCAAAGGGGTGGGCTGAGCAATGAGCTGAGCTCAGGCGGCAGCTGAGAGCTCCTGAGACAGGCTGCACGGGCTGTCGGTCGGTCCGCGAGGGAAATTACAGATGTTTTGATCAGTTAGAACTACTTTAAAATATATAAACTACTCTCATAATTTGCAAGTTGAGTCTGTGAAGGCCCAAGCTTCTGCTCCAAAAGCTACAAGGAACCAGCAGCTGCTTCTGTCCAAACGAGAGGGGGTTTCTGCCAGGGCCTTCCCCAGGGCAGGTCCCCAGGCCTTGAGGCTTCCTCTCCAACCCCAGAAGCGTGTGACAGTGTTGATCTGACAGTGTCCACAGCAAAACGCTCAGCCTCAGTTCTGAAATCTTCCTGAGTTTTCTCTCCCACTGAAAGCTGCCAGTTCAGGGTGCTGAATTGCCACAGCCCAGCTCTGCAAGGAGACATTACAGGGATGAAGTGCTGGAGAAGGACTGAGAAAACCTGAACCCCAGCTTGGACTAGGTAACTTCCAGCCATGCTCCTCCTCCGCATATTCCTGCTATTCTGTCATTCTCATCACCATCTTTCAGCGTCATCACACTACCAGGAACTGGGGCCAAAACAGTACTTAACTCTCTATAAGATATTATTATATCCGTACTGGCAACACATCCTCCTGGGATCCTGACTGATTCCAACAACGTGACTGCTCCGTCGTGACAGAGGTTTTCTTTGGAATTCAACTTTAAGTATTGTAAATTGCAGAATGACTCATGACATCGGTTTAATGAAAATATCCCTGCACTGCCTGATTTAGAGATAGGGCCCCTCTGGAATGACATTTCCAGACACCTTTGTGTGCGCAAAAAAACATTAGCCGCCTTGCCAACAAAGTGGCAACTTTTGCAGAATTCTAGGATACAGAGTGTAATGGGAAGCTTTTAAGTTTGATGATTGGCTCAGAGAGAAATTTTCCATTAAAATTACAACGAACACAAAGACAAATGTTTTGTTTCGGTTTATCAGCTACTGGGCTTCTAATGTTTACAGTGTGAACCGTATTACAAAACACTTGCACTAGTCGTGTTTAGTTCAATTAAACATTCCCCTAAAAATGTTTTCTGTATGATCAAACCATCAGGGCCTTCTGCCGTGGGTTTTTATTTTTCAGGCTGTGGGGGGAAAGCAGTATTTCCACAGGCCGGGTATGTGTAGTAAACCATACTGAAAACGGACTGGCAGCACACGGTTGGAGAAAATATGCTGTATTAAAGCAGCAAGGCCTGTCAGGGGATGAAAGAGCCCTGGCTTGCGTTCGCATCCAGCCAGTTAGATAGTACAGCAAAACTTCAAGGCGAAGGGTTTCATTAAACTTTAATTTGTGAGGCGCTTCAAAGTTAAGGTTGAGGCATGCTTCTGTATAATACATAATATTGTTCATCATCTAAAAAAGTTGCTTTGGATGCAATTAAGGAATAATCCTATGGCCCTCAGCAGTGATTCAACGGGATTCAGGGAGGTCTTGCATCATTTAACACAGACAAACATACAGCAGAGGAAGGGCTTGCAAGTCTCTCTCCCTTTTAATTTGGCAGATCTGAGGAAAAGAAGTTGTGCGGGCGTTCAAAGCATGGCCTTTGATTCGTTCGCTTTAGCATTCCAAGCTTATCAAAGTAGCTTAGCTCCTAGAAAACAGCTAGATGATATTTACAGTCATTCACGGCGTGGTGAAAATTGGACAAGCTGTGACCTTCACGGCAAGACCAGCCGGAAAATTTTGCATAGGATGGGCTACAGTTCAGCCTTGTTCTGCATTTCCTTCCTCATTCCTGAGCCGAAGCTGCTGCTGTTGCATTAAGTGCTCGGGAACAGAACGTCTTTCCAAGAAAAAGGAAATGTGCAATGAGCAGAGCTCTGGGAGGGCTGCAACCCCGGAGAGGACGGCAGCGTGGAAGCCGGCACACCGAAGCAGAGCACCTGTCGCAGTGTTCCCAGGGCTCCTCCTGCCAAAGGGGCTGGCTGGGCAGCACCATCCCAGCTGGCACTGCAGGGCAAAGCCTAATTGCAGGGCAGCCGGGATGTTGTGATCGGCAGACGGGCTGAAACTATCTGCACGTGCCCTTCGGTTTTTATCAGTATGGGTACTCGGTGCCAGTAAGCAAAGATGGTTAATAGTGCAACATTAATTCAACTGTAGAAATAAAAAATGTTCAATCTGTGCTTAAAAATGTCTATCTTTGTACAGCACGTGTGGCTATTCAGGGCAGTTATGATTTCACACACAAGCTGAATTCATGAACCGTGCAGGGAATCCAGCCAGCAGGTCATTTCCTCTTGCAATTTTTGTGAAGTACTTTAGAAAGCACTTACAGACATGTGCGTAAGAATACGCTTTCCTCTAAAAAGAATGACCTTTACCTTACATTCTACTTGCTTATCAGTCTTCGCTCAGCGCAGCACGCTTTGCTGTACGGTTGCTCAACGCATGTTCGTAACAAGAAGTCGTACAAATCACTGTAGTTTCAAGAACTGCTTTGTGGGCCCATTTCCTGTTAGAGCTGTACTACTGACCATGTTTCCAGATTCCCTGCTGCAAGGCAACTGTTTCAGCATCTCATCTAGTTCCTTTACTAGACATCAACTACTGTGCACCACTAGAAGGAAAAAAAAATACAAGGAAAGACGTAGAAACATGACACAATGCTGGCAAGGGAGAGGCTCAGCATAAGCCAATTTGTTGAAAAGCCAGTTCCTCTGCATTCACTGTCCACTGAGTTACACGGTAACAAGTTTTTGGTATTATCTAGGGCATATCAAAGAGTTGCCTCCAATAGCGTGGCAGTTTTCTTACCAGGAGCTTGCATATCTAAGGAAACAGTGCCAGCAGCATTGAGGAAGGAGCGAAAGCAGAAAACCGCACGATAAGACAACACAGAAGAATCCCAATCACAAAATAACTGAGCAGGGAATACAGTTTTTCTGTCAACAGTTAGGATTTTGAGAGCCGAGTGTTTATTTGCAAGCTCACTGAAAACTCTCTGCTGTCTGTGCCCGATGCGCTCTTCCGCTGCTGCGAGGGGAGCATGTCAGCCAGCCACAGTTGTGCTCCACACCCACCGCTTTCCTCTAAGGCATACGCGACTAAAGCGAGCGTGGAAGCACCACGTGCTGCACTACGGCCACAACAGACTATCTGCCCCCAAACCTCTTCTCTGTGAAATATCTTGTCTGCCTCTCGAGTTTTCTGTTTCACAGCACAGCTGAGGTTGGGAGACGCCTCTGGAGACCATCTAGTCCAACACTCATCCCACCCACCCCCATCCATCCAGTCAGGTTTAAAAGGAGACTGCAACATTTCTGGGCCACCTGCTCCACTGTTTGGTCGCCAGCACAGGAAAGGGTTTCTCTGATGTTTAAGAGGATTCTATGGTATTTCCATTTGCGCCCGTTCCCTCTCAGCCTGACGCTGAGCACCACCGAGAAGTCTGTTGTCACACCCCCTCCATCCTACTTACACACATTAGTAAGGTCACTCCTGAGCCTTCTCCAGGCTGAGCAGTCCCAGCTCTCCGCCTCTCCTCATACAACAGGTACTCCACTTCTTAATTGTCATCATGGCCTTCTGCTGGACTTGCTCTAGTAAGTCCAAGTCTCTCTCATACCAGGGAAGCCCAGAAGCGGGCCCAGCACTCCAGATGTCTCACCAGATCTGCGTGGAAAGGATCACCTCCCTTGGCCTCCACCTAACACAACCTGGGAGACTGCAGCCTTCCCTGTGGGCTGGCTCACCGTCAGCTCACTAGCCCACTGTGACCCTGCAGCACTTTTTCAAAGCTTGCCTGGACACGAGCTTCCCCTTTCTAAAGGGGCTGCACACAGCACTCAGGCATTGCTTGGGTGGTGGGGGTTTCTTCCACACCCTCACTTCACCCTGCGCCGAAGGAGAGCTGGCAGGAGGCCCAGCTCAGTACTGACTCAGCAGCAGGGAGAGGAAGCAAGCCCTGTAGTAGCCAGGAACAAGTTTAGCAAGTTCCCAGGACTATCAAAGAAGTACTCTTACAGTATATGCTTTACTATAACAGCTTTTGCAAGAGCTTCTAAGAACTTGGAAGCGGCAGATCGAAACGTGTCCATTCTCACAGTACAGAAAGCGGTTTAAGAGTGCGAAAGAGCACGCCCTTTGGCCTTCTCTGCTTTCCCACAGCGCTGCGGCAGCACAGGCGAGGCTGCATCTCCCCAGTCAAACCTGCAAAGGCATTCATGCATCACCACAGCCCGTAGAAAGATTATAGTCTTTTATTGATTTCTCGTTTTACAGATTCAGATTTAACTTTCAATAATAAAGTTCAATAAATTGATTCCCTAATCATAAAAACTCATTTTACACATTATGTACAGGTACCCGGACTACAGCCACACAGCATGTCACAGCTACACCACGGACCTTCACGGAGACCAAGCTGGGGAGAGGTGCCGACTGCAGTGACATACACTCGGAGACCAAGTTGTGGATACGCAGGGTGCGTTTGGCACGGTTCGCTGGAGATTGCCCACACAGGGACAGTAAAATAATCCCAACTAAGTGATAATGCCGGTTAGTTAGACTGCATTAATTCCAGGGGGAACACTTAATTTACAATTAAACTAGCCATCAGAAGAGATTTGATTGAGTTGACTCAAATGCAGCTGAACTAATCATTTTAGTTTCATTAAACATCGCTCCATAGACAAATCCTAGACCTTGAGATCTGCCTCCAATATAAAACAAGTCTTTGCAGTTGAGATATGCAGAAGTCTGAGGCGAGCTCAGGTATTGGAAGTATTCTTTGGCAGTTCGATACAAATATAGGAGTACTTTTGAAGACTAAACTAAGCTTTTCCCATTTTTGTATCTTTACTGCCAGCACCAGAACTGCTTCAGCGATACAGTAACACATATGCTAACATAAACACAACCTTACATTTTAATGACACAAAACTCCCATCACAGATAAACTTCAATACTCCAGCAGCCCATCCGCTCCCTACAAAAACATCCAACACGTGGCGAGGAAACTTTGCTACGGCAATGACAGAACCCAGGAAATGCTGCACGACTGTTCATCTTCTCTGCAATACAGTAGCTGGCAAACATAAGAGACCAGTCTGCAAAAAGCAGCCCACTGTAGTCCGAGCATTCCAGCTCAGATGGAATGTTATTTGATGTCAAAAGCATTAGTTAATTGATTACACATCCCTTTTGCTTTTATGAGATAAAGCGGACCACTGATCTCGCCTTACCTGCCATCTGATCTCAGGATGACGCAGAACTGCAGCTAAGAGTTTACGCAACCTGCTTTATAACCTCACACCAAGCTACAACAGTTAACACACGCCATGTCAAAAAGCAGCAGACGCTCATCTAAAAATCTGGCAATTCCCTTTTGAAAGCTGTTGTTTCCCCTTCTAGTGACATGTCTATCCTGAAGGAGATAAAGCCAGGTTCATTTTGGGGGTGGAATAAAAGGAAACACTTCCAGAACGAAGCGTCCACCAGCTCCACAGACTGCAGGGCAGAGGGCTGCAATGTTAATACCTCCAGTAATACAGCTCTAAAGGCATTGCTTTGGCCAAATGCTACTATAAAGACTTTCAGATTATTTCCAGCAACAGGAATCTGACTGCAATAGAGTGTTCCACAACAAAGACCATTTAGCTAATGTCTCATTAGTTACCTCAATTTTGAGATACTGTAGTGGAGCTTCACTTCATCCTCTTCCTTGCCTGCTGCAAACTCCCATCCAAACTCCTGATGCACAGCTCAGAACAAACTTACCAACGGGCTTAAGCAGCCGCCACCACTGGTGGCACGAGCACAAGTGGCCACAGAAGTGGACCAAGGCCATTTTCAGGTTTTTCAGTAAGCAATGCCATAGCCTTATCCAGCTTCTCACCTTAAGTCAGAGTTTTATGGGTAAAACAGATACACAAACAATACATAGTACTGTTTATGCTTATTCCCTATGGAAAACTGACCCAACACTCAGAAGTTTCACTCAGGGCTGTAGGATTACTTCAATTTACCTCTTAAAAAAAAAAAAAAGAGGACAGATGGTGCCACACAGACTGCGTAATCCACTTACC
Organism: Rhynochetos jubatus; assembly: GCA_027574665.1. Classification (NCBI taxonomy): domain Eukaryota; kingdom Metazoa; phylum Chordata; class Aves; order Eurypygiformes; family Rhynochetidae; genus Rhynochetos; species Rhynochetos jubatus. The sequence continues at coordinate 72,066,068 of CM050650.1, forward strand.
ACAGAAGCTTCCATTCCTTCTTACGGGATCTTCCCAGTATTTCTAGAACTTGATACCTACTGCTGCCTTACACAGCACACAGCCAAGCAGCAGTCCCTGTTCTCATAGTTAACCAAACCAACACCTCTGGAATTCACATATATAGCAAACCAAGTGATTATTAGCTCTGATATGCCTGACCATGAAGAATTACAAAGAAACTAGCAGACATGAGAGTTCCTCCTTGGATTTAAGGGACATCTGGGCACAGAACTCCTATTTATGTTGTCCTGCAGATTTCAAAAGACTTAATTCTTGTGTGTTCCTTTGGTCACTTGGACAAGAACATGAAGGTAATTCAACTTGGATTGGCTTTGCTCACAATAACTGTCTTTCTCACAAAGGAAATCTGAATCTCCCCTCCCCATAGATTCTCACGCATTCACACAGACTCTCTAGAAAGGTAAGACACTTTATTGAATTTGTTGATAAATTAAGAAAGGACTATGAACCAGACTTATGGATCACAGGTGCTTGTAAACAGACATCAATTCCTTCCCACAGGAAGCCTGACTCCATGTGCTCAGCCAGAAGTCACTTTCCCCAGCGTTGCTCACAGGCTGCATAGTGATGGAGGGCAGAGAAAAAGTCTTCATAGCTGATGTTCAGATGGGAAGGCAAAGAACTGAGAAAGCAAGTTAGAAAAGTTAAAATAAGCTTTTATAAATACCGCATGATTCGTATGGCCAGGCAGGAATATTGTTACTTAAAGCAAGCTATGGTCCAAGTAACCTTGTGAAGCTGTTCTCAACACTGTTATTGTCACAACTCTTAGTAACTAAACTAGCCATCACCCCCCTAAATCAAAGCCTACTCATAAGAGCACACAGGGCACTTCAAATCAGTGAGAAAGCTGGAAGAAGCACAGGTCTGTCCAGATACTTAAGTTCCCTATCAGTGCTGTCAGATTTAAGAAATACAGCAACGCTACTCTGTTTAGTTATTGTCAGAATTGGAAAGTAATCCCGAGGCATGATCACTTACATTACCCTATTTCCCTGACATCCTTAATTTCCCTGATAGAAACTTGTGAGCCACTCAAAATCTGCCTAAGGAACACTGACACAGCTGGGACTGGAACACCACCACTAAATGGTGACAGAACCTGTTCCTTAAACCTGAAGCGTAAAGCTTGTTGTTGCCCAACTGCAGCTGAAGGGGCAACAATGAATGCTTGACTGGTTTTATTTAACGGTTTTTAAATACCCTCAAATCCATTTCCAGACACCTTTGTTTAGGCAGATCACCTCTTACAGCTACTTCCATGAGGGAAGTCACATAAAGACTTGCTTAGTTAGACATTATTCCAACCTGTTTCACAGTGTTTATAGGCAACTCACATGATTTCTGTCAGTCTGATGTGCCATGGAAGGAATCCTAATGTACTGTCCACAGGACCAAACTTCAAGACTAAATCAGGATCAGGAAATCCATTTGTACCTGTAAGAACAAGTTAAATTAGGTTTTATCAAATTCACTGAATATTTGTTTTAATCTACTTTTTTGTTTGTTTTAATGAAGTGAAGCTCCTGAGGACAAGCTAACAATTAAAAGCTCAAGAGGAGAGACTGGTGTCACACCACCTGAGCAAGACTTCAGCAGCCACTGCAGGCCCAGCTGGACAGTTACTTTTATGTCAGGTAGTTTTCAAACACTTAGTAAGGAGGTGATAGGAACAGTTACATTGTTTTGAGTAACAGCAAGCCTTAATATTGCTGTTTAAACTGACTGTTCTAGTTTTGTCTTGGCAAACTTGATTTTAGTAGCATCAAACGTGCTGTACCTTGACCCATAGCTACTGCAGGCCTAACTCAACTATGTGGAGTTGCAGTCGAGTAAAGGACTGTTAACACAAAACCCACCAAAATGTAAGGAGGTTCCACTGAAGAACAAATCGACATCACAGACCACCAAAAAAACCAAGTTATAAAAAAATACCCTGTCAGAAGAATTGTCTCTTTCTCAGTATGAAGCTAGGCAGACAATTTTAAAAACAACTTTTACTATGAAATTTCAGACAAATTCTTGCAGGTGACATCTTTCTGGTTAGATGAGTGAGGAAGAACAGCACAGTATTATTTTTCCCCACCCTCCCCGTTAAGTGGATAGCACGACCCATTCCAGGGCAGAGCTAGATAACACTCAAGGACTTCACTAGGTGCCCACACTCTTACTACCCATTCCTTAAAACCCTTGTCACTGCCATTCCACTTGTGAGAACATCCTACTGGTCTTCTGAGGCTGAAGACAATCAGTGGCCAAATGACACTGTCCCCTGCCACACCCCTCTGCCACACCTGAGCTACTCCCAGCCAAAATCAACCACCAGGCAATAAGCATAGAATGAACAATCTTAGCCCAGCTTTCCCTGTTGATGTGGGCAGCACATGGTAAGCAGTACAGCATCCCAAGGGGACCCAAGGTAAGCTTGTTCATGCACCTGCCTAGCTCATATGAGAAGCATTCCAGCAGTCATTACCCTACTTGGCTATAATGCTGCAATGAGTCATGATTATTGCATGCTATTTCTTGTTACCCCTTCCATTATCCACTTATTCTACAAGTTAGCAGATAAACATTCTTGCAGTTAAGGGTAGGCATTATGCACTGTAAAGTTTAATACTGCCTGTTTGCTCTGAACTTCAGGTGCTAATTCTTCTCTCACTTGTTTAAAAATAAGAAAACCCACACACCCCAAAGCCATCACAAGCATTTTACAAATTTAAGTTTAATTGTAGAGGAATTTATCTTTGGGAGTGAAAGAACAGGAAACTAAGGTCCTATCAGATTTAGCTCCACCCAGGTTTTGAAACTGAAGCTGGAGATTTCAAAAAGTTCACATCCTCCCTCCCCAGTGAATCATTGCATTAGTAATCATTTTACTGGAGGTAAAGAAGCTGTTTCCCCAAGCACGTGCATTTTAAGGATGAAGTATTTAGGTATGAGTGCCTCATGCCACAGTCCAAATCCTATCTCAAAGTTAAGAAATAAAGGAAAAGCCACTTATGTGTTCAGAAGCCAGCACGTTAGTATGAAAGAGCTTTGCAGGGAAGCAGTGAATACTTAGAAGTGGGGGCTCTGGAGGAAGTGGACAGCTTTACTCATCAGCTGATTCAGTAGCTGAGTATTCCTCAGCTGGCCAGTTCAGCAGCAGGATCTTCAACACTGCAATGGCTTTTCAAACAGGAAAAGGCCTTCAGAGAGCCCAGTTAATGCTAACATTTCCTTCTGGTTCCTATCTGAAGGAAAATGAAAATGTACACTGTAGTATTATTGTCAGAACAGCCTATTCAAAACACAGTGTGCTTTCCACTCTGCATCCATTTCTCTACCTAAACACATCAGCACTACAGATACTTCACATGTGGAAGCTCCTTCAGAGCTGCTAGTTACAACATTCAAGTTTAGCAAACATGTCAGACTTAGGAACAGACCAAAAAAAAAAAAGGAGGCCAAAAGACATGGACACTCAAGGGACAGGAATCTGGCAACATCCCTTCTAGGTCAGTTCTGTGAGGGGAACATGAAGCTTCTCTTCTCCAGGATTTTATAGGGCAACTTGAACAGCCTTAAGCAATAGTCATATCCTGTACGGGGAAGGCAGGCAGCAAATAGAGACAATATTATAATGCAGGTGGCACCTACTTTTCTGAAAACAAGCTGGTTAGCTGAGGCATCACTCAGAAGAAAGTACTGTTAACACTGAAGAAAACTCAAACTGTAAGAATTGGAGCATAACTGAATTAAGAACCAGAAAAGCCACATGACAAGCTAGACCCATACCATTTTAGGACTACATTTCAATAATCACATCCTAAATATAAGCAGAAAGTTAAAAAAATTACATTATCAGGTATTTAAATCAAGCTTTCTTTTCCCCCCTCATTTTAAGTCATCATGAACACAAACCCTAAAAATATAGCTACTCAAGTACTGCTTTTCAGAACTCACTCTCAACTTAGATCAGTAACTTACAGATGTTTACATTCAGTACCTTTCCATTAAGGATGCACAGAAACTAGATTTGCCTACAACTAAAATGAGTAGTTTCATAAGCTGCTGCTAAATAAGTCAGGAAAGATTAATTCTTCTCCTCCAACTGTCTAAACATGAGAACCAAGCAAATTAATAAGCAGGACTAGTTGTAGATAATACACTTTGTTACCAGCCACACAGATTAGGCAGCCTGTTCTCAAAGTTCGCAGTTTTGACAGATTAAAAGCCTAAGAGATTTCTCTTTCTGTCCTCAGCTAGCACGCATGACTCAAACACTAAGTTTGATCAGTTTAAGACTGGACTTAATACTTCAGCATACCCAGACGCTTAGATGCACAGATCATGAACAAGTCTTCGAGAAGCTCCAGCGAAACCTCACTGGCCAAACTACATACATGGATATCCACTGTCACTAGTTCTTCACAAAATGAGTGACACTTCTAAAGAAGCAGTTATTGATTTCCTTAAATTGCCCTTGGGGTGTAACAGGATAGATGTCTAAGTCACTTCCTAAAGTAAGTGCATTATCAAATACATTTAATAATTCCATAGAGCAAGAAGCTAGCATGCAGCATGCTGACAACATGGACAGAATTCAGTTTGGAGTTAAGATTAAGTTGTCCAAACTGCCACACTAGTCAGTCTGCAGAGGAATTCAGCTGACCACCCATTTGGAGAAAAATCACTCTCTAAAGTCCAGTTAATGGCAGCCACAATAATATGCCTGCAGACATCCAATTTGAAGTGTGCAATTTGAAACCTGAACCCTGCCAAGCTAATTACAGCTGCATTTAACATGCACTGATCACCTAGGAAAGCTGAGCAACTATTACAGCTCCACAGCACCCCTGGGGAAGTGGAGGCTTTTTCCAGATGTGAGATTAGGGCTGCCCTGCCCTCTTCACAGCTACTGCACATACCACCTCAGTGCAGAGTCAGTAATCTACATGCATTAGTAGTAAAGATAATCATGTTAGTGTGGGTTACACAGCAGCAGAAGATGAGCAGGTGCTCTATCATTTGCACTCAGTGGCAGTTTGGCAGCAGTAACAGCTTTAATGGCTGTAACTAGATCTGGAGGCGACTCTCTGCCCCTACCCTGGTTTGCAGCATGCTAACTCGCAAGAGGTTAACCTAAGTTGTATTAGTGTAGTTTCAGGTGATCCCAGCAATATTTTTCTCAGAAAACTCATCACAGAACATCCCACAGAGGTTGTAAACTCTGGAAAGCTGAGACTCTAATTTAGCTTAAGGTTTCCTTTTCCTGCTTAAAGAAAAAGCTCAAGAGGGAGTAAACTAGTATGAAATTTTTAGCAGAAGACTGAAAGCAAGTCATAACTTACCCAGATAGAACATATGCATTGTGATTCTTATTCTAAGTAATAAATATACTAGAAACCAAATCAGTTATGAATAGCCTTTCCCCACCTCACCCCAGACCATGTAGTACTTACTACTTAATAGGTTGTCTAACACATTCACATCCAGGTCTGTGTATGTTCTTTGCTGCTGTGCTACCAACTGACAGAAGTTCTGAGCAGCTTTTACTATGTCTGCTTTTCCGTCTTCCGGAGACAGCACCTTCAATGTAGATTGGCAATTTAAAACTGAAAGTACAAAACACAGTTTAAAAGCAACAGAAACACAGTTGGTTTGAGTGTGCTTTAGACATTTACAGGCTATGATTGAAAGTAACCTGCAGTTTACTTCATGTATTACACAGCTAGTCATACTTCATCCATCTCCTACAGAAGTAGACAAGATTCTTCTGGATTTACTACTGAAATACAAGTTTAAGGCAACTATGTTGAAGAGTCCTGTGAAAACCAGTTTAACTAATGTCAGTCTTTAAATGCTGTGTCTTCCAGGGAATTTGTATTGGCTCTTACATGGCCAGGCAAAGCAGTGAGAAGGTGCCTAGATAGTAAATTTGGGGGTGGTAAGCAATGCAGGAGGGCTTGCAGTTCAGGGAAAGGAAAACAAAGATCCAATTCTTACCCTAAGAGACAAAGGTGTTCTAACACCTACTGTAGATATTCATGTGACACAATGATTAAGCTAGAGCCTTCCCTGAATAGGATCACAGGTTGATGCAAGAGTTGCAATACTGAATCAAGATTGCTACAGTGAAGCTAGGAACCAGATAATAGTACCAAAATTCACCTAGTAATCTTTAATTATGTCTGATTTACGAGGCCATTTCACAACAATCTTATTGTCTACACTACTGTGAGGCAAGAGTCTCCTCACGCTACATGACTTGCACAATTGTCATTTCTGATAAGGTGCCAAGAGGTAAACGTACCAAGGAAGCTGAAGGCTACAGACAGCATACTAAACCCAGCTTGAAGCCACTGGGTTAAATGTGTGTGTGTGGGGGACACAGACTTATACAGAACTTATCGTAGTTCTAAGCAGATACTTAAAAATAACATTCTTAAAATTGCAGAACCTGGCTGCAAAGGACCGCAGAATACAAATCAGAAGACTTGTAAGAGCACCTACAAAGCCTCAGTTAGTCTATCCAAAACTACCACAATGAAAATAATCTTTCCTTGACATTGTCTGACTTGTCACTTGTCCTGTGTCAAAGGATATTTCTCTAACAGTATTCATATATGTAAGAAAAATCACTTTGCTTCTCAGAAGTGAAAATTTGCAGTTTAGTCTTATAAACTGGAGAAATGGCAGCTTGTTCGGTTCAAAGTATGAAGTGCCTGATCTGACACTGGAGTCTTCTACGTATGAATGAAAAATTCTAAAGAGAACAGAAGACACCTCTGCTTTGCATAGGTGTTTGTGGTTTTTTTGCACAAAAGACTTAAATGTATCTTTTCAGTCAGCCAGTCTGAGCAGTCTTTCAGCAGTTCCTTGGTTTGGACTTAAACAACCCAATTTAGGTAAACTCCAGCATACTTAGCTGCACATAAGAAATTAGCAGCCTGTCTACCACATTTTCTGCTGGTTACTTCAACTTTCACGGGAATAAAAAGAAATAACATGAAACTTTGGTGTTTCCGTGCAAATGCTAGTACCTTGACCCAAGCTGCTTATAAGGCAAGCTTATGCTACAAACTTCATACTTTGGACTTTATACTGGAAAACTGGCACATCCTATCAGCTCTTGTAGAGGAAGCAAGACTCAGCCAGCAGCATCTTAAACGCAGCTAAAGGTACTACAGATTGTGAAGTGTAGTCTTAAGTCTTTGAACTATGTAATATGATTGCCTTAAAACATAAGGGTTGGGGTTTTTTTTGAGACCTATTCAAATGTTACAGGTTGTAGTTAGGAGAGCTGTAAGTATCAGCCCATCCCTTTAAGGCAAAGGCCTGCTTTCCTAAGTACACTAAGTGATTTACTATGTTTTGAACAGACTTCTAGTGTTTGTCAGCATACCTAAATGAATACTTACAGCAGTTACTATGGAATAAGGAACATTAACCTTGAAACATAATCCTGTTTTCCACTTCTTCTACATATAAAAGCTGCTATCAGAGTTGGTTTTTTTTTTTCCAGCTTAGGCCCTTTACTTTCCTGTGTCATACACTGCCAGGACAGCCAGCAGTATTGCTCTTTTCCTTCTCCCTCCCCACTCTGAGGTATAAATTTGGAAAGACGGAAGTACATGTGTTGTTAACCTGACATCAGTTCCCTTACACTTATTCCAGTGCTTTTTCAACCCTCTCAGCAAAAGAATTCAGCTCACTGAAACAGCAGGCAGTAGAGCTACACTGATACATTAAGGGGGTCAGGGCACAACAGTCAGGCTAAAGGGAAGATCAGACAACCCAGTAGTGATCACTATGGGAAGGAGAGCAACACTTCACCATTAGTTAAGAACAAATAAGCACAACAAAAGTTTAATAGTAGCCCAGGAAGGTTGCATGTGTTCTGATAATCAGTGCTTAATGAAGCACTGCACATAGAAATGTGTTTAAGTAAAACCAGAGTAACGATTTATGTACAGCAATTTAGTGTCATACCAGTCCTCCCTCATAATTCATCTTACCTTGATCAGCTTTGTCTTGATTTGCAAATTCCATGGTGTACTTGGAGCAATCTAGTCCTAAGAGTTCTTGCTGCTGTTTTAAAATTTCATCCATCAATCTTGAATTATTCCTCTTGAAAATACCTTTAAAAAAAGGTTGCATGTCAGCCAACTCATACAAAAAGTGCTACAAAATAAATCTGACACTAGGCAGGAACAAATAAGAATCAGGTAGTCAGTACTGGTTTCAAACTGGAGCTCAAAAGTATGATAAGAATCCAAAGCAAATGCTACTGCACATGACTAATCTCAGTGACCTTGGAAAGACAATTCATGTGCTTTTGTTCCTCTTTCATGCAGCCTGGTTTAAGAAGCAAGCTGAAATTGCATAAGGGATAGTTTAAGACTTACTTCATTGTCCTCAGCACGCTAGCTAGAGCTGGAGACAGCAACACCCTACCAGCACAGGATCAACAAGTCAGATTAACATCAAGTTTCTACAACGTCCAGCTGCTGTAGGTTTGCACCTTAAGTCTACCACCCCTTACTGCCATACCACTAAGGCTGCAAGCTAACAAAGCAAGTGCCAGAGGACTAAATCAGCATATCACGCCACAGTAACTGTCTACTCTTATGCCACGGCCAACACCATGGATTTCCTAGTAAGAGGATTTAACAAGCTGTATATTGCAAGAAGTCAATGCAGTCCCCAAGGCCTTTTCATACTTACATGTTTATGGTAGACACATTTTGAGCATAGGAGATGACAAAAACTTGTTTAACCAAACATATTTGGGTTCCTGTTCTAAAATAAATTCTAGCTCTTGAGATACAACACAACTATTTCTAATTAAAAGCCACAGTAAAAATTAAGTATTACAGCTTAAATATTTACAATGCAAAAGTGTGGCTAGGCATATTTGCTTAGGAACCGATAACACTTTTATCGCATCGTATTCAGTGGTTGTTAGTAAGAGCCCAGGTTTCATTCAGAACTCATATCAAGCACTTACGTCAACTAGTCTAAAAATGCCCACACAATAATCTTAGACAAAAAGCCAAACTTTTATACCATTTTATGATCAGGCTTTTGATTCATCACTTTGACCTGATTCTGAGATTAGAAACTACTACAAACAGCAATTTCCACATCAGTAGTGATCAGACCATGTATAAGCATTGGGTTAAGACCATAATACATTATGACTTAGTTTAAACATGAAGTGATATAACACATTTATTTTAATACACTAGTCTTTAGGCCTAGGGAGCTAGTATTTTTATACAGGCTTCATTAGAGGCTTTAATAGGTCTTAAAGCATCTGGGTTTTCTCCCATCCTGGATACTTCTGACAAAAAAATATAAGCATCACTAACACTTGTGTAATGAAGTAAAACTGATTTCAATGTTGACAGACAAGCAAACCTCAGTAAGGCAACAATCTTGATAGAAAAAAGTGTTAGAATACTTTCGCTAAGTCTAAACTAAAGTTAAATTGTTACACTTCGTGCTCCTGCTTACTAGTGTATATTCACACATACTAGAAATTGAGAATGCTGCTTTGAATACTTAACATAAACTTGGAAAGAATCCACACCTAAATTCCAACTGAACCACCAACCTTGACACATCTGCAGCATGTGAAGCACATCAGAATGCAGTAAACACCCAAACTAATGGAAATCTTCCTTTAAAAACCAACCATATTTGGGAATTTCACTCCTTCGGTGTTTTGTCTCTCACTCAAGGCACAAGAGACTTTCTTTCAAATGCATGTGATGGCAGATACAGTCCTGCCAGAGGCAATGTACATGGTCCAAATGCACATTTGACTTTAAAAATTACTTTACGTGCTTGTGGCTCAGACATACACTTGCTTCTCTTACAGTATCTCAAAAACCCGTTTGTCTACAAGGTTCACTTTTTAGAACTTTGAAAACATATCCAAGTTAGTTCTGGAAGATGCTGTTGCTAATTTATACATACAAATACTATAAATACTATATTGTTACTACAAATATAGTAAGCAAGAGTGCATGAGTAGACCAGCTCACTAACAGAATTCAAGTGTTCCTAGGCAGTAAGAATTAAGTCTTGATTTAACATTATCTTCAAATTTTGTTCTGTCTTCCACATAAGTTGAAAGCAAGTCCATAACATGACTTTAACATTATAGAAAGTTAATGTTTGACAAGTAGTCTAATAAATTTTAACAATACAACAGCTGTTTGCTGTTAAGTGGGAAAAAATGTCAGCCCTACTACTGTTTCTAATATGGAACACAAACATGAAATTATCACCATTACTTCTCATTAGAAAACAACTGTTTTTGAAGAGCAGGAACAGTTTTGTTCAGCCAGAACTCTGGAGTACTTACAAGCCGGCACAAGTGTGTATACCCCAGCAAACAAAGTGTTTTAAGAACCGTACATATTTAAGCACTATAATTCCCAAAGCAAGAGAGTATAAAACTTCAATTCTTTTTTTTTTTTTTCAACTACTTACAATCTGTGAGCTGTTTCAAGGGACAATTCATGGGTTTACAACACAAGCTGCAAACTTGCTGTTGATCACTAGTTTCAATCAGAGCTGAGGCAAACCAGAAGCGGTTTAGCTTCCTGCAGTATTCCTCTATTACACAGGTCTTTTCCAAGGCACATGCCTTCTGCTCAGTTTTACAACAGTTCCAAGCCATGCCCCTTTGCAGTCAAGTGTGGTGTTGCAGCATTTTAGGGTTAGAGGCTGACAAACGCCGTTTGTAATTAAGCGGCTGCGAGTTTAGCAGAAGCAAAGCTCGACAGTGACAGGAATCGTGAACTGGAGGTGGCATCAACCATTTGTTTCTCTGGGTAGACTACCGCAGCCACCACCAGCTGATGCCTTGGTAGCACCTCAAAGTTCAACCTTCTTACTTGCCCTGCTTTTTAAATCAGCAGAATCTTGTAAGACACAGAGTCAGGTCTTCCTTACAAGGGAAGACCTTAACCAAAGTTAAGCCTAGGAAAGAACACGTTTCCAAAGTAACTCAGTTATTGGCTTTTTCCCAACTCCCAGTGCCAGCAATGGAAGTCACAAGGTAACAAGTCTGTTTAAGTCATCCAAGTATTAAGTTTGATAAACATCAAATCATAGCCAATTCAAATAATGTACATGCAAGAAACTTAACACATGAACAACTTCTGCCTACGCCCTTGTGTTGGACCATGCTGGTTGGTAATGGAGGAAAGCTGGGTTTGAGTCATTACACTGGACCTCACAGAGTATGGAGAGCTAGAAAGTATTAGGCTTGTCCCTTCCAAGACCCTAGAAAAAGAATACCATCCAAGTCGGAAAGTGGCTGCAGTCACTTAGGTTTCACCCACATTAAAGCCACTTAAGCTAGGTCTAACCAAATAGGAAGAATTCAATTTAGAACTCATAGGTGACTGTTTCTCCTACATTTTTACTGGGGGGGGGGGGGGGGGGAGGGGAACACACGCATTCTGTACCAGAAGAACAGGAGCTTATCAGCAATGGAGACAACAGATACTGCTTTCATATTACCCATACTTACAAGCAGATTACCTTCTACAGATTAGCATTATCCCTTTCAATAAATGTGGTCTGAGGACTCCTCCCAACTCAGCACCAAAACATGAAGTTTCACATGGCTGAAGACCAACAGCAGAAGCCATGTGATAGTGGTTTCTCACAAAAATGTTCTGGGGACACAAACACACAACATATCTCCCCCAGTGAAGTGAACACCCTGAATACCCAGAAAGTGTTATTGATTAATCAGATTGGCTAACTCCCAAGAAAGATGGAAAATACTAAAAGCCTACGTCTGAGGCTAGTGAAATAATTTCTTTTGCTTACTGCTGTACTCCATCCTTTCAAAGAATTTCTAAGAGAAAATTCAGTGGAAAGCTAAAATCCAGGATGAAGAAACCCAAGTTCTCTATACAGTTGTACTGTGGGCTTTAAGAAACCTTCAGCCCAAAGCACTCAAATGCCAAGGTTCAGCAAGCTCCCAAAAAGTGCTCTAGACTTGTCCCAGATTATTTCAGGAAAGTTTCACTGATGGACAGAAGTAACACTCAAGCAAGCTCTTTTGGAGTGGCAAAGTAACTTCAACACAAGAAAGTTCAAGTATAAAACATTGGTCAACAGCTTCTGCTCCCCAGAAGATATTTTATCTGCAACTAAACAACTGCATAATCACTGCCTTCTGACTGTGAGAAGGCTGCATTATTTCCTCAGAGGTAAGGTCTTGATCAGCATGGCTGGATTTCTACCAAGTAATAGGATTGGCAATACATAAGTGCACAGAAATAAATTCTTGATCAAAACCCTAAAATTTCAGTCAATCTGGATTTAATAACCAAGTTGCATGAAGTTTATTATGGCTTTGTTCTGCTGCATACCAGTGAAAAGTGGGAGAATGAAAAGGGCCTCCAAACACCAGAGCCAGTCAAAGCATGCCACCCTAGGCCTCCGAGCCTGCTAGGGCAGGTAGGGAAACCTCAGTTTTGAGCACTGCAACTCACAGCACCATATATTTGTTGCAGCAGGAAACATTTACACTATGGTCTTCTTGCATTCTGCGAAGACTTTTTTACCCCAGTCTTCTGGCATACTGATCTTCATGGATTCGGAGAGGACAGCCAAGGACCTGAACACGTTCCGTAAGTATTATCCGATACACTTACAACATGCTGGGCTCTGTAATTGCCCATCAGCACAACTCCAGCGAAGCTGCCCTTACAGTTACTGCTGCAGCTGCTCTAACATACTCACGTCAGCTGTGATGCAGCCTCTTATTTTGACACCAAAGAATAAGTCTTCTATATAGCCATTTTGTTAAAAACATAGAAATGCATTACTATAAACAAATAAAAAGCTTATCTGGCACTTCATCTATACAAAGAAAGGGAAGCTTGAAGTTCTTTAAAGAAGGGGCAATTAAGGACACATTTTTAATTTAAGCCTTCTACAGGAAACTGACACAGTATTTCTTGCAGAAAACACAACCATGGAAGACCACTCTTGTAAGGAGTTTCCTGCTGCAATGAGAAAGATCTCAGTACTACAAATATGCAATGAAGGAAAAGAAAGGAGTTAAAGTATACCTCACTACAGGCTCACAGATTCAGAGCACTTGTCATTGTGTTTCCTTTTCCCTCACAGCCAGCATCAGTGGGGACAATGGACCTTTGGAAAGCTAATAGTTGGTACAATTGTATTAACACAGAACCCTACTGCAGCTACTCAACAGATGAAAAGTAAGTCCTGTCACCTGAGAAGATGACAACAGATGCACAGCATAATTGAGGTTCACCCTCTGCTACTGATAAGATTAAGCTGTTACTGACTTTATTTGCCGTCACTATACCAGCATTACTGCTCAGGGTTCTAGGCTTCACTCTAATTCAGAACTGGTTTTAGCACAACTGCAATGTCCTACCCAATGACAAGTGTATCTGGAAATTATGTATCCTCAATCCAGACACTGTAAGGAGCTTAGCACCAAAAGAAAGGCAACATATCTGCTATTATCATAAGGTATATACTCAAGCCATATGAAAGGCTCACACTCTGAAGCCAGTTTAAAAGGCTCAGCTGACAAGATGCTCTGCAAAAAGCAGTTGTGGCTGCTATCCCAGAAAACCCACTGAACACCCATGAAGAACATGCATGTGTAACCGCAGGCTGTTCTCATCAACTCTGCAAGTCTGGCAAAAGTCACCGATTTAAAAGGTTTTATCTGCTCTGCCTTGCCTTCTTCAATTCTGTTCCAACAAACTGAAGTCAAGCCAGCAATTACACCAAGGGCTAACAGAAGAATGAGCTACTGAAAAGCATTATGTCTTGATACTAAATTCATGAGATCATAGCTATATTTTCAGATTTCAAAAGTGTTAACAAAAGCCTCTACCATGAATGTAACAATGCATGGAAAGAGCAGCAAATTACTCCAAGGTACCTTTTTTTCCCCTAAGCTGCTCACAAAATTGTTCTGCAAGGTTATTTCAGCTATGCTGCTCTTCAGAGGACATGACTGTCATTTCTGGTCATCATATACACAGTCTTGTAACAGCCATTCTTAGATCTGACCAGACCTCAACAAGTGTGCTGAATAAGCAGAAGTAGCTTCTCCACAGCAAAAGCGTCCAACAAGTGCAACAGCACCGGCCCCTCCCTGTCAGACAGGTTCCCAGAGGCAGGGGCTACCTAAATGCCGACTTCCAAATGAGGAAGCATTCTCCCACGGAAACACAACATAACCAAGTTCCACAACAACCCTGCACAGACAGATGGTTTAAGCTGCTAAGGGACTGCTATTAAGCCCAATTTCCTAAAAAGATCTTAGAGAATTTAGTGAAAGTCAAGACATTTCAGTCTCTTATCACATATGAAGGATGAGACATGAAACACAACCATTAATGGCAGTGGTTTAAACAAATCACAAATGCCTATAATGAGGGAAAGGCCTGCATACCTCAAATGCTTTTGCACATTTGACAACTAACAGATTCCATCTACTTATGTGTGATGTGCTGTTGACTTTTTCCTGAAAGAGTACTAGAAGACAACTATTACGGGCTGTACCTCTAACCTGACATAATCTACAGAGTTAAGTAATCTAATTTGCATGACATCTCTAGACAGCTATCAGAAGCAGCTCAAAACAACAGCTGCTGGTCTCCTACAGTCTCACCACTGACAGCAAGAGCACAGGGATCTTCAGCACGAAGCTTTTCCTCTGGAAAGAACATAAACAGGACACAGGCCATCTTGTATATTAGCAGCCCTTCTGAGTTGACAGCTTTCCCAGTCTCAGATCATCTCTCAACAGCTGGGTAGAAAGCTTCACCTAAGAACGCCTTGAAGATGGTTTCACCTCCTCAGTAGGAAAGGATAGGTACAAGGAAGACAGATTAGTTCCATGATTATTCCACAGAATGTTAAATCCAAACTCTGAGTTTATCTTTAAGATACTGAGTCATGTGGAATCACTGCATCTACAAGAGCATGAGTTCAGTAGTCTTACACCCAAGACCCAGTAACGAACAAAATTATGTAGCAGTTATAAGAAGACACCAAAGTCTTCATAAACACTGGCTCAGAGTTAACTCCAACATCAAGTAGCACCAGCCCTTATATCAAATGCAGACCAAGCAATTGAATTTGACAATACAGACAGCACACAGGACAACACATTTGTGTTTAACTCCCTTTCCATCCTGTCTCTTCACATAAGAAAAAGTACATGAAAATAGATGGCTACTGTCATTCATCCACTTCTGGAAGTTCAGACGTGGCTCATAAGAGGAGGTCCTAAGAGTGTGCAGCCTAAAGCTCTTCTCTAGTAACAGCCCATACCCTACAATCATGTGTTTCAGATGCCAGCATTTCCTGCCAGCCCAGGGCTGGGGACAAGGCTCTAGAAAGGCCCTAACATCTGCCCCCTCCAGCGTGCACGCAGGATCGCGTCACCTCGACACAGGCGTACACGGGGCACTCCCCAGGTTTACCAGGACCAGGGGCTCTGCAGAGTCCAAGCAGCTTCAGAAGACGGGAAAGGAGCTGCCAACAGCGAGGCTGGCGCCCAGCTCGGCAAGACCCCGGTAGAGGGAGGCCCCCAGCCCCGCGCCGGGCGGCGCCTGCCTGCCAGAAGGCACTCCCCAAGGCGACCGCAACCCGGGCCGCCCGCGGGGGGCACCTCGGCGGTACGGCCTCCCTTCGCCCCGACGCCCGCTTAAACCACGACAGCTGCTCACCATTATGGTCGTAGACGCTGACGTAGGAGATGCCCACCGCCATGCACCACACCACCAGGCTGGCCATGTCCGCGTAGCTCGGCTCCTCCTCGGTCACCACCAGCCCCATGTGCACCGGCAGCTTCTGCAGGGCCCGGCCGTCCGAGCGCCACCGCTGCCGGCCCTGCGCCGCTCCCCCAGGCCGCCGCCGTGCCGCGCCCGCCTTGCGGACGGCGAAAGCCCCGGCGGCGGGCGCCAGGAGGGCGCAGGAGGCGGCGGCGGAGGCTGCGCGGCGGCGGAGCCAGGCGCGGGGTCCGGCGGCGGCGGTGCGGCCGCGCAGGCAGGCGAGCAGCGCGCGCTGCAGGCAGAGCAGAGCGCGCAGGAGGGCGTGCAGCGCGCGCCACGCCAGCCCGCCCGCCCCGCTCATGGGGGGCGCGCGGCGCGGGGCGGCGGCGCCGCCGCCAACCGACCGACCGACAGGAGCGCGCGGGGCAGCGGCGCGGGACCCGCGAGGAGGACGAGGAGGGAGACCGGAGAGAGCCTCAGCCGCTGCGCGCCGCCCGCCTCGCCGCCGCCATCCCCTCACTGAGTCCGCGTCCCCCGCCCGGCAACCACCGCCGGCGCGGCCATCTTCCTGCCGCCCCGCCTGATCTTTCACCCCTCACCCCGCCACATGCGAGGCGCCCGTTGGCCGGCAGGCGGGCTGGCGTCACTTCCGTCCGCGGAGAGCGAATGACGTGGCCCTGAGGGAAGGGATGGGGCGGGGCGAGGAGGAGCGGTGAGGCTTGGCCCGGGGCGGGGGTGGGGCTGGAGAAAGTCCCGCCCCGGGGGGAGGCGGGGTCTCGGTGCGCCCCCTGGCGACCGTTGCTGGCGGCGACCACGCCTGCGGCGGGAGGTGGACGCGGGGGCGGCGGTGCGGAGAGGGTGCTCCGGCGGACGCGGCCCGTGGCTGGCCTTTGCGGGGCTCCGGGCCGCGCTGCCCGCCGGCCGCTTCCGCGCCTCAGCTGGACACCCTCCCTGCGTCCAACCCTGGGCCTTGCTCTCCTCGTCGCCCGCAGCGCCTCGTGCCCGCAGGCTTTGGTAGACATTTGGACACCATGGAGGCAGCAGGGCCTTACGGGGTCCAGGGCACGGTGGGTTTCGCCATGCAGGCACGCTGCAGATACTCGATAGGCCATTCGGCAGCGCGGGCATGGGAAGTGGGGGTAGCGTGGGCCCCGGAAACCCACTGAGCGTGCCCCTGGGGTGGCCCTGGAAGTGAGGCCTGGGGTGCACAGCCCGTTTTGCCATCTCCCACGACACCTGCAGCTTCCCTGGTTTTGGCCACCTTGGCGTGTAACGACCCAGAGATCCGAAGATAGAAATCCCACTGCAGAAAACAAACGGAGCAAGAGCTAACAAGCTAGTCCTGTGCCGTCAGACAGATGGCTGGACTGAAACGACACAAGGGAGGTATTTAAAGTACTACTACTAAAAGAACCCACCGATAGAAAACTGAATGAAAAATTCTGTATCGTGAAAACATTTTTCTTGCTCAGATAATAACTGCTTCCCAGACTTCTAACACAGACCGACATTAGCCAGCAGTAACAACACAGCCAAACCGTGCGGAAGGCTTGTGCCGTTACAGAAATATCTAAATCTTAGCTGCCAAAAATTCGTGTGGCTGATGATGTCTTAAAAAGTTAAAACGTAAAGGAAAATGAACTTAAGTCTTTCAATGCCTGTTGTTTAGCTTAATGTCTTGGCTGCCTGAGAAACCCAAGCGTCAGTCGCATTTGCATAGGCGACATAACCAAATAGCTGTGCCCTGACACCTGCCAACAGCCTCCGTGAATGCGAGTGATTACTCAGTTACCGAATGCCAACAGAAGATAAAGAATAATAGAAACTGTTTGCTTTGAAAAGTAATTTGCTGGTGTTGTTACTCCTCAGTTATCAGCCAAGATTTATGAACTGCCAGGAAACCCCTTAGATTACCGTTTGTAAGACACTGGGTTTAGTGGTGTCAGTTATCCAATTTTGTTTAGTTTTCAAGCACTTTGGGAACTGCTTGATAAAATTTGTACGTACATCAGAGTTGATGCATATACCATTAAGTCCTTTGTTTGCATGCCGAAGCCTGGAAGGTTCCTGCCAGTGAAGGGGGGCGCTTGCAGTGTGTACTTCCACGTGAAGTACACCTAACCCGAAAGTATACACACAGCATCTTGAGATACACTGTAGTCAGTTAGCTATTCAGCTAGCAAAGTAAACTCTTGCAAAAACTTCGTCTCACTTGACCTTATCCTAATATTTGCCAGAAGTAGAGGACTATTTCCTCAGAATCTCCCTTCTTCTGTTTACAACAATAGAAGCGGGTCAAATTGACACCAGTGTTTTTTTTTTTCCACAGTATTAATTAACTTTGGGACTAGTATTAAATCTCATTAACCAGGACACTGATTCTTCTGTTTGTTGCATTTGCTGTGATGAAGATGAGCCTTCTACGTTTTGCCTGGAGCTCAGCTAATTTAGTCTAATATAATTTTAAATTGTCTAAAATAAATGAGGCAAATATTTCAGGAATACTGAAATTCCTCTCTCACAAGCAAGAATCTCTGAACAATCCTGAGAAATTGCTCGCATCATTGTAACTCTCCATCTTGAACTGCAGACCTGCGGGTTTAAATGTGTTGAATGCCAGGCTCCTAGTAACAGTGTGATCTCGTGGTATTGCAGCATTTTATTTATGGCAGTTTTATGCAACTATAAGAATGTGCTAGTATAAAAAGGTCTGTACAGACTTATAGACTGCTTTTCTAAGATACAGTAATTGTATTCTTACTTCCTTCAAACTACATAGTGCTAATGGCACAGAAAATATATTTTTTCACGATTTTCAGTTTACAACCGCATCCTTTCTATAGCCCTTCTGTCACCAGCTGTTAACTCTTACAGTACAAATTAAAGAGGCAGAGTTAATGGCAGACCAGCAGAGTGGTTGTCAGTAGAGATGCTGGTGGTAGAGGGCAGCTCTGAACAGCTTTCAGCTTCACCTTAGGTTAACCATGGGGTCAATCTAATTCATAGTCGTAGTAATCATCATCTGTGTTTACTGCAATGCTGGAGGCCTCGTTGGGTTTAATTTTCTTTCTGTCCTCTTTGCCTCTTTCCGTGGAAGACAGATTATCCTCACACTGCTGCAGGATCTTTTTGGAAGACATCCAACTTTCTCCTCGGCTTTCTGCCGGCGCTGCGCACTGCCCTCCCCTGACATCGGTTCCTTTGGCCACCAGTGCTCTTCTGGTTCTGAGAAGGTCACAGGTGCAGTTCCAAGGGTTTCCATCTAAATACAGATGACGGAGACGAGGTAAATACTCTAAGACTTTGCGATCCAAGGCAGATATCTTGTTGTTCCGTAAATTTAGAACCTGGAGCTGTTTCAAGTCTTTCAGCTCTTGTTCTCCAACATCCTCTATGTCATTTCCCTTTAGATCCAATCTAGCAAGAGTGTCAGGAAGTCTGAATAAAAATAAAACAACAGAAAGGTGTTATGTTCATCGTATTGATTCTGTGTGTCTACGTGGTATTTGCTGGGGTGTTTGCCCAGGCACATCTGACGTGGGAAAATGAACTATCAGTAACAAAAATGCAATCTACTGCAAAGAAGATGTAGTCCTGAAACATTCATGTCTTTTTTTTTTTTTTAAGTTATAGCAATACTGTCTATGCACACTTGAACTATTGTCCTAAATTATTGCCGTTCTGTCCTGTACTGGCTATGTTTCTGCAAGCTTAAAAATGCATTTTTATACTCTTTAATGCCATAAGTATGCCAGCAACTAAATTATAGCAGCATGAAAGACCAAACATTTAGAGAAGCACAGCAACAGTGTTTCTTCAAGTACTTCTAGATAGGATTGGTTTAAAAAGGTTTTTTAGTTCATAAAGACCTACATTTTTCCTTCCATTTTGTTCTGCTCCATCAGATTCAAAATTTAATCACCACAGAAGTAGTCCATCTGATGATATACTGTTTAATAAATCAGCAATGGGGAAAATAGAAATGCTTTTTTATTTTCTTTTTAAATACTGCTTTACAGAACTAGAACGGGTTACATTTAAATGAAAAATCAATGATCTCTGGATATGATACTAGACTGCTCAGTATCATTCTTATTTTCATACATCTTACACATTTCTGTGAAATTATTTATTTCAAAGACTTGCTCATTTATGATCTTCTAATTTCCTTCTGCTCTAGTTAGTGACAAGTGCTTAACAGAAAAGCCAGTTAAATGGCATGGAATATTTTTAATAAAACTAGTCTGAAAGTATCTTAAAAATCATTGTATTACAGTAGTATGTAAGGTGATGAGATTAAGAGTCATGGTTGGATATTTTAAGGAAACTCATTCACTGTCACTCTTAGGGAAATTATAAATAATACTACCAAGAAATATTTAGAATCAAATAGCAGTGTACCACAACTGGTAAAGGTTGATGTGATAATTTATTTCAATGTAATGATACGCGACACCTCTGACAATTTATAAGAGAGTGCATTGTGATCCTCACTGCCTGTTTTTGATGAAGCTGAGTTTGACCTTTTAGGCTGAAAGGTAGTTGCCATATTCGTGTAAATCTCACAACTTCAGTGGGACTGTTTCAAAAGTAGGGCAGTTCTGTATTGTGCCATGTTTCTTGAGGGAGATGAGGATTTTGCGTGTTAATGTGGTGAGTCGCTCCAGAAAATTTGACCTTACTTGTGCTTGTGACTGCAATAAAGCTGTTTTGAAACCTAACCATAGGCGGTGATGATAGTTGCCCAATATGACACTGCAATGTCAGAAGGGTACTTTGGGGTAAAACCCTAGTGCCACCGATGTCAAAGGCAGTAGGACATCACTGGAGATGTTTATCCTGACTGATTACCGTCTAAAGCCTGAGCAGCAAGCCCTTAAACCCGTGAAGAGTCTTACTGTACTAATGCTGGATTTAGGCTTTCCGGCTGTGCTGTTTGACTTCAGGCTGCATTGATCTTGAGAAAACAAGGACATTGGAGTGCATGGTGAGTGATCTTGCTGCTTGCAGACAAACCATGCACCGTCGGGAGCTGACCATGGCAGCCATACTGGGATGCAGCTGCTCCAGAGAGTATCATCAGACTCTTCCCTGCATTCTCACCACTCCCTGCAAGATTTTATGAGTATGGGCTCTTTTGTATGAGTCCTAAAAATACTTGGACTTGTGCATTGTTTTCTCATAAAAAAAAACCCCAAAGAAGCTTTCATTCTCCTCATTCCTGTCAAATAACTAACTGCTAAGACCAATTACCTGTGGCACATTAAACTATATTTTTTAAACTTTAACACTGATGACTGAGTTCTCAGATAACCGTCAGAAGTAATACTTTTATTGCTGTAGATCCATGAGTACCTGGTGATCAGCAGACAATTACATTAAGTACATAAATTTTACATCTTGTAATTTTTCCCCCCTCTTTTAACTTTACAGCCTCCCCTTGAAATCTGTGTTCATTGTTGAGTTGAAAATGTCCCCAGTATCTCCTTAAAAAGTTGTACTGTTTAAAGGCTAATAGAGAACACCTTTCTGTTAATTCTCTTGACTACAAAGGTTGTAAAATAAGATGGATTGGACAATACTAAAGTAACTAGAAAGCATTAAACATTCCTGTCAAGCCAGGCTGAAATCAAATATTTATACACCACTAAATCACTTTCTGATTATAAAGCTGCTGCCAAATTGATTCAAATGCTAAAGGACCTGATGCTAAATGAATTAAAATTGTACTGCATTATTTATTTGGGCTAGTTAAACCTGTCCACAAGCCATAAAAATAAAATTTAATAGGGCAGTTGTGTTAAAGTTGTTGAAGTTAATGGAATTATATCGTTATTTTTATGCCATCTTATTGCACAGCTTTTTGAAATAATGAAATTGCCACTTTATATCAGACCAGCCTGCATTTGGCTTAACGTAGCATCTCTGATAATGGCCAGGGCCAATGCTCAGATGAATGCAAGGGAACCTGTAAGCAGGGCATTAATGAACACAGCGTGCCCAAGGGATGTTTCTTCTGTGCTCCTTTGACTGGAATTTTGCTTATAGCCTGAAGCCGGAGAGCTTATACGCATTCGAAATACTTTGTAATGTGTGAATTTAATGAAGTTGGGAATGCTAATATCCACGGGAAAAAGCACATTCTTTTTGACCAGACTCAGCTCCTGAAATCTTAATATTTTAACAATAATAAACTCAGCGTGGGTTGGTAGAAACATCGGCTTTAAAATTGCTGTCTTTTCTTTTTACTGAATGCTCTATCAATTTTGTGTTATGGGAGAAGATAAATCTGAGCAGCAGTATAACCTCTTTGTAATCATTCTGTTGTATTCTCCTAACAGGTTCCTCTTATTCGTGTGCTAATTAAAGAAAGTAGTCTCACTGGGAAGGAGAGATGTGAGATGAGTAGATTCACTGGGGCCACAGATGTAATGAAAACAGCTCTACTTCTATGCTGAGACTGCTAACAAGAGTGCTAATTAGTGCCAGTTCTCGCAGTGGGTTTATGGTATGGATAGACTACTACTGTGACTGGGTCTGAATGCAAATTTTTTTCCCAGTTTGGCCCTCATTCTCAAAATGTAAGGAAGGAGACAGGACACCTGGGAACCAGCTGTCCTCAGATTCACTTGCCTCAGTGGAATAGAAATGAGGAGATTCTGTTCCAGTGCCAGATTAGAAAGCTGTGCACACTGCTGAAGAGCTCCTGCCTCAAACATGCTGACAGCGTTGTTGTCAAGAAACAAGTGCTTGAGGTCTTGTAGTCCTTGGAAGTCCTGCGCTGTCACCCTTTGAATCAGGTTGTTGCTGCAGTCGAGTTTCTGCAGTCTGCCAGGCAGCCTGAGTGGCATAGTGTAGAGCTGGTTCTTGGAGAGCTCCAGTGTTGTTAAGTTAGGAAGAAGCTGGGCACTATCTATTGATGTCAGCTGATTTTCTGACAGGAAGAACTCAGACAGGTTTTCTAGGTGTTTCAGGTCTCGAAGTCTTATTGTTTTGAGTTGGTTTTTCTCTAATTTTAGTGACAGCAGGGATTTAGGTAGGTCAAGAGGCACTTTGGTCAGAAAGTTACCACTTAAACTGAGAAATTGTAGATTTTGGAAAGATGCAAAGAAGTTGGTTGGGAATGAGTTCAGTTTGTTATCAGCCATGCTCAGATACTTCAGCCTAGGAAGCTTGAGTGGTGCAGACACAGATGCCATGTTGTTGCCATCCAGAATCAGACTTTGTAAATTGCAAAGGGAAGAAAATGCACTCGGAGGCAGAATTGCAATCAAGTTGTTCCGAATATCGAGCACCCTTAGTTTCATCAAACCTTCAAAATCAGATGCATGCAGAGTGTTGATGGAGTTATCAGCGAGTTTTAAAATTTCAAGGCCAGATGGGAGGAAAGTGGGTATCTTCTTTAGTTGATTTTTGTAGAGTTCCAGGGACTTCAAGGTGCTCAGAGCTTTGAAAGTGTTGTTTTCTATTGATTCTGTGCCACTGCATGACAGGACCAGCTCTTCAAGGGCTGCCATTCTCCTGAAGTCGGTAATCTTAAAAAGAAAGAAATAATTCATGTGATAGTACACCGTCTATTTATTGATCTCCTCACTGATTACTTTGTCTGGATGTTCTGGCAATTGCTAGGGTGTTTTCTTAACACATGAGAAAGTAAGAGAAATGGAGCAGTAGTTATAGATGTGTTACTATAGGTACCTGTGGTTTGCCAGTATTTACTCACATTCCTAGAATTTTGTTGTTTAAGTCCATATTGTGTCTGGTTTCTAGTGAACACATGTTTGAAGAGGAATATTCCTTTCATTTCTGCCCATTGAATAGCCTATGCAAAATGGAGCGCTGATATCACACGTGGCAGAAGTCACTGCAGAGAATAGATGGTTTTTACATGTTCACTGTGCTCAACAGAGCTTGCTGGTACAGGTTTGACTTCATCATACAGCCATTTCTATAGCACAACAGCACTGTGGTGGCATATAGTGACAACAGCATTGTCACTACAGCACCTATACCCCGGAGGAAGTACACATGGATATCATCGCTGGTCCCTAATATAAAGTTTTGGCAGGAAACTAAAATCTGATTATTATATTTCTTCGCCCCCCTCCCGCTTTTTCTTTAAAAACCTGATGTACTAAGATGACCAAACTGAAAGTGTCGGCTCAGTTTGGTCTGAAAATCACCTCTCTCAAACAGGTTGCTTTTCCAGGAACTTAGGTTTTTTTAGTAAGCAATAAACAGTTGCTTTGCAGTGCTAAATGGGACTTAGTTATTGTCTGTGACTGAAATATATAGAGGTATACTAATTGTTTCGTTATTTTTCTGCTCTGTTGGAACCTGCTTGTTTACAAAGCTTGCCATTGTGTGTCTCAAGTTAAGAAGCAACCTTAAGTGAATCTGGTAGTCTCCTCCAAGTTCAGATAGGAGCCAGCATGCCATGATGGTGAACCTGGTAGTTGTCCAAGCACAGCAGTTACTTGAACAGCAGTTCTCTGAAATTATCAGAGATGCTGTCCATTGTCGTAGGTGCTTGATTTTTAAAAATTCATTTATATGGGAATCACTGAAAGCTCAGAGCAAGATGAGCAGGTGTTCTGCATGGGAGAGGTGGGAAGGAGTGTCCTCATCTATTTTCCTTTCTTATGTCCAATAAACATCTCTCTGCAGGTCTCAGGAGTACCACATCAGTAAGAGATGTTAAACTAACGCTATAGTCGTAATGCTATCTCCCCCAGGGCTTAGTAGCTACCAGCATATTTTACTCTCATTCAGAGAAGCTACAAAGCATATTTTACAGCATAATCCCTCATCCCAGTCAGGAATCTACCTGGAAGGCAGTACAAGTCCTTTTGCAGCACAAGTACCAGGTAGCAATTTTGTTCTGTGATCCTGATTGAATACATTTGGCTACCAAACTTTTGTAACTGAATCTGCATATAAAGTGACTGTTCAAAGATTTCTTCCAGTGTGCTTTACCCAGCTCTTGCATGTTTTTGAGTTGTAGCTGTTTACCTTAGCTACAAACCCTGCATTTTAACTTCTGTTAAAATTAGAGCCCACACACCTGTGAAAGAGGAATCGGATTTCATTTTGCTTTGGTATCCTTAGTTGTTACTAGCTTCTGATGACATTTCTTGTGTCTTGTAAAGTCTGTTCTGAGCACTGCAAGATTTGATGCAGTTAGTGAGAAGGTATAGGGCCTCTACTCCATCAAATTATATTGCAGTTCAATGAGGGAATGTACCTCCATAAAGAAAAATATTCTCACAGTAAATAACAAAGTTGGCCATTTTCTATTTTTTTCTGTAAATGCATTTTTGTAATTTATATATATTGCTATATAGCAATTGCAGAATTCCATGTCCAGTTTTGGTCATGATTAGGAGGCTAATCTTGCAAAACTTTATCATAAGTCCCATAGGAATGAACTGCCTTGCTCAAGATCAGAAAAGCATAGGCATGGGTAAGTAAGTGATAAAACAGTCTTAAGGAAATGAAAACAAATGGGAACCTTTGTAAGTTCAACACATTTTCTCCTATAAGTTCAAAAGCAATAATTTGTGCTTTTCCTCAGTTGATTGCTGTGTGTCTCTAAGAGGCTTAATTTTCATCTTACTAAGTGTCAGGGAGATACGTGAAGGTCAATGTGCAGATATTGATTCTGTAATGATGTTAGGATTCTTAATGTTCTGTTTTCCACCTCTTCAGTATGCTCTGCTGTGCTTTGTGACCATATTGTTTTGAGTCTTAAACATTTATCCATGCTGTTACAAGCCACCCTGTCTTTCTTACATGAATCAAGACATATTTGAAAGCCTATCAGATCTTTCTGCTATGAGGTGATGTTTATTCTCTAACTGGACTGTCTGCAAAATGATACTAATATAGTTTTACATTTTAAAAAGTAGCTCTCCAGAAAACGGAACTAAGATACTCTTACTTTAATAGAAGCATTTTAATAATTTTATCACTTTTAATGACTTCTTTTTTATTAGTTTTAGAATTTTTGTGAACTGGAATTTATTATAAGAAGTTTCTTAAACCAGTCCCCTATTGTGGGGGCCAGATAAACAATTTTGTTTTAGCAGATAAAGACCCAGGTATTAATATAGTTAGAAATAAACTAAATCTTAAAGTGAGAATAAACAGGTTATAGATGGTCTTCAAATCAAGGAGGAGGAAGAAATTATTGAAAAAAAGATGGTAAAAATAATCTGGTTTTGTTATTTTGAATTCTGTTTATAACAAACCCCAGTTTGTAAAAATAACAAAAGTAAAAATCCCAGCCAGTGTTTTCAATGATGATCAATGCTGTCATAAGACATTCAAAGTTGCTCTGGGTAAAAAAGATCTACATTTTTCTTGGTTTTCTTAAAAATACAGTGTACTTAGCATACAAATATATCTTCTTTTCTTTTAAATTTATTTACAATTTTAATAATAACCAATGCAAAGTAATATCCAAAAGGTGGTGCTCAGTTTGAAACAATATTTGTTTATTTGTACCTGAAGGGGGCCTGCAAGAAAGCTGGGAGGATGTCTTTTTACAAGGGCCCATAGTGACAGGACAAGGGGTAACAGGTTTAAATTGAAAGCGGGGATATTTAGATTGGATAACAAGAAAAAATTCTTCCTGGAGAGGGTGGTGAGACTCTGGAACAGGTTGCCCAGAGAAGCTGTGGATGCCCCATCCCTGGAAGTGTTCAAGGCCAGGCTGGATGAGGCTTTGAGCAACCTGGCCTACCAAACCCCATGGCAGGGGGGTTGGAACTAGATGAACTTTAAAGTCCCTTCCAACCCATTCTATGATTCTGTGATTATTCTGAGGCTACTGATTGCCAAACCATAGTATATGTGAATGCTTACATATAAAAGTCTCTTGGAGCTCAGCTGTGGAAAGTTTAGGCTGCCAGGCTTCCATTCAACTTCTTTTTGAAAATACGTTATTTTCTCTAAGATTAGGTAAAATGAAGGAATTTAAAAAATAATAATTTTAAAAAACCCCACACCACAAAAACACCCCAAACCAATTAAATGTAGAGTTCTTTCAGCGCTTCCAGACATGTTCTTTACAAGCAGAAGTCAAAACCTGTTCCTACAAGCACTATGATATGTGCCAGTGGAATTGCTCAGCTGTGTAAAACTTAGCATATGTATTTATGATGTTCAAGACCTCAGAAGCATGATTTGTTGCACAGAAAGAAAAGTGAAAAATATATTGACAGACGCAGCCTAATCTTATGGAAAGAATCTACATAACTACAGGCAGATCACATGAAAGGACTTGCTTCCTTTTAGTGCAAAGTCAGCAGTAGAAGTAAGGCATACTGATTGGTCAGCCAAATTAATGTATGAAGTGAAAAACTCCTTGGATGGTTTCACGCACCATTTGCTCTGAACAGGTATAAAGCATTTATTTCACTATTCTGTTCACTTATATCCAACATTTAAATGCTTTATAACAGACACCTGTGTTTTGCTCTAGTCAGAACATAAGGTCACTTTACTAGTAACTTAGGAGTAGCTGACAGGTATGGGCAACTAGCCTAAGAAAGTAAAAATGGCTTCTCTTCCTTATCTTGGACAGAAAAATAATACTGGTTTGTGGCAGGTTTTTTTCGCAGAAAATATATTTCCTAATAATTAATTTCACAGATCTTTTGTTTAACTACAGCTCGTCAATATAGCTAATCACACCAATGGTTCATTGACGCTTGGAGATATGGGAGATACGGGATATCTTGTAGATATGGGAAGTAAACCAAGAAAACTAGAGATTATATTAGAAGATAAAAGAGAAGTAAACTCTTTCTCAGAGGTAAATTGTAAAATTACTATTTCTCAGTGTGCAACAGGTATCCCAGATGCTGCTCTAAGCTGCCTTTTAGCCCATTTCATTCAACCCTGAGAGCAAAATCAATTTCAGAGCAGTAAAAGTTATATTCTTCATAAGAGGACAAGCTAACTTAACAGAAAATGTATCTATCTTTTGAATTGAGCATTTCGTATTGTTTGTAGTAAATCGATATACAGCAAGCATACGTAATAGAGGTGGTTGTATTTCCCTTGTGTCTACCTAGAGAAGTTGAATTTATTACAAAAATGTATTTCAGGGTATAGAGAAGCACTGCTCCAGGCTGCAGTGCAAAATGAGCATCAACTGATTGTGCCTTTAATAATGGGATCCAGTGGTGCCTCAGGAAACCCAGAACACATTTTTAATAACACAAAAAGTTGGCAGCTTCAGTTAGAAACTGCTATTGTTTCTACGGGTTATTGGATAGGCTGAGCATTGCTTTTAGAAACATTTCACACTCTGCATTGGACTCTAACAACGCATGAGCAAGTCATGAATACTTACTCAGCCATTTCTAACAGCAGTTGTACCTGACGCAGCTCAAGAGGGGAAAAAGAGCTTCAATTTAATTAATTGGAGAAACGATTTTAGCTACATAAACCCTTTCCGGTTGCTATGGAAAATTATTATATTGTATCAAAAGCAGCTAAAACTTTTAACAAATTAAAAAATAACTCTGTAAGTCAATGTTTTTGTCCACATAAATAACAAGCCGACATTTGGCTCCTACTTGTATATTACTACTTTTTGAGTTGCATATAAAATACCATTGTGGCTGTGTGAACTGGTGCTTGGAGACCTCAGGGTAATGAAAACACTATAGGAATATATTTACATATCCTTACAAAGTACATAAAAATAAAACCAGTTCTGGCAGCATTTTCATCAGTTTTTAGAACGTGGAATAAAATTCTCCCTTCACTTGAAAGCCACCACCATCTGGGACACAGCTTTCAGTTACAGCACACTACAGAAAGTGTTTTTAGTGGATTTTTTTCCTACCTGGAGTTGTTTAATTCTGCTGTGACTGATGTAGAGTCTCCTGGTGGTGGAAGGAATCTCTCCGGGGATCTCTGTAGCTCTGTAGCATTGCACTGACTGGGCAGGGTCACAGCTGCATCTTCTTGGGCAAGTGGTACTTAGACCACTGTGAAAAGAGAAGATGAGGACTAAAAAGTAAGATAAATACATCTTCCAAAACAGGAGCTCTGAAATTGTCTCAGTAACATACAACATGAATTAAGCACCAAAGTCCTTTTATACCATGAAATCTGATAAAAGGATATTATGACTGTGTATTTTATCTCAGTGAAAAAACAGCAAAAACAATACCGTAATTTGCCTGGGTTAAAATGTTGGCAGGCTTTACAAAGAGTGAGAAACTTAAACAGTGATAAGGTCCCTTTACATTCGTAGGTATGTGAAATTACTGTTATTTATTACCTGACATTTAATGTGCAAACATCCATATTATCTCCAGTTTCCTAGTTTTGTTAAATGTGACACCACAGAATTAGTGGAGAAAAGATAAAGAGCTGTTTTATAGTGGGGCTGTAAAACCTCTGTATCTTCTGTGACCCAGTATTAGAAACAGTAGAAACACAGCCACAGCCAGCATTGAAGCTTTTTCATTCTTCCCCTTGCATTATTCAGACCCCCCAAAACCCCCAGACTCAGACAGCTATTATTTTGAAGCTAAAACATTCCGTTCTCTTTCTAAATACCTGCGGTACAGCTGAGTGCTGCTGGTTGGTACACATTTTTTAAAGACTGGACAAAAATCTAAGTTACCCGAGTTTGTGTAATTCCTATAAATCAAAGTTTAATTATTCTTGTATTTGAAAATTACAAATGTGCAATGCCTGAAAGCATTTAGTATAAACCAAGTGGCAGGTGATCGATAAGACCTATTTACCCTATGACAGGTGGAGAACACTAAGGTTCCCCTCAGAGTTTTCTCTCTACTTATTAGTGCTTCTCTCATGTACCTACTGGCTGTGCCAGCTAAAGATGTAAAGTAGTGAAAGGCTTGTGTACAGTTTGGCTTGTGGTTATTTTAGGAACTTTCTATGTTTTTGTTTTTTTTTCCCCTTTGTATTCAGCAGTTTACAACATACGAAGCAGTGTAATTAGGAAACTTTTGTATCTTACCATACTGATCTGCTTTGCACTGTTACCTGCTTCCTTCCATCCTCTCTATCATATTTTCAGTAGGAGCTAATTCTATTCCTTGAATTCAGAACAGAGACAGCTATTTTTCCGAGCAAATATGATGTCAAGTTGATTTGACAAATGGATAACTGAACTGGGGACTGTCCTCAATGGGAATGCCTATTGGATTCAGCTGCGTTTACACTACACAATTGCCATATTCCCTGCTGGAGATGCTTCTGTCTCCTTAATCCCCGACATTGTGAATACAGAACTGCAACCCAGCATCTGCTAAACCAAACAGCGAGAACACAAACCTTTTCCTAAAATAGCCTGTCAAATTGGCACATTTAAGAGACTATGCAGAAGAGTCCCGCCTGGTGTATGCAATAGTGATCAACTGAGCAAAAATGAGTGGGTGAGCAGGATTAGCAGTGGTGCCTTAAAACAAATATTGTAATGTGTCTTGATGTAGGGTTTGGTACCTGATTTGTGGTTTGGGCCCCCCCCCCTCCCCAAAAGAGTCAAAGTACCCAGACAAAAGTGTAGAACTTTTCTGCATACTGTGTCACGTTTTAGCATGCCCTGGAATAGTCTTTGATCAGGTTTTTCCACTGACTTGAGTTTAACTGCTGAGATCACTAAGACCATAATGCTCAGGATCTTATGTAGGAATTCGTGTTCCTAAAAAATGTCATCAAAAAACAAAGGCTTGTTGCTCAAGGCATGTCAAAAGAAATGCAGATCAAACCCTATGGTTTGCCGTTTAGAGCTGTAGAGTACTGCAGTCTGAGAATCCCATTAACTAAGAACCATACATCCCATCCTTCCTGATTTTGTAAACTGTAAGACACTCGAGAGCAGATGTTAGAATTCACAGCTGTAGTTACAAGGTAACGCCACATAAGGTGCAATATTCTTGGCTCTTCACATTTTTGAGTAACGTCTATATCCTTGGTCTTTTCAAACTAAGGAAACTTAATTGGTTCATTTATAGTTCATTTACATGATATTAACAACAATGATTTAATAAAGAATTGTATTCTGTATCCATTAATTTCTGCTATATGTCTGCTTTCAGCAGCTAGGTATTTTAAAGTGATAGCTATGAAAGATGATGCTATTAAATCTGGTCTGTACAAGTTCTGACACGTGCGCACCAGAGCTGATGCTTTTGCTTTTGTGCTTTTTGTACCTGTGGGGTATTTATTGATTCTAGGAGTCCTGATGGCAACAGAACTGACGAAGAGTCACAGGGCTGTATGAGCATAAGCCTAGTGGCTTAGGAAGATGCGAGCTGCCCAAAAAAAAGAATGAATAAACATTCCATCATCTCCCTTGTGGGAGCAGCACTGCTGGCCCATGAGTTGCACAGCTTTGCAGGTAGATGTTAAGAAAGTCAGCCACTGGTGGCTATTTCCTGCCAGCAGTTTCTGTGTAAACTCTCCACACCTTTCAATGGGGATTCCTGTGTGGGACTAATGGCAATGCAGTCCCCTCCGTCATCTCTCTGTCAGAAAGAATGAACGATAACACCTGTCACCTGCCCACGCGAGAAGTCCCAAGGACATTCTATACAGTGCATGCTTCAACCAGAGGTAAACACTTTAAATCAAAACCTGCTAAACCCGAAGTTCATGTCGGACTCTTTTGTCTTGCTGGCATTAATGTGAACATTGGTCACAGAGCATGATGGCAAAGTAGTAAAATATATTGGACAAATTGGGATAAAACATAAGCTTGAGTTGATGGAAGTTAGAAAATCTTTCAGGATTGCTGTTTTTATTTCAGATCTGAAGAAGGGTTCATAAAGGACTGTAAGGTTTGGGGTTTTTTTCCCCAAATATATCAGTCTAATAAAAATGTTGTCTTTTTGTACAAGCCTTGCCTCACACAAGGTTTTAGCATCTACAGAACTGGTCTTTGGGCCTTTTCTTTCTTTACCAAAGTCAGAGGTTTGACAAAAGCACACATATGTATGTCAAGACATAATTCTTTAACCTAAGATTACATTTAGAAAATCACATAAAGGCAACATGGCATTAAACTGAGAAGAATGAGTCTGCAAAACTCTAGTTATGGAGCGTTTAGAAATGTCTGAGTTAAGGCAGCCCATAAAACCTGAAGGTGGATCCCTTGTAATGTAAATGGTGGCACAGACCACACAAGGAAAGATGCAGTCTTATCACAAAAGACATGGAGAAGCAGAACTCTTATAGTCGGCGTGTCCCTTGTCTATTGCAAGGACAAATTGCAAGGAAAGACCGGCTTAGGGCTTGCAGAGGGCATGGATAGGAGCTTGGTCCCTGAGGGATGTCACAAGCACAAGCTGTTTGGCAACCAGGAGCTGCTAAGTGATGGCGTATGCTCTGAAGAATCCTTGGCATACTTAGCTGCCATATGCTATCAAGTCCCTGCCCCTGCGTACGTGTGAATTCATAATTATTTTTCACTGGAGTTTTTTAACTTGGATTTAGACCAGTTTTTTCATAGGGACAACAAATGGCATTTGTCTGCTGGATAGGTTACCTGTAATCAAGCACTTCTCCCCAGAGTGGATTGGGACTGCTAAGAGAAACAATTATAACACAGTTTTTAAAAACATGATGCTTCCCTTAATCATCTGTTGAAATAATCTGAACTGCCATAAAGAAATGTTTCTTCAACAAAGAGCCGCAGAAGGTTATACCAAATCGAGAATGTCAACCTAGATACATTCTAAGCAAATTAATTATATCTAATTAATATAAGGATTATAGTTTTATCAAAAGTGATTTTTTGTTTTATTTCTATGAAATAAAACTGCAAGTAGAGTTTCACAATCAGAAGCCTGTCTGAAAATTATGTATCTATCTTCTTCATAAGACAAGAATTCTGTGGAAATAATTTTTATCCACTTTCATAGTGTGTGGAGAATGCTCTTTCTGACTCCAGGCAAGGTCATCTTCATACACTGGAAACTCTTGCTGGATGACCTAAAGCTGACTTTCCTTCTGCTTAGTAAGTAAGCTAGGTTTCCTTTTCTTCCTCCGTGCTGGCTACATAGAGGAGATGAGAGTGATAACCCCTTAGGAATTTCTCAGTGGCACATTTGCATTCCAGAGGAACTAGCACAATGAAACCTGTTGAAAAGGAATGAAACTTTGTTAAATAAGAATTCACATATCACGGAATGCTAGTCATTGCCATTCTTATAATAGTGCTGAGAGGTGCCAGATGAGATCAGATGCATCTGGGGCAGGCAACCCACAAACAATAAATAAGCAGCACCCACATGGAAGAGGTCAGTTTAAATAGTTTCATGCCCCTATGCCACTAATGCTGCTGTAACTGGCCTGCAAAGTATTATTGCTAATGGTATCCGCTTGAGGGAGAGCTGTTAGTCATTAATAACTGAACCGCCAAGAGCAGTGCCATGAAAACACAGATTATGGTACGCTGTGATGACAGTTTTCTGGTAATGATAGTCCCAAAAGGAAGGAGGAAGGGGGAAATAAAGAGGGCAGATACGCTGGCTGAATCCATTCTCAACCTGGTATTTAAACACATGGGTCTTTTTTATATGAACATTTACCTAAGATCTGTAATTAACCTGTGTGAGACGGTGCCTCCTGCAGTACCACCTAACAGTAAAGTGCCAGAGATGGATTTTCTGATCAATACTGGATCCATGACAATTCTGTTTCTAGGGTTTTGCACAGACAAGATGGTTCAGGTCAGTAGTTAACAACTGTGACCTGTAAGGGCTTTTCAGCAGAAATCTTCTGTAATGAAAGCAGCAGAAATCAGCAGAAATCTTCTGTAATGAAAATGTATGTCCCTTTAGGTATCAGTGTGGATGGGTAGCTTCCTCCTCTCTAACATGCTTTAGAAAGGCACATGCTAACCACCTAGTCTAACTCCTTTTTTAGAACATGAAAACCTTGCTTTATCACGTCAATTTTCTCCCATACCTTTGTTTTCTCTCCATGTCCCCTTTGTTGTCCCTGTTTGTGACTGTACAACCACCCACACAATCAAACCACTCCAGCGCTAACCACACAGAAGACGGCCTTGACACGTGCGCGTGCTGCAGCCTGGCACGCACAGCTGGGCAGCTGCAATTGCACAAGTTTCCGGGTGAACTGACCCTCGCCTGCAAACGCATGTGTTTATATTGTGAATTCTTTGGGCAGAGGCTGGGTCTAACCAAAGGTTTGTAGAGTACCTCACACAACACTTTCCCAGTCTTGGCATGGATACTAGATACCAAGTATACAGCAGGGGAGATATCGATCAAAGTAATTTTTTTCCCCTCATTTACTCTTTAAACACAAAGGAAGTTTTCAGATAATTTATCAGGTACTCCGGGAATCTGTTAAAGTACATAGGTTTAAATTTATAAGGTACAGTTTGTACTTAAGTGTACTTAATAGCAGATTAACACAGACACCTCACATTCTCTACATTCTATGTTGTCTAAAATAATTGAAATTGTGTGCATAAATTATATGTGAGGAAATTAGTTGGTGATTAGCTTCACCAGCTCTGCCACATGATAGATAAGGTCAAGTGAGCAGATCAGGAAACTTTCAGTGAAGTCCTTTTGCCATTAAATGTATTCAACTAATTTAAATTCTTCTTGACATATAACTTGCTGCAGCTATTTGATTGTTAGAAATGTCTCTTGGGTGTCAAAAGGATTCTTACTGCTGGACTAGTTGACTCAGACTACTGGTGTTCTTTAAATGTTCTTCAATTATTTTGTGGATGTTATCAGGGTAGAGTATACTACAGTTTACTTTAAATCGATTTAATCTAATTGAAAGACAAAACTACTAATCTCTCTTAGGGTCAATCCCATAATTACTGCACAGCTTGCTTACAGAGTTCAGGCTGTCTGGGAGCTCTTGGCAGGCATTTCAAGGATAACTGGAATTGATCAGAGTTTTCTAGGGGACCTACAAGTATAGTTTTGAGATAATTAAATTATTCATATGTGTTAATCCTTGTATCAGTAATATCTGCTTTTAATTTCAACCCCTGTTTCACACAGTATTCATGGTGAGGATTATAAATAGTACCTAATGATGACTACATTTACTAATATTTGGTGTCACATCTGCAAATTTTCTTAACAATATATAGCATTCCTTCTCATTTATCCATTGTCCAGCAAGTTATTAGACAGACACTACACTGCAGGTAGGCTTCTAAAAGAATTGTATTTGAGAAGCTAATCTTTGAGTGGAATAAGCAGAGACAAAACCTTGTTTGACTTGTGAAATGTAAGGACATGCAAAATAAAGGTAGCACTGATAAGGGATGAAAGAATTAAAAGTAATGGCCACAAAACTCTGATACCACTGTAGATAAGGACAATTTAAGATAGACCTGGACCAACCCCTAAGATAAAAGGAAAGGACACTAAAAAACTGAGAATATGTGATTCTTCAAAAAGAGGCAGTCATATATAAATTACATTAAGTGTAAGTTTTTAAAGGCAGTATTTGCTATGTGTTACATAGTAACTGTGGGAAACTTCCTTCTCAAGATAAGCAGATACTGTTCAAATGCATGATTGAGACACATTAGCAGAAAATTGTAATGTGATAGATTACTGTTCCATTAAAAAAAAAAAAAGGCAAAGAATGTAACATAATTCTATAGGCATTTCTCCAGTATCTTATCTACCAGAATCAAAGCCAAAACTAACATAAAACCTGATAGTCCTGGAACGATGTTATGGTGTGACTGAACTAATTTAAACAATAATTATAATTTAGCTTTTGATACAGCAAATATTTTGATTTGCTGTCAGATGCTGTTGTGTGTGAGAGAGAGTCGATATGGCTGTGGAGAAAGAACGTTAGAATGAAGGTCAAGAAAATGCTTTCTTAAACTGGCTTCATTCAGAAACACTTGGGTGACTTCAGACACCTAAGCCCATTGCTCAGCTACTGTTCTGAATACACCAATTTACAGAGACAGTTATTTTTCTGTGCGTATATATAAAGGTGTTTGTAGCTTTTGTTTCCATCATGGATGGGCTTAATCGTAAGAGCACCCACGTGAGGTGCCCGGTTTGTTACTGTCTGCCTTCAGTTCCAGCGCAGACAATTTGAGCAGTAAAGGGTGAACAAGCAGCTTTGTAAGAACAATCTGTAGGCTTCTTGCCAAGCCTACAATAGCAGATCCCAGAGGGATTGTGATATTTATTGTTAGTGGTGAAGTTTGCTTTTACCCAGCTCTTCTGAAATCATAGGTTGGTGGAAATGCAGTTCTTTCCTGCTTTGACATATCTCTTCACATTCCAGGTGATCGGTCTAACCGCTGCGCTGTAAAGTGGTATCTTTCTCTGTCTCTGTGTCCCAATCAATTATTTATGCAAAGTGGAGCAAGAAAAGAAACTCACCCCAAGATACCCCTACAGCCCAGGGGCAAGGCATGCAGGGGTCCCATTTCTTTGTATCCCCTCCTCTGCTGACTGGAGAGCCCCTGTGCTTCCTCTCTGTTGTTCTGGCAGAGTAGCTTGTGGGCCCACGTTGTAGGCAGGATTAGGGTCCTGAGCTGAGTTGAAATGATCCTTTTTCTCTTTTGAGGTGGAATTACTACTTTGATGCAATAAAGCCAAGCTGCATGAGATCTCTACAAGACCTGCTAATAAAGCTCCTGCTGAAATCAAATCAAGCACAGTATTTCAAAGGCTAAGAGCTGTAGCTGAGGTGAGTGCCTAGAAGAAAGCACCCATGTAGCGACAGCCTATTCCCTGAAATTTATTTCCTTTTCAGAAACAGAGCGAGCTTAAAAAAATGCAAATACTTTCTATATGGGTGTAACTGCATTCATCAGGGCTTCCAGAGATAAAAGGCATCTGGGGTAGTCCTTTTTATACAATGCTTGCACGTTTACCTCATGAGCGATGGATGTGTAACTGCAAATCCAGCTGTGTGCCTTGCACCTGTTCATCCTGGTTGTGAATCCAGTAGCAAGGACTTCTCTTTCCCCTGCCCCTGGAGCCGGGAAGATGTCTACATTCTAGCCGTTTTGTTGGTATCCCAGCTCTTGATACTCCAGTCTCTTGGACCAGAATAGAAGTGGAACTTTCCTGGAAGGCACAAACGGTACTGGGAAGGGCCTGTGAGGGCTGTGCCAGGTCGAAGTGACCCGCCGCCGCCTCAGGCTTGTTTCCCGGTGGGGACCCCATAGAAAGGAGCAGCCAGCTTCCCCAGGAGCAGGTGACGCGCCTGGACATGAAGATGAAAGTTGAGAAATGCTAAATGTAACGTAAAACCATTTTTCCTAAGAAAAGACTCTTTGCTTAGGTGGCTCCACTCGCCACGGGCACTTCTGAGCAGCCTTTTCAGGAGAGGGCGGGGCGGGAGGAGCCGCGGGAGGAGACACGGGCCGAACGCGTCGCGCCCGCCGCCGGAGGCCGAGCGGCGGTCTCGGCACGGGGTCGGGGGCGCGGGGCGGAGGCCCGCGGGGCGGGCGGGGCCCCTCCGCCTCCCTCACGGCCCGTCCGGCAGCGCCCCCTGGCGGCGCGGACTGGGGAGAGCCGCGGCCGCGATCGGGGGTTCGGGGCTCGGCCGTTGCTGCCTGCCGGCGGTTGGAGTTGTGGCAGGCAGCACGAGCCGCACGCTGCTGGCCGCCGGGCCGCGGCGCGCCGCCTCCGAAACCGCCTGTCAGCGCCGCCGCGCATGCGCGCCGGGCACATTCTTCTCGCTTCCCTGCGTGGCGGCCCCGGCGGAGCCGAGTCGGGTTGGGGCTGCCGCCGCCTTGTCCTGCGGGGCGGGAGGGAGGGGGCGCGGGGGGCAGCTGAGGCGGGGCGGGGGCGCGGGACCGGGCCCTGCCTTGCCCGGGGGACCGGGCCGTGCGAGGGGAAGGGGCGGCAGCGGCGGCAGCATGTCGGCGGCGGGCGGCGGTTCGTGCGGGCCGGGCGGCGCAGGCTGCGGCGCGGCCGGCTCGGCCTCGGCGGCGGGCGGCGGGGTGTCCATGTTCCGCTGGCTGGAGGTGCTGGAGAAGGAGTTCGATAAGGCCTTCGTGGACGTGGACCTGCTGCTGGGCGAGATCGACCCCGACCAGGCCGACATCACCTACGAGGGGCGGCAGAAGATGACCAGCCTCAGCTCCTGCTTCGCGCAGCTGTGCCACAAGGCGCAGACTGTGTCCCAGATCAACCACAAGCTGGAGGTGAGGAGGGCTGAGGAGGGTCGCGGGGGGGGGGGGGGGGGGACAGGCGGGCCTCTGCCGTCGGGGCCGTGCTGATCCGGTGGCGCATCCCCCGGCGAGGTAGCGGGGCGGCCGGCGGGGACCGTGCCTTGCCCGCGGTGGCATCGAGAGCCCCTCCTGCGGCTGCTGGGTGCCGTGCTGGAAGCGGCTGGGGAAGGGTAACCTGACCCCGCGTGTTTGGAGGCAGCGTCCAGCCCCGCGGGACACAGGCCGTGCCGTGCCCATCCTCTGGGTTTGGTTATTACAGCGTGGACACGAAGCGGCGCATGCCGAAAGAAGTTCTCTTTGATGTTGAAAGCAGCAGTCTTGAGCAACAGATGTTGCTTACTGCTTTGCTATTTGCATTAAGTCCCAAGTGAATTTGAGAAACCATTTAAAGATGGGACAAAGACATACAATCAAGTTGCCCGCGGTTTGACTACTAACTATGCGTTACTTCTGTTTACAAGTAAATGGAACAGAAGAATGGGTTTGGGATGGACTTTGGCAGATCCTCTTGTGTCTTCATACTCGGAGGCAGATCAAATAGGTGTCAGAAAATTAATAGTGGCAATCACACGTTCTGTGAGGAGAACAATAACATCCTTATTGCTGGAAAGGTCTCTTCATGCTTAATCCAGAATTTCAGTCAGGATGGGAAGAAAGGAGCATCAGCTGGAGCCGAGTTGTCTGGTGCTGATGCTGCTCAAGAGGTAGGGCTGAAGGTCTGTGACTTGTGCAAGAACTCTTGCGCTCTGTAAGGAGATTCTGGGGAACTTCATGGTCATTTTATAACTACAATCCGACACAAGTAGTCTTTGCTTTAGTAGGTGATGTCATTTGTCTTGTGCTTAACAGACGTGGATGTTAACTGCCCTCTTGTCTTTCTGTTACATGTTAGAAGACTGTTGACGTATCTTCCCTCGGTTAGCTTTTCCCTGAGCTAAACCCCTCGTTTCTTCAGTAGCTCTTGTGGAGCATTACTGCTTGTTCTAATTTTAAATGTGTGGGAATAAGGGGGTAAATGCTGGGAAACCATGAAAATAGGTGCTTTGTAGGAGCGTCAGTGGGCAAGCAAACCACAAAATTCAGTTCTTTCAGTCCTTTGTGTTATACTGATTATAATAAAGGAATTTAAGAGTCCTCAGACAGTAACCTGCTCTTCTGAAGGTCTGCCTTGCAGTAGGAAGTAAAGTAAGTAAATTGGCTTTGGTTTTAATCAGGTTTCTTCCTGGTATGAAGATGTTGTTATGCAAAATAATCCATAGAGTTTAACAGAGGAACAGGATATTTCAGTGCAGAACAATGACCTCATTAAACTCAGGCATTTTTTTATTGCAGTCTTTATTTTACCAGAATACTTACTGTAGTGATGTTTATGGTATTCTTTGTGTTTATGTTGCTGTGCTGTCATATACATTTTAGTATTGAGTATGTATATACACTGTCAACCTGTACAGTAAGTTTAATTGTATAAATGTAGTAAAATAAGATTTATGAGTTTATAGTAGACAATCAGTATTTATTGCATATCACACAGGGGTGGTGGGTGTTGTGTACAGACTTGTAAAATAGATGAGTTTTTAGGTTATTTGAAGAGAAGGAGTGATGCTTGGTAAATATTTTTTTGAAAAGTTGTTTTAAGCTTAAATATTTTGAAAGGAAATGATAAAACTCAGTTCCTGAAAAGTATTTCGGTATGTAATAAAAATCAGCAGGGCCACTTCAGTAACTGAAGATCTGTGCCTCAATCTCGAATGAGTTGAAGAGCGAAAGAGCACCATTAGTAGTTATAATAGCGTAATTATTGTGAATGTCTAAGTGCATGAAGTAATTGTTTGATAAAAATTATACTGAGAATCCAGAGTGAGTGGTTTAGAAGTGAACAAATTGTCTTTCAAATATTGTGAAATATTTTTATTACTGATAGTAGTACTTGGTCTCATACCTATAAAGGAGTTTTTATCTTTCAAATAGACCTTTAGAAGGTTATAGGATTTTCTTGAAGGTTGTTAATTTTAGGACCTCATGATCATTAGAGTCATAAACTTGAAACGAAAACTGCCATTTAAAATCTTCAGAAGATGAAGCTGCTCTTTGAGAATGAGTGTCTTGTCTTTTGACGTGCACAGATGTCTAGTCCAAAGCGATGGGTACAGTTCCATGTTCTGAAAGAAGTGACTAACATTAATATTAGAGTTTAGAATGTGATCAGTGAATTTACTTTTATGATACAAGTTACTGTATTTCATGTAACTTTCAAAACTGCAGTCATTTTTTAGTAGCTCACAATAGTAACTTTATAGTGCTTGTACATTTTAATACAAAGCTTCCATTACAATCATAAAAGTGGCCTTAGTCTAAATTTACTTAAGTGCAAACACTTACTTAAGCCAGTAAGTTAAATCCATCTTCAGAAATATGCCTTTATTTGGATTAAAATAATACTTTTAACTTGTCAGTTAAAAGCTAAGACTTTACTCCTGCAGCTGCGTTTGCCTGCTGTTGTCTTACTGAATGAGTGATATTATCTCCTAAAGGAAAATCAAATAAATAATAAAAAGTGATGAATATAATTCTGTTGTTTGTGGCTTCCATTTCCTTGACCAGAATTATTGGGTCTTAGTGTAATGTTACAGACAAGAATAAAGTCTGAGCTGCATTTCTTTATCAACTTTATCTGCTTAATATGCATTCTCTGATTAACACAGCTCCTTTTAAGAGGCACAGCTTAGTTGGTTTGGTGGATGGAAGCTCCTGCTGTAGGACTTTGGTGCAAAAAATGTTTTGCCATCATTGGTGTATACCTACTGCTAGAGAGAGTCTAGGTAAAATATTGTATAAGGGATGTTTCTGAATAGTGAAAGAAGTATTCCAGGAAGACAGTAGTTTCCAAAGAGGGAGTTATGTGTTACCAGTTCAGGGGTAAGTCATTTTTAGAAGGAGCCTGAAGGTATGCAGATGCACAGTATGCAGGTAAGTTTACTTGGGCTTTGGGGTGGTGAAGGGTTATAAACACATTATTGTGGTATATAACGTTTGCAGTCCTAAATTAGACAACTAAAACAGAAGGGGAGGAGGTTCTGGTTTTGTATTTTTCCTACTGGTCACAGTAGGACAGGGCTGAATTAAGTAGCTTATCAAAGGCTGGGGGGGGAAAGTGTTAGGTAATAGAAACCACTGTCTTTTTTGGGATCAGCTTCACTTCAGTTTGAACAAATGAAGAAGTGCATCTTGATGGAGGACAGTAAGGGCCTCAGGCTGTTAGGACAAAGGAGATGACAGCCGTTTTAAAGGAGATTTTTTGTGATGCTCTGTCTCTTGGAAAGCATCATAAACCAGCAGATGCAGGCTGACAGCGTGTGAGATTTCAGTAGCTTTTTAATTGAAAGTTCATAGGATTTGTTGTTCCTGTTTGACTGTCACTTAGTTGAAAAAATGACACGATGCTAACTCCGACATTGTCTACATGTCCATTTAAAAAAATAAAGAGTTCTGTATAGTGCAATTTTGTCAGGGTGAAAGAAGTAGGTCAATGTGCCAGTGAAAACTGAGCTTGTCTTTAACTCTGGCACTTTGAGTGGCAATCTGATTCTGTAATTTTAACTGAATGAGCTAGAAAGGAGTGTCTGGTAGAGCACACCCTGTGTCATGGCAGTTGTGTCAAGCTAATGTATGTGCTAGTGTTAAGGAAAACGTTTAAGTGTATGTCTAAGAAGTTACTGCCTACCTAGTTTTATGTCCTTGATGAACTTGGAATCAGCAGATTTAGGGGGGGCATGTTCCTATCCACTGCATTTTTCTGTAACTTGTTACTCTATCAGCTAAAGCAGATGCAGTGGTATGTCTGTAATCTGAAGATACCT
Source organism: Rhynochetos jubatus (assembly GCA_027574665.1). Classification (NCBI taxonomy): domain Eukaryota; kingdom Metazoa; phylum Chordata; class Aves; order Eurypygiformes; family Rhynochetidae; genus Rhynochetos; species Rhynochetos jubatus. The sequence goes on from CM050650.1 coordinate 72,107,965, forward strand.
ATGAACACCCACCCCCTACCCCCAAAAACCAAGAAACCCTAAACAAAGGTGGCTTTTCATATTGCGTGTGAGTCTCTCTTACGGAGCACACTGCAGAATTGTAGTTGTGCTTGTTGTTTAGCAGTACTTCTTAAACTATGGTAGGACCATACACTTTTTTATGAGCGTCTGTGGATTTTTTCCTCATCTCTCCTTTGTCTTGTAGTGAGAAATGTACCTGTTGAAGGCTGAGATACTTCATTGCCCCATGACAGATATGTCTATAAAACTGGGAGCATAGTTGCAATAACTTCCTAGCAAAAGTGAATGGTTTGATTTTTTTTTTTCCCCAATTGTCATAAATATTTCCAGCATTTACTGAGATATTATTTTATTAATTACACTTCTAACTCTGAATGTTTTTTCTCTTTTGGAATGGAAATCTGTTGGAACTAGATAGAATGTGATCTTTAGGATAATTAATGGAATGAGATTTGATCCAGTTAATTTTATATCCTAAAATGTGAGCAGTTCTCAGATATTTGGGAAGTGGAAGTACAGATTTGCATAAATTTTCCAGTTGGCTTATATACTAAATTATCATTGATTATAACATATAATTATATAATAGATATAGTTATATAATATATAACTTCTTTCACAATAATTACACTATTTTTAAAGGGTCACTTAATTTATATTTTCCTCTATCAGAAGCCCTGGATTTATATAGAAGTTTAACTAGCTTACTTTTGTTTCAGTCAATATTTAGTAAAGTCTTTTCCCTTTCTCTGTCTTATTTGTTGGGAGTTGCCAAAGAATAAGTGATAGGGAACCAGTATTTTAGTTCATATTTCTTAGCTTTATTTACTGAATCATGTCGCCCAGCTAGTATGACTTTCAAAATAATGGCAGTAAGAAAACTACCAATATGACTTCTAAAAATGGATTTGTGGCTTCTCAATAAACAACTGGGAGCATGGACAACCTGAAAAAACCTCTTTGTGAGGCAGATGGAAATTTGGTACTGGTGACCAAGTGTGCAAGCAGTGATTGTAGAAAAAAAATGTAATTTGTGCTTCTCTAAGTAGGTGCAAAGAGAATGATACAGTCAAATACAAAATAAAGCAGTGGCAAGAAAACAGTACATAAAGCAAAATGAAAACAATAATAGGTTGCTGCAGTAACTGCTGAAGTTAGGGGTCCCCAGGAAATACCTAAAGAGTGGATGTCAGGAGGATTGGGCCAGGCTTTTCTCAGCGGTGCCCAGGGACAGGACTGGGGGCAACGGCCCTAAACTGGAAAAGAAGGTTCAGCCTGACCATGAGGAAACCCTTCTTCCCCGTGAGGGTGCCAGAGCACTGGGACAGGCTGCCCAGAGCGGTGGGGGAGTCTCCTTCCCTGGAGACTCTCGAAAGCCGCCTGGGCTCGTTCCTGTGTGATCTGCTCCAGGGGCTCCTGCTCTGGCAGGGGGGTTGGACTAGATGATCTCTCCAGGTCCCTTCCAACCCCTGACACTCTGTGAATCTGTGAAAACTTACTGGTATGTGGGCTGCCTGGTTCATAACTGTGCACGACGGCTCTTTTGTTATTTAACCAACACTAGTTGCCTATCCCTGAGTATGTTTAGGCCTCAGGCTGTAGGAGCTACAGCTGTTGTGTCCTGAAAAACTGTTTTCTATCCTGCAGTTGTGTACTGTTATGGAAACACTTAGGAATAATGATTTCATTGTTTGTAAAGCATAATCAGGTTTTTCTAACCTACTTTTTCCTTCGAGCAAGTTTTCTATCTTTTAAATAAATGCCCTGTAAATGTAATGTTAAGCAAATACGCTAGTGTCATATGTTGATATTTATATTGCTTTTTATGTGCATATACTGATGCAGAAACCACAGAGCAATTGCAGCATTGTGGTGTTCTCTGTTGTGTTTCATGATCTTGGATCCTTCAGCTTTAAATAAGAAGGTTAATAGTCCTGATCAGGAATGAATGCTTAAATACTTAAACACATATGTGGGTAACTTTCTGGAGTCTAGCATAAATTACATGCGGACAATTTACTACTTCTGCTGAAGAAGTAAAAACACCTCATATACTTTATTTGTCTACAAATTTTGGTTCGATCCCGTGGCAAGGTTCATAGGGACTTCTCTTGTAAAATTAGCTATTTTTTTAAATATATATACACACACTCACACTGGAGGTGTTTTACTGGTAACAGAATCAATGGAGCTTGGAAATCTCACTTCCTACTGCTCTGTGGGTTAGGATTTGTCCTAATGCAAAGGCTGTGGGTTAGGATTTGTCCTAATGCAAAGGTCAAGCACTTTTTTGGGTCACTAAGACCTTCTGACTCAGGCACTGCCCATTCTCTCCCATGATTGGTGAGCTTCCACGCCACAGCATCATTTGCCTTGTCCAGCCAGCTAACCAAAATCATAGGTAGAGGAAGAGTCATTAGCTCAGAACTGTGCGGTGCTGCCTAGCCACTGGGCTGTTTGCTCTTGTCTCTGGGTGGATTAAACAAACTAGCTAAGGTCTGACTCTGTGAGGACACTAATTCATCAATCTAGTGAAAGGTGCCCCTGCTCATGGCAGGGGGGTTGGAACTAGATGGTCTTTAAGGTCCCTTCCAACCCAAACCATTCTATGATCTTTCCCACTAGCAGCTTTTTTGTACAATACTTATGTGTTGTAGGAGCTTTAATCATACAAACTTTTACCCCTCTAATGGATTTGTTTGAATCTCAAAAACGGATTCAGTTTAAATGAGCAGGGAGCAAAGGCAAAATAGGGAGAAATGTAGACATGCAGATAAAGTGATGGCACTAGACTGTCTTGTTTAGGAAACTAAGATAGAAATGATGAAATGTTACCAGGTTTTTTGGGTTTTTATTGCTACTCTGCTTGTGTTTGATGTTTCTTGAAGTCCTAGCTGCTGGCATTTAGAGAAGATATGGTGGAAAAAAATAATCTTTCATTTTGAAAATATGATTTTCAGACCTTTATGAGTTTAGAAAGCTTGATATGAGAATGAATTATGTGTACTCTAAAGGCCTGAAATTAAAGGAAAATGAAAAAGTCTTTAAAGAATATTTGCTGCTTAAAAGGTATTTGATGAGTGCTTGGCTTACGACTTTTAGTCACTGGAGGCTGGTAATATGATGGATCTTTTTGTATGTATCTAGCTTCCCTTTGCTGAAAAACTCTGTGTGTTTCCTAATATGTCCATTATGCTGAGTCTTTTTTTGAGCTGGAAATTGCTATACTGAAAAGTGCATCATTACAAGCCTCAAAAAGCATTCATTACACTTTGATGTTGAGGGAATTCAGGTCTTACTCTCATTTTTATTTGGTGTGGTGAATAATGCCACTGCCTTGTCCTAGCATTCCTCAGGCCTATGGCCTAGCTCAGCTCGGCTCTGTTTTGAATCCCCGTGTCTGCATTGTGGATAAGACTTAGAGATATTTTTTCATATCTATTAGCTCAAATAAAATTCTTGTCCATACTGCAGAAATTATTTGAATGATGACTCTGAAAGCGAGAAAGCTTTGCCCAAAGCTAAAAACATTGTAATTGTTTTGTCTGATGATGCCATCTCTCTGTTCGCCCCCCATCACCCTGCAACTGGTTTTGCTTTAGGTAGTGAGAGGTAGATTGTTTCCTGTCAACATAGTATGTTAGTAACCATCATCCTGCTTTCTGAAGTTTTCTCAGTCTGCACGCACTCCCTCTGATGCTTTAGATCTCCGAGGTTGCGATATTGCCATCTTCCAATGCCTCATTCAGGCAGTGGTGGTTGTGAGAAATGATAACTTGTGGTTTTAGCATGCCATTTGCCTACTTCCTGTTGTATGGTTCTATACACAAATACCTTTGTATTTGTACTTCTCTTTCATGTTACCTTTGTTCACCATTTCCTTTGTGTATTTACACTGAAGGTTGTTCAGGGCAAGGTCCACATTTTTGTTCTTCATGATGCACAAACTTAACATAGGATTTTTGCATATGGCTCTGAGATCTCACAGAAATAAATTATTTTTTGTGTAGTTACTCTAACAATCACTTTTCTATCAAAAATATACAGGTGGATGAATAAGTAGTTTTTTATGAGTTCAGCCCAACATATGAAAAATATAGTAAGATATGATATAAAATAATCAGAAGAGACTTTAATGATGTTTATTTTGTTTCTAAGGCTCAGTCCCTTCTCCCTCCTAATGAAAAACACTTGTTAAGACTTCAAGAACTCCATAACTGTAAATGTAATCAATCCCAGCATTTAAGATTAAATAGATTCTATTGACAGCTTAAAAATACATATTTAGCGTAAGATCATATATGTCAAACACAGCTGTTTGATAACTCATAAGTGCTTGAACAGGAAATAAGAACGGTTGATTAAAAATAGAAGGGCATTATGCCTGGACTGGTTTATCGAAAGATAGGGGTTTTTTTTCAGTAATATTTTTGAATGCTTTGCAGAAAAAATGTATGTCTGTTGCTTAATGTCATGACTTGTTTTCTTTTGTCTCCTGTGGAAAAAAGAGTAATTTATAAATTCTTGAGTTATTTCAATTAAAATTTGGTTTTAATTTTCATAGGTTTAAGACCTCTGTGAAATACAAAATAGCTGGTAAATGGCAAAATATGACCAAAGAATTGAGTAAATGTTTAGCCTTTAAAAACTGTTCTTCTGGTATCTTCTGTAATAGAGTGTTTGGAAGACAAATATTAAGGTTTACTCTTTGATTAATTTGACCAAGCTGTGCAATTTACTCGAATTGTAGACTTTTATTTCGAATCACAGAATGGTTTGGGTTGGAAGGGACCTTAAAGACCATCTAGTTACCACCCCCCTGCCATGGGCAGGGACACCCCCCACTAGACCAGGTTGCTCAAAACCTCATCCTGCTGAGGGTGCCTCACCACCCTCTCCGTGAAGATTTTTTTCTTGGTATCTCAGCTAAACCTCCCCGCTTTCAATTTAAACCTGTTACCCCTTGTCCTGTCACTACAGGCCCTTGTAAATAGTCCCCCCCAGCATTCTTGTAGCCCCCTTCAGGTACTGGAAGGTGCTATAAGGTCTCCCCGAAGCCTTCTCTTCTGCAGGCTGAATGAGCCCATCTGTCTCAGCCTTTCTTTGTAGGAGAGGTGCTCCAGCCCTATGATCATATTCATGGCCTCCTCTGGACTCGCTCCAACCAGTCGATATCCTTATGCTGCAATTCCCAGAGCTGGACGCAGTACTCCAGGTGGGGTCTCACGAGAGCAGAGGAGAGGGGGAGAATCACCTCCCTCGACCTGCTGGCCACATTTCTCTGGATACAGCCCAGGATACGGTTGGCTTTCTGGGCTGCCAGCGCACACTGCCGGCTCATGTCCAGCTTTTCATCCACCAGTATGCCCAAGTCCTTCTCCTCAGGGCTGCTCTTAATCCACTCTCCACCCAGCCTGTACTTGTGCTTGGGATTGCCCCGTCCCAGGTGCAGGACCCAGCACTTGGCCTTGTTGAACTCCATGAGGTTGGCAGTGGCCCACCTCTCCAGCCTGTCAAGGTCCCTCTGGATGGCATCCCTTCCCTCCAGTGTGTGGACCGCACCACACAGCTTGGTGTTGTCAGCAAAGTTGCTGAGGGTGCACTCAATCCCATCGTCCATGTCACTGACAAAGATGTTAAACAGGACTGGTCCCAGTACTGACCCCTGAAAAGTGACCACTTGTCACTGCTCTCCACTCAGACATTGAGCCGTTGACCACCACTCTCGAGTGCGACCATCCAGCCAGTTCTTTACCTACGGAGCAGTCCATCCATCAAATCCATGTCTCTCCAGTTTAGAGATAAGGATGTCAAGGTCAGTGTCGAAGGCTTTGCCCAAGTCCAGGTAGATGATGTCAGTTGCCTGTCCTCTCTCCACCAACGTCGTGATCCCATCATAGAAGGCCACCAGATTTGTCAGGCACGACCTGCCCTTGGTGAAGCCGTGTTGGCTGTCACCAATCACTTTCTCGTAGAGTTTAGAGGTAGCTTGATTATGGATGAGTGTGGTGATAATCTGAAGCAGTAGGTCTTTCTGAAGTAGCATGTATTTATTGGTGCTTTGTGGAAGAAAAGAAAAACAGTCTTATGGAATTACCTTTCCTCCCTCCCACTCCAGACAAATCAGATCAGTATTAAAGGTTGATTTGGTTTTTTATTCAGAACAGTGAGGAGAAAAAAAACTAAGAAACTAAGGAAACTAAGAAACTTTTTTGTAGTTGGCAGTGTATAGGTTTTAATTGGGACAGTAAATACAAAGAAATAAAAATAACGTGTCTAATAATTATTGAGAAGTTAGAAAACAATCTCTAATGAGGTGCTTTAGCATATTCACTTCCTTTTATGTTCTTTTTTTCTTAGTCTTTACATATTGCTTCATTTATGTAACTTCTCAGAGATCTCAGCAGCCAGTGTTGAACTGAAATGCTTCTCAGAACAAATTAGCGATTGTTGTCCCCAGACAAGAGAGGTGGGAGAAACGAAGCATTGAAACAAGTGGCCTGACTTCCTTTAATAAAGAAGACACTTGTTAAGTTCTGGTTGACTTCAGTAGGCTTTGGCTTCCACTGTAATGCCCAGGCCCCAGCCCTTTCAATTGTCACCTAATTCCAGTTACGATCTTGGTCTGAGAAAAGTATCCAAGACTTCAGTGAGTCAAACGAGCTTGTCTTAAAAGGCATTGGCCTTGCCTACAGCTGTCAGAATAAAAGGAAAAAAGAGCTGTGCAAATTCTGTCTCTCATGTTCTGCCCACTTGATTCTCCAGTTCTCCCTTCATCTGTGCTGTAGGGCTAGATGCAGGTTTTCATGATTAAATCATACTTGCATGAGCCACAGTCCAGTCCTCTTGCTGTTACCTAGCGCATAGCCTCGCAAATGAATTAGCCTGGAGAAACTAAGGTGTTACCTTGCAGCGTGATACTTGCTAATCTGCACGGTTGTATACTGTCCTAAATACGGAAGAGTTCTTCTTTTAGCTGTATCAGCAAGTTGCCGTTAAAGGACGTTATAAAAGTAAACATACTACCTTCTCTTCAACTTCTGCCAGTTATTGTTCCCCACTTAAAGTTTCTGTTCTCTGTTTGTAGTTTGGTGGCTCTTCCTGATCTCTCCTAACCATGGAGCTCGGTGGTTGTCTGTGTGTGTTTGTTACTTCTGCCCCCAGCTGTCTTCTCTGCAAATTCTAGAGCAGTCGCAGGGGACATTCAAAATACCTGACATCTTTCCTTCAACAGTCCTCTTGGAGAGCACATCCAAAAATCTATCTGTGAAAGGATTGGTACAGTTGCTTGAGCAACATTAATTTATCCTTGTTGTGCTTATGCAAATTGAAACATTATGATTGTGATCTAACACCATCTTTTCCTGTAGAAGCCCTGCCTCGTGCAGTGAATGGTACTCTTGGAAGGAATGGCCTTACCAATAGCTCTTGTTTGTGCTCGTCATTTCATCTGCTGTCTCTGCCTCCTCTCTGGTTTTTACTGAGTCTTCCACAACTGAATGTAGAGCTGTTGAATTTCCAGTGCTCTTTTCCATATGATTCTTTTATAACAAAATGAGGGAATGTGGATAAAGAACAGTGCTGATGAGGGTAATATAAAGGAGAACTGAGTGAGCCGACCAAGCTGAGAAAGGCAGAACTTCAGAGAAAAGATTTATCAGCCTTCCTAGAAGTAGATCACAAGATTTGAAACCAGTTTACTGTGTTTGCTTTTTGGTGTGATTCTTGTATCTGCATCTGTTCCTGGGGATAGTTTTATGGCTTTTCATAATGTGTAAACATATTACTTGCATGATGTGCACTCATACTATTTCTCATTTTGCTGTCTTTATTAAAACAGCAGGATATGAATTTAAATTCTAGGTCATACGCAGAGGACTTTTTTTCAATTATGAATTTGATAGTCTCTTTGTGATCCCTTTGGAGCATCATTCATACCTGAAAACTGGTAGTCATCATTCTCACTGCTTTGTGATTTGCATAGGAAAATAACTTCTTTTTCCCTGCCCAAAACTCTGTTCTCTTCCATATATGTCATTCTGTACTAGGTGAAGCTGGACAATATTAAGCTGTAATGCAATTTATCTGTTTTGCCACTTTTTCTGTTTCTCCAGGCATTGTACATTAGAAAGGATGAGAGTGTGTGTATAAGAAAAAGCAATAAAAGTCAGTATGCTAGCTGTTAGTACCTGTTTGAAAGGAGGAAGATGTAAGTGGTCTTTTTTTAAAGTAGAATTAATATCATTATACACTATATAATAATAAAGTAGAAGTAATGTTGTTATACATTCTATGAAATTGTGACTGGGTCAAACTGTGCCTTCATTATTAAGGTCCAAGTTATCTGCTCTGTACTATCATCACCTCTTAGGCTGGTGATTTTTTCTTTTGCTGCTTTAGTTCAGGTGTGTGTCTGCTCTTGTTTGAGACCCTCAGAGGTAATCCATAGCAGAGAGACTTTAGCAGTGGCTAGTCACTGGGGAGAACAATGTGGTTTTGTAAGTAAACCATTTCTCTAAAGTTCTATGGCTTTGTAGTATTTTAAATACCATCTTATTGTAGAAGGGGAAGAGTTCTGCAAGGGTTTACAAATTATTTAAGCATTTTGTCATTCTGGCAGTTGGAAGGTGAGAATTCCTTGACGAAAAGTAAATGCTAACCTGATCTGTTGAGGCTCTTTCTAGTTCGACAGGGAAAGGTGAATCTGCTCTTTTCTGGGGGGACCAGTCTGAAATCCGCAGACCGCATGGGCAGGGCATCTCCCAGCCTCCAGTCCCGGAGATGTGGGGCAATCATTTTTCTTGGCAGTAGCAAGGTGGAGATTGGCTTGACCTGTCTCATTAAATTGCGCTCTAATTTGGGTGCTCTGAATCACCTCTGGAAGAGCCTGCTTATGCCTGAATTACTCTGGAAGCTTAAGGAGGCTGTCCATCTACATAATGTACCTAAAGTTAGACCTAGTAAGTATTCGCCACTGACAGTCAAATCCTTCCTGCCTTTGTTTTTTTTTTTTTAAGTGATACAGACATTTTAAAGCAGTGATTTATGGTTAATAGGGTGAGCATTGGCTTGCAACTTGATATTCATTGTGAGTTTTAATGTTAGTAAAATATTAAAATATCTGAAGTAGCCTGCTTTAATATGAGTGGGTTTTTTTTAAGGATTAGTGGCTTTTCCATTTTGCTCTTTAGTACCAAATTTTTGGAAGCAAAAATGTACTCTGAGAATTTACCTAAAAATCCTCTGAGATCATATTTTGTGTGTTTTTGGTGGTGTGGTTTGTTTTTTTTTTAATAGTAGTTTTAAAGCTTAGATAAATGTAGTTTATCTTCTGAAATGGTACTAGAACTTAAGGCTAACGAGTAACTTGGTAAACATGTTTGAACTTGTCCTTTTATTTCACATATAAGCACTACATCTACATGGTATTTAAAATGTTTCAAAACAATTTTTTAAGAGTTAATAACTACTTATGGTTTTCTACAAATGCATATTGGGAGCATGTTAATTCTTGGCTTCTGGTTTGCCCGCCTTATTTATTATTTCAGTGCTCGTTTTAGTCAGGAAAGCGTTAATTTTCTTCACAGTGGCTGGTATGAAGCTATGGTTCTGGATTTACCCTGAGAAAAAGACTGATAAGGTGTCTTTTTAGCTGGTGCTGAGAAGTGCTTGCACCAAATTCAAGGTCTTTCCCAGTTTCTGATACTGCAGCTGCGTTCCCAACTTTCTGACTATGGGTAGTGTGGAGGGACACACAGTTCAGACAGCTGACCCAAGCTGCTCGAAGGAGTGTTTCATTCCATAGTGCATCATGCTTCAGTACATAGGCGGGGAGTGGGCTTGGGGACCATGACTCTTTGACTCTCAAGTTTTTCGGTAACTCTTCTGTTAGCTCCTTAACTCCTTTGCTAACTCCTTTGTTAGCTGCTTTGCTAACTCCTTTGCTGGTTCGTTTGTTAGTGAGTTGACAGGTCAGTTGGCTTTCCTGGTTGTGCTGTCACTCTTGGGGCTTGCTTGGACTCTGCTGCGATTGCTCTTGGGCTCTGCCTCTCACTTATCAGGACCTGGCTGTGCATCGCTCAGCGGGTGGTGAGCAACTGTAATGTGTGTTTTATTTTCTATTATTTTACTTATAATTATTAGTGTTGTTATATATTCATATATATATATTATTCACTTATATGCAATTAGTAAATAGTTCTTTTCTCAATTTTGCAAGCTTCCTTGTCTTTTTCCTCTGATTCTCCCCCTGTGGTGACTGGGGAGAAAAACCTGCAGATGATCCAGTGCTTAATTTGGGCTACAGAGGAAGCTGTGACAGGCTGTACTGTTACCTGTATTATGCCGTGTATAGCATGTATGTGCCAGCAAATGATGTATCTATGTATCACAGTTTTGATGACCCCATTTAATCATTGCTCTAATTACTATGATGGATTATATCTTTGCAGGCACAGCTAGTGGATCTGAAGTCTGAACTGACAGAAACGCAGGCAGAGAAAGCAGTGTTGGAAAAGGAAGTGCATGATCAGCTTTTGCAACTCCATGCTGTTCAACTTCAGCTACATGCCAAAACTGGTCAGAGTGTTGATTCTGGGGCTATTAAGGCAAAACTGGTGAGTATGGTGGCTTGAATGGAGGATTATATTATACTTTTCCCTCTCCTGGCTGATATTTTTCCCTGGGAGGTGCAAAAAAGCTGGTTATAAATTTTCACATTAAAAATGTTAGAGTTAACTTTTTCTTTTTAAAATAACATTTATGGTTGAGTGTTAACAACCATTAAAAATAACATAAATAATGTCAAAATAATAAGAATCTAGGAAGTTGTTTTTACATAAAACATTTTGTAATTGTTTCTTAAAGTAAATTAAAATATCTTTGTGGTTTATAAAGGTTTTCTGGAGGCAGAAGTTGCAAGAGATAGTAGCTTCCAATATAAAAATACAATCAAGTCTTTATGTATCTTAAAAAAGCCTGAACTGAGGTTAAGTCTGTTGTTTTTATTGTAGTTACACTCTAAGAATGGGATTTTCTTTGTTGTACAGAGGGTAGATGGCATCACAGTCCTCTCTTTATTGTCGTTCTTTCTCTTTAAGAATGCTGCAGATGCATCTATGGTGCTACCCCATTGCTACCTGCAGCAGACTGTCATAAAAGAACTCAGTAAACCACTGATAATTTTGGACAATGCTTTTCAGAAATTTAGACCTTTATAAAGCCCACCAAAAGTTAACAATAATTGAACTATGCAGGTAGTTGACATTGATAACTGGAGTGTAGCCTGCCTCGTTACTAGCCACAGCACAGCTTCTGTCTCTAAGACTCTGTAAATTAGAAAAGTAATGTTGTACAGATTGTGGTTTCTAGGTGTTGGTATAAACAGAAGTCTAGCACTATGGTTGTTTTTAAAATTGCTTCACAGGTTGGTTGCAAATACCTAGTCCAAACATATGTGGAACATTAGATACTCTCCTCTGCTTTTTTGTCCTGTTAGTTAATGTACAATAAACACAGTAATAGCATAGATAGCTTTTAAGCCTTATCGTTTAATCACTGAATAACAGGAGTAACCTAAATTCTTCCTGTTTCAGTTCCAGAAGATCTAATTTAATTAGAGCTGTGTTCCTTGGTTACTTGCATATTCAGTATGCAAGTAACATTTTCTATGTCTTTTGCAGATAATTTATTCTGTATTGAATTATAGCTTAAGCATGATGCAGTTTCTTTAGGGCTGTTAATAATTTTTATGGCTCTGTAAACAAGCATTTGTTAAATATCACCAGCATTTTTAAGTGTTAAGCTGCATGTTTACATGTAGCAGGTTTTTGGGTTTTTTTAAGCCGACACATCACTGTGAGCGATTTTGGTCCCTAAATTATTAGTGAGGCTTAACTTCTGAGTAAAACAGTGAGTAATACTTTAAACCTTTTTGTTTCTTCTTACCTTATTATAAACAATTTCTAAAGATGCATTAAATCTCCATGCAGTTGACAGCAGTCTTTTACCTACAGGTGACAGTAAATACATTTTACTTGCATTGTTTCAGATTTTATTTGTGTCGAAATTGAATTTTATTAACAGCCTAGACTGATATTCTCTCCTTAATTCCATTTAGTTCCTCCTTTTTTCTTAAACTTCAGGGCTGATCTTTTGCAAGTGCTGTACTTCGCCTTTAGGGATTTCATAGTTCTAATGGAGAGAAACCCGGCTTTAAACTGTTCCAGATACAGAAAGTTATAAAGGTCTGGGAAGCTTGAAGAAGCAAAATTGAGGCTGTTTAAGTGACAATGAAACAGGAAGTCTGAGTTTTAGGTAAATAAACGGTCGTGCTGACCTTCTGGCAGTCAGAAAGCCTCTGAGGCCAAAGAAGGACTGTGCCAATACAATATATGATAGGGACATAAAATTCTGTACTAGTTAATGTCCTACTTTCTTTGTTAATGGCAACCACTCTTTTGTATGTAGACTCTCACCGGAAATATGTACTCTACAAACTGTAAAATTGTACATAGTGGTGAATTAAGACATTTTTAAATGTTTCAGAATTCTAAGCAATTGATAACATCATGTAGTGTGGGCTGAATTCCTTTTTAGGACTAGTTTATCTGTTTAGTCCAAACACAGTAGCTCTGTAAAGTTACCTAGTTGAAATTTTTTTTTCTTGGGTTTTGCAGTTGATGTATCCTTTTTTTTTTTTTCCTACTTCTCCCTGTCCTTTTTGTCCCTCTTGTAATACATATTTTGTTATTCTTTCCGAAAGGAAAAAATCTGTTGGCTGTATAACAGATGTTGTATTAGAGATTGTATTTTCTGTGATAGTTTCAAAACTGCTTTCATGCATTTTGCATTATCCTTCTATTCTTCATAAAGGTTCTTGGTATTTTAGGAGAAAGTATTGTTTTCAATACTACGATAAGGTTAAAATTTTTAATAACTTTCACTGCAAAATACCAAAATTGCTGTGAAATACAGTTATAGCATTGTGCTTGTTCTTTATGCCTTCTCGTAAAATGAACAGTCTGCTGGTAAATTTCTTTTGGAGTAAGTCATTTATGTTGTTGCATTTTCTTGAAGTTCCTATTGTCTGTTTCTCTAATTATGGAACTCTTTTCTTCTGTCTTAAGTCTGTCCTTTCTGTGGATGAAATGGTAAGTATGCTGCCTTTTTTTTTTTGTAAGTTTAAGCAATGCTTTTGTTTTGTGTGAGAACTTATATATATGTTGGCCTCAGAAACTGGCAAAACAGATCTGGCTCGTTCCTTCTTCCTGTCATTGGCAAGATGCTGTGTAAAGAATTTTCTTTTCATTTTAGTTTTTCTTTTCTAGTTTTGGTACCCTCTTTCCTAAGTCTGTATGTGTTTTATTTATTATTGTTACAGCTAATTTGGGATGTTATCTGGCAACTTGACATTCTGAAAGATATTCTGGCAGTATCTCAAAAGAGGTGTTACACAATTTCTAAAGCGTAAACACTATACACATCTATTAATGTAGTATTAACTATTCTATGTGTTGTATTAAAAAAATCCCATCAACTTTCCATTGTCTTCCCTTTTCTCAGGTCTTTTTATGGGGATGATGTAATAGGATTTACTGTCTTGTGTAACAGCCCAAAGCATATCGATACAATAATACATAGATAACAAGAAGAAGTGAAGCAAAGTGAACTTTCACCTTTCGGTCTTTCATAGTGATAGACTTGAAAAGGGTTTTGAACAGCTTTTCCACTTTTATTATGTTATATACCTCATTGTCATTACTCAGTATTTGCTCTTTGAAAAGCCACGGGATAGCAGGTAACTGTAAGCTTTGATCTTCAATATTGCAGTTGCATTTTTGGTTTAGTTTTGTGGGGTTTTTTTACATTGCCAACAGAATATACATTTTCAGTTTTGTGGAACCTGTGCAATACTACTGAACACTGGAAAGCATGAAACTATTCTGTGACTTCCTCAGTTTTTGAAACACTTCTGAGACTTGTCACATCTCGGCAGTCATTCAAAACAAGAGGTGTTCTTTCAGTACATCTTCAGAGATTCTGTATTGCAAACTTTTTTTTTTTTTCAAATTCTTGTGGTGATCAGTTGGAGACAATGTAGAGGAGAACAGCTTCTAGTGTAATTTTCCACCATAGAACAATAGTCACGGTAATGGAGAAAATAGGAAGAAAACAATTCTGTGGGACTACATTCTTCCTCATACTTTAGGTATAACATTTAAAATGCTTGAATAAAAGTGATTCCGCTTAGAAATGTAACATTTGACTTTGTCTTTACATTTAAATGACAAACCAAATTTCGAGAAAATCAGTGGAAAATCTGAGTTATGATGAGAGTTTTTAAGCTGGCTGCTTCGTATAAATACAGTGAAGTAAATGAAATTTTCTAGTGTAATCAAGTATCTTGGATCACTTCAGCCATTCACTTTTCTGGGAGAGGTTAGCATTCTTCTCCCAAGTTATATTTCAGACACATTGAGGAACTCCCACGTCTCTAAAGCTTTTCCTGAACAGAAAACAGAACTAGTACATTCTAACAAATTACTGGCAAAGATGAAATGAATTTCTATTTTGTGTCTTTTTAATTCAGTAAATAAAGCATAAAAATGTCCAATGAGGAAGAAAATGAAGGTTTGGGTATGAATAAGGTACCCTTGTGACTGTCTTAAATTCTAGTCTTTGTCTTTTTGAATTTGTCAGATAAAAGGTGTTCTAAAAGTGAGTGCATACACAAACAGGGGCTTGTACTTCTTGGAGCACCTTGACGCAGTATTGGCAACACATACATAGCTAACACAGGTGTTACAGGAACACTGTACTTGCATATGGACTCTCCAGCTACTGTAAAACGAGTGCTGTGTCGGACCGTGACACTTCTTACAGCTGAAGTGTGTGTGCCAGAGGTAGCACAGCGCATCAGCACTCTTCAATTCTTGTAGTTGCCCTTTGGCTACTGGCAGTAGATGTGAATTAAAACATCCCAAGACCATAATAGTAATAGAATTGGTATAATTTTTAAAACTCCTATTCTTGAACTGCAGATGAGTCAAAATTCTTGGCTTTGGAGTGAGCCTGCAGTTCAGAAACAGATTTGCTGAAGAGTTGGTTCACAATACAACCCCCAACCCAGGGGACAGAAGTGGCTTTCTGTGACATGTTTCCTGACATGCATGTGGAGTCAAACCTGACCTGAAACTGGGTCAGTGTGGGAATTGCAGGAAGTGAAATGCCAATGATTTCAAGCAATCTGTGCCGCTCCTCCTGAGCAGAGTGCCTGGCACAGATGTACGTATGTGTAATGTACTCTAATCATCTAACCTGATGCAGGTGTTTACCACGTGAGGGAGGTGGTAGGGTCCATCACATTCAGAGCTGACTTTCTGGCAAATAGCTGTAAATGCTTACGTAGCCCTATTGTGCAAATACCTCTCCTGGAAGACCAACTTCGCTTAATTTCTCAAACGTCGTAATACCGACCATACTCACAGTTTTATGTCCAGGCTTGGAATAGTGAATAAGCATATTCACAATTTGATAAGATTTGTCTTGCCAGTTCTGTAAAATTTTGTTTGTCCTATTGCTTCTTTACTAGCACTTCCTGGGTTTATTTGTTTAACAGTGTAATTGGTACAAGTACAAAGAACAGGGTTTTTTAAGGTAATCTAAATGTCTTCAAAAGTGCGTTATGGTGAACTTAGTTTTTATTGTTATTACAGTTGGCAACCGTTTTTAAAATGAAACATAATGGATCCTGTGTCTCTACTGTTTTCCTGTTTTGTGATGGGGGGTTTTCCCTATTTTGTACAGGGGCTATGAAACAAGATATAAAACATGCAAGTAATCAAACATGCATACTAATTTCTTTCACTCCAGTGCTCTGAGTAGTAGAAAAGGTAATGACTCTGCATTTTCTGTACATTTAGGGTGGAGCACTGGGAGTAATTTATATTTTAGTAATTCCTTTTTCATGCGGGGGAAGAGGGGTGATAGTGTCCTTAAAGTGTGGGCTCTTTGTGGGTGTGTGCGGTTTGTTGTTTTGTTGTTTTGTGTTTTTTTTTGTTTTTTTTTTTTTTTTTTTTTTAAACAAAACTATTTTGCACTAATTTCTCTTTTAAGTTTTTCAGAGTGGGACATCTTCATGTGTAGAATCTCTGGCTTTATTTTTGTGGTCTTGAGACTCAAACTTGGAAATGTCCCTGGCTTGACATTTCTTGGTTCTTTGCATGAAAATAATTTTCATTTTAAGGACATACGGACTTACAGTGATTTTGTAGTTACTTTTTAATTTTAAAAATATTCTCTCTCTTTGTATGAATCTCCCATTTGAACACAGGAAAAAGTAAAGATGATATTCAAGCTGCATAAATTATGCCACCTTTGTGTGACAGGGACAAGCACTGTTGCTAATTTTCATCTATGGACTTTGAACTAGTATATGCATTTTGTGTTAAGGATTTGTAAGCTTGGTGAAAATCGTGTCAGGAGCAGAGTTGAATGCAAGGCCTCCTCTCCCCAGAGAGGAATATGCAAACTGCTGCTGCAGTGCCAGAGTCCCTGCTTTCATTTTTGTTCCTGCATGCATGTCTTGTACGCAGGAGAGTAATTTCAGATTGTGTCTGCATAAACAGTAAGTGCTTTTTCATTATTAACATTGATAAAAGCTTTTCAACCTTTTTTTTCTTTTCCTCTTTTTTTGATAAAGGAGAGAGAACTTGAAGCTAACAAGAAAGAAAAAGTGAAAGAAGCTCAGCTGGAAGCTGAGGTGAAGTTGCTGAGGAAAGAAAACGAAGCACTGCGTCGACACATAGCTGTGCTTCAGGCTGAGGTTTATGGAGCAAGGTTGGCAGCCAAGTATTTAGATAAGGAGCTAGCTGGAAGGTATGTAACATCAATCTGTGTCACTTAGCATGATATGTCTTTTGTTGTTGCTTTCTTCCTGTGCATCCCAAGAGGCAGGTCTAAAGTTAAGACTAAGTAGGAAAAGTCACATATTTGCAGATAACTAAACAAAAGGAAGAAACAAAAAGCCCCGCATTTGTTGCGCTTGCACTAGTTGCTGCACAACTGTCTGCTGTAGCCAGGTGAAATGTCTGAGTTGCACAGTGCACTGATTTTTCAGTTGTAATATGGCATGTTGCTTTACTCTGTCATTGTGTAGGGTCCAACAGATTCAGTTACTGGGCCGAGATATGAAAGGACCTGCTCATGACAAGCTCTGGAATCAGCTTGAAGCAGAAATACACCTTCACCGTCACAAAACAGTTATCAGAGCTTGTCGAGGTCGGAATGATCTAAAACGGCCAATGCAAGCACCACCAGGACATGTAAGTTGAAAAGATGAGCCATTCCTCCATAACTTCCAGCATTTGTGGAAAATAGATAGGAATCACTTCCTCACTTTTTTTTCATTTTCTTCATATTAATTTTTCTTTTTTTTTTTTGATTTGGAAGGACAGTTCCATGCTGAATAGCATGTCCCCATAAATGAACATGAAAGATGATATGATTCCTTTGACTTACATAGGAACACTCGGTCCTTTTGAAAACTGAGCCTCTGCTATGTGTGTGTATAAATGAATTTAACAGCATAATTTGGTTACCTAGGTTTCAAAACAGGGAACTAACTTATTTACAAAGGACAAGAAGAATAACATTTTTAGGATTAGATTGAACTGAAATTAATTAAATTTTTTTTTAAGGCCAGATAAATTGTCACTCTGTAAAACAATTAATTCTCCCCCCTCCACACCCCCCACACCCTCCTCCAAAAGGTATTTTTTATTTTAAAACTTTTAAAAGACATTTCACTGTGTGTGGACTTGGTAGAACTCACCCAACTTGACACACGACTTGTTGATCACCCCAGTGTTCAGTGCATAAACCCAAACATTTTCAGGAAAGTGCTTTACGTTGATCTGTTCTAAATACTTTACTTGGACAGGTGGTTCTTAGTTCTTATGTTGCTAATTATATATAAAATGCTGGTGGTCAAATAGTTGTATGTGCGATTTTAAGGGTATGCATAATGGCAGCAGTGGCTTAATGAAAGCAAAAATAAATACATTGATTTACCTAGTCTGTCTTTTCAAGTCTCATTTGAGCAAGTAACCTCTTCGTTGGGACTGTATTATGTCATCTTCTATCATTTGATTAGTTTTAATTTACAGTTCATGTCATGTAACTTTTCGGCAGTGATCAGCATTCCTTCATCTAGTTCGTTACATTTTTAATATGTGGCTGATTCCCTTCTTTTGAAGTTAAGTTCTGTGTTGTGCATCACTCAGCACTGAAATAACTGAAATAATTATTCTCCTCAGGCAAGCATAGTGAGGAATCTTACCTGATTTCCTACCCTGTAAAGGGGCACTGACAGTTTGTCCTACCTAGAGCTAGTCTAAAACTGTTGCTGATATACTGCCTATATGTAATTTTAAAAAACAAAATGCAGAAATGCATCACTCTTTGATTCACACATTTATATTTATGTGGTTTGTTTCCTATTAAACTAGGATCCTGATGCCTTAAAGAAGAGTCAAGGTGTTGGTCCAATCAGAAAAGTTTTGCTAGTTAAAGAAGATCACGAAGGCCTAGGAATTTCAATCACAGTAAATACTTACATTTATTTTCCATGACATAGAAGAAGCAATTTAAATTTGTATTTGTGTTCTGTATAATATGTGAATCAGTGAATATATTGTTAAAACATACAAAAGAAGTATATGTAAATCCATAGCTATGGTCATAGAACTTGATGACTCATTTTGATAGATTAGGAAATAGATAACTGCTGCTTTATGTAAAACTTCAGTTGAGATCATATGTTTAAGGTAGAGACTAGCCAGTGGTAAATTTCAGGGGTATGGTAGAAGTCTGTAGAAGAGTAGTAACAACCTAAGAACTAACTTCCAAAGCTTAGCTGTTGTGATTTTAAGTTGTTCTTTTAAATATCAATATTGGTATCTCAAAACTAACAAAATCCATATTAACTTTTTACAACAAATTTTGAAAAGTTTTAGTATTATACTTTCATTCTAAATGTGAATGTTGTTTCTTGAAAGTCAGTATGGTGCCTGTTGTAGTTTTTTAATGAGATTTTGATGTCTCATCAGCTTGTGTGTGATTGTATACTTTTATTGCTATTCAGAATTGTCTCGTTTGACTCTGAGTATGTATTTGACATTTGTCCATTCTTTTGTGGGGAAAAGAATTAAGGGAAGCATCTCATGCGTTGTTCTGAAGCATTCTTTTTGACTGAAGCATGCTTTCTAATTTTCTATAATAAAAGTTGAAATAAGGCCTTTAAAAGCAACTACTGGCATGTAGATTTTATGCTAGTGGACATCTCAGTTACTCAAAATCTACTCTCTTTATAGGGTGGGAAGGAGCATGGTGTTCCAATACTGATCTCTGAAATCCATCCTGGACAACCTGCTGATCGATGTGGAGGACTGCACGTTGGTGATGCTATTCTGGCAGTAAATGGAGTTAATCTAAGAGATGCCAAACATAAAGAAGCTGTAACTATTCTTTCCCAACAGGTCAGTTGAGACCTGTTGTCCATAGGCACCTTCAGATGCTTCCTGTTGAATTACCTTAAATTTTAATGTTTTCTGTTAGCACAGTGTTATGCTAAGCTACAGTGATTCCGGAAACTGTATCACCTTACACTTAATCCTCTTATATCTTGCAGTTTAAGGAGAAAAATGCTGGGTCAGTACTGGTTCGGTTAAATCCACGTATTGGCTAATGATTCTTTGGAAGGCTGCTGGAAATCAGCTTGTTGCATTGCCCCACAGAAATAATTATTTAGTAACATACATTTTACTCTTTTATGACTGGACAGTTCCAGCCAAACAATGGTTCTCATATGCATTGTGGTCTAGAATCTTCTCCCTCCCTTGCTTCCCAGTTTCAGACAGTTAACAGGTGCATTTATTTTCTCAGAAAGCATACTGTTTCAGAAGTCACAGTATGAAATGTATTGGCATGTAACGAAGAAGTTCAGGTAGCTTTGATAAATCTTGGCTGTGAAGCAGTACTTCTTTAGTCTGTAAAAACCTAATTCAGATGAATATAAAAAGTATTGAACACAACTGTAAATGTGTTTACAACAGTAAAATGTATTTGGTTTAGTTTCCTAGCTCATCTCAGTAATCCTGTTACGTAGCTGTGCAGTAGTAAGTAAAGTTGTAATTGTCGTTGCATTTTAGAGAGGTGAGATTGAATTTGAAGTAGTGTATGTTGCTCCAGAAGTTGATTCGGATGATGAAAATGTAGAATACGAGGATGAGAGTGGACACCGTTACCGTTTATATCTTGATGAATTGGAGGAAGGTGCAAATTCAAGTTCTAATAGGAAAGATGCAAATGTGGATGTCAAACCTTCACGAGGTAAACCTTCTAAAATGTTACATGCAGTTTAATTCTGAAGTCTCAATGTGCAAACCAATTTCTGGAAAACACCATTTTTGTATACATTGTAAAATTAATCTACTGTTAATTCAATTAACATACTAGTAGGCTGTCAGGTCTTTTGGTTGGTCCCTCACTTACTGGCCTGGTTTACTTAGATACAACTGAATTAATTTACGGGGTTTTTTTGTGTTTGCCTTTCCCCAAAGGTTAAAATTCAAATTTATTCTTATCTTTTCCTGACTCTGGTCTAGGAATAGTTAATTTCCCTTAACAATTTGTTTGTCTTCTTCAAATGCATTTTTTAGATCAGAGAGGTATAGAAACAGTTCTTGTTTTCCATCATGCTATGTTCTGCTAAAAACCTATTAGCTCTTATTTTAGTCATTTCAGCACCCTTTCCTGTTTCTGAAATAATGCTCACTGATCTGTCCTTCCCAAAACTGATTCTCATGCTTAAATAGTATTTCTTTTTTATTTGTAGTGTTTGATAAGAAGCCAAGTATTGATGGACATGAAAATGGAGACCTGGGGAATTCAGTTGAAGCTCCATTAGAAGACACTGCACCCAAATTAGCCCGTTCTGCTGAGTCTTTATCGTAAAAACAAATAAAACAAAAAAATCAACTGGACAGATCCCATCTTTGGGAACAATTGATAATCAATATTGACTGCTCCAAGTTGCGTATACTAGTGTAGGTTGTAAAAGGATGATAAAATGTCAAAGGGAACTGTATTTCTGTTGCCTGGAAAAAAGGCGGTTACCTCAGGGCTTCATTGTGAGCAATTCTAAATGTGGAAAACTGTCTTTTGCGTGACACACAGTAGTTATCTAACACACAGCATGTGAAATGAATATTCTTTTAATAATAAGCACCAAAGTATGGGATTTCTAAAAAGGATAACCTCAGTACATTCAACTTTTAATCTCATTGATCTCCCCAAGGAAGTAGAACATGATGTGGCCACTTTAACCCTTTGATGCTTTAAAAGGGACGACTGATGTTCAGTTTGGTACATAACAAGCTTTAACTCTAGAAGGATGGTGCGGGGAATTGCACCGTTGCGTCTGTGAGTTTTGTACTGATCTTTGAACTGCAATTTTTAAAAGCTTTTTTTTTTTCCTCAGAATACTAAAGCCCAGAGCTTTTATTTGAGCAGAGACCAGCCAAACCAAATTGGGATGGTAGAGTACTTGCTGATCGTGATCCTTCAGCCCATAATCACTTTATGAGTGAGATTCTTGGCATTGTTGTTCAAATGAATTCATTGCCAGTTGTTCCATGTGAAACTTGATCCAAAAGTATTTAAACAGAGTATTATGGGGTTTGAAAAGCAAAACTAGATTAAAAAGTACAATTATGTGGGCCCTTTTGTATTTTTTTTTCTGAGCAGCATCAATTTAGCATTCATTCTCAAATAGTTACGGTTACTGCTAATGCGGAGTGGTTTGAGTTGGTCACTCTTAGCTTGACCTTATGAAACGCTGAGTGCTTTTGATGGGTACCGAACATATTCATTTCACATTAATCTTTAACGAAGTGAAGGTTGAGTGCGCAGTACTTTGCAGGAGGTGCTCAGAATCATACGGTGTCTGGCCCTGTCTATGTTACGTTATGGCAGTCGTATTAACATCTAATTGTCTTACTGTTGAAACAATGTTACTGCTTCTGTAAGAGCAGCGTATCTTAAAATGGCTTTTTATTGCTGTGCATCTAAAAGCCCATGGCATGGCTGCAAATGGGAATGTTGAGGATGGTTTCTTGGCCAGTTTCTCATAGTCCATTTGTAGATGTTTTAGTGAAGTGCAGCACTCCCCACATGCCAGCTCTACGTTGTCATCGCATTTATTATTTCGGCATGTAATGCCAGCTTTCCTGTTCACTGCTCGGCGGGCTGTTGAACTGTAATGTGAAAAGGTAAGATTTTGAACGTTGAGAGAGGAACTGATGTGAAAAGACATCGTTACAAGTGTTACTGTGTGGGATGTACGTGCATAAGAAAAACCTCAAAGGCCTTTAGAGTAACATCAACTAATCTTATGTTCTAAATTGTGATGTAGAACACAGTTACTTGTCTCTCCTAGGAGCACTATATATATGTTTATAGAAAAAGCCTAAAAATGTATATACTTTATTCAAAGATTTTGCTATTTATAAATCCCTTAACTTCGCTATTTACATGATTGTTTTGCGTGTGTGTGTGCGTGCGCGCATGAGTTCCACTTACTTGGTGGAATTAACACTATTTGGTTCATTTTTTTTATAATAGTCTTTGTCATACAGCATACTGTTGAAGGTTTTTAAAATAGTCAAAGCTGTACAGTTTTCACCAAACAGAAACTAGGATTTAAAAATAAAGCTGTGTGAAGAATAAGGTCCCCAGGCATGTTTCTTTTTCTGAAACTTCAGAAACTCGAGGACACATTGGCTGCGTGTTAGCAGATGAATCCACTGCCATAAATTTGCATCCAGATTTGTCTTTCCCACAGTTGCTGAAGCAGAGTGCGCTCTGAAACTCTCTGTGGCCTGGAACACTCAGTGTCCTCTCTGTCGGAAAGGATAGTTCAAAGCCAAGTAGTGATCTTCTGGTCTTTGAAAATCACCACTGTATGAAATCTTGCTGCAGTTGTAAGGAATGAGTCTCATCCAACTAGTCTAGTAACTTTTAACAAAGGCATTAGATTTGCCTGTAGTTTCCCTTTATTTGAGGGAAAGGTGAAATTTTTGATTTATTTCTTCCTTACTTCCTTATTTTCCACTTAATGCTTTTGATCAGTTTTAGCCTGAAGTGGGAGAGTGTTTGTAGTGTTATATTCCTAACATTCCTTGTCCACTGGTTTCTCATGATGCTGGGCTCTTTTCTTCGTCTTCTGCAAGTTGCTGGAGCCTTTCTCTGCTCTCACCTTGCCTATTTTTAATCTGTATATGAGATCAACAGAAGAAACAATTGCTGAGGACCGTGACTAGGAGTAGACAAATCGGGTAGCAGTAAGTAATCCCCAGTTTTCCTTCCTTGCAGTTTTTATAGTCTTTGCTTGGAAAGCCCTGAACGGGAGGATTTTGCTCAGACACTACAGTCTGTCTCCACATATTCCATACTTCCTACCAGCTGATTTAGCATGCTGGTTTATTGTAGTCATCATGAGATGCTTAAAGATTAATATTTAAGCTAAGAAAAGTATTGCAAGTTGGGATTTCCAGATTCAATAGACAAACATGTATTCTCCCCTTTGTCAGTAACTGGAAGACTCAGTCCTGCAGATTCCCAGAGGTTGAATGAATTAGACTTGAAAGAATTTCTGAGGAAAGTCAGTATTCAGACTTCATTTTTATTTTTTAAAGTGTAAAACGGTTTACTTGTATGTGTGTGTGTAAATATATTTTTACTTAGAAAAAGAGAAGTTTCTAAAGAGAATTTTGCAATTTTTTTGGAGCAGATAATTTCTTGCCTATTAAAATATCTTCAGTGAGACAATTGTGTTTTAAGCTAAAGGTGGACAGTGTTGTTTAGCATCTGGGACCAATGTTAATTAAAAGCATGTAAGTTAAGGAAAGTGCTTTATGGCAATAAATTTATCTCTGATCAAAGGCTGTATGTAGTATTTCCTTTGTAGAAGTGTATTCTTGGCAGTTAAGAGGGTTTGTGTCCGTCTCAATCTATGTTAATCCACAGTTGTATCAAATGAAATTCAGGTATTTACTGTATCTGTCCAAACATTATTATATCCTGGACTATTCTCATTTCTGTAGCAGGTAGAACATTTTGGAACAAATGTATACACCTAGTTAAGCTGAATATAATATATTTTTATTAGCCTGTAAATAAATATACTCTTCTGCATTGCAGTGGTTTCTGCACCTAGTCCAGACTGGTATGTAATTTTATTTTGTTTTTTTTATGTAAAATACAGATGCCTAACCCTGTGTGTGATGTTTTTCTGTTAAATGGGTAGTCTGCACCTGACCCAAAAGCTATTATGAGGAAAACCAAGACTGTATGACATGAAATTTGACAGTAATCTGGTCTTGGCCAGCAATGGTTAATACAAATTATGTTTTTAAAAAGATAGAAGTGTAGGACATGTCTCGAATTTCACTGAGATGCATTTTCTGCTGAATGCTTTTCAATTAGAAAAGGGAAATATTTGTAGTGCCTGGCTGTGTAATACCATAAACATTCTGAATCCTTTGGCTAAGAAGAGCTGTAAAGACACAGACCTGTCAAAGGATTAGGTCACTTGGATAAAATTGTGGAAACTGCCTTTTTTCTTTTTTTCTGTCTTTTGTTTCTTTTCCATGCATTAGAAATAATAAATATATTCCAAGTTTTCCACTGACGTTACAAAATATTTAACTTACAATTTTTTCATCCTGATATTAAAGTCTTTTTGTTCAGCTTGTCCGTTTTGTGTTTTAAATTATGGTCTGGTGGTTTGTTTTCTTCAAACTCTCAGCTGTACTTGAGTGGTTGCTTTGCCCTAAAGCGTCAAGTTCTGGATGAACAGCGCACTCAGATGAAAGGTAGTGGAATAGTAGCTGTGGTAGTAGTATGATGGTGGTAGTACTCAAGGATTTATTGAGAATGTGTAAGTAGAGAGTAGAAGACTGAGGGTATAGGAAGTGTCTCCATAGGCAAGGCTGAGTCATGTTGGATGGAAAGATGTATAGTACACACTTGGTGAGGGCTAGAATTAGAAGTACTTATTATTTAGCGCTCAAATTTTTAGAAGGGTTTAGATATGGGTGAATTCAGCAGATGGAAGAGGGAAAGGAGAGAAAACTTACACTTTGAGCTGTCATAAAACAAGCAGAGGATTATAGGCAGCTATAAATGAGGATGAAAACTGATGGCAAAAGGAGGAAGAATTCTTTGTCAGCTGAGGTCGAGGAAGATCATTCAAAATTCCTGTGTCCCAGTGCCCAACTGAAGGACCTCAGAGGCTGTTCCCAGTGACGGTCACTGAATAGTCCTCTGCATTATTTTTCATCTGCACATGACCAAAGATAAACGCTTCTGACTCGAGTGTAAAGAATACTCAGTATGTGTAAGGAATCCATTTTTGCAGGTTAAAACCTCAGTTTGATGACATGAAAAGAAAATTGCCTAAAATACTTCAACCTTGCCTTTTGTCCAGAGTGAATCTTTTCCAATATGACATGATTTCCATTTCTTTAGCAGTTTGACGGTTGGAAGGGAACCTGGGAGTTAAAAAGTGGCAAACATGCAGACTTTGAAAGAAAAATACTCCTTTGTTTTTTCTTTTCTCAACGAGGCAGTTGCTGCTTCAGCTTCAGAGCAGCCTTACCTCATCTGTGTTTGCCTGGTGTGCCCCTACCACAGACGTACTTTGGTATCTGCTCCTGCGAGGGACACAGATGATGCTTCTAAGCTAAATGGCTGAATAAGGCCAAGTGATATTTTTCAAGGTTTTTAACTTTTTAGGGGAAAATTGAAGTCACTTGGGTAAAGTTTGCACACACTTTACAAGTGTTTAATTCAGTCATCTGTCAGAATTACTTGGTGTCTCCGTCAGCCTTCTGCTTAGTGTGCTGAGACTTGTCTCTCCCAGCTGTGCCGAGGGGAAGCATTGGGGCTGCCAGTGTTTTGAAGGCTCTGCAGGAGGGTGCTCTTCCCAGTCCCCATGTTAGAAGTGCATTGAGCCCTAAAAGAGAATCCAGGAAAACAGTTTAAAATTGTGCTGGTTTTCCTTTAGCTTCTTACTAGAGATAATGGTTGCATTTACCTCATTATGTTTTTGACACTTTGTATTTCTCCAACTTTCCTTTCTGAAATGCAAAAGCACTGCTCCTCTGAACTGCAGCCTGAGCCATCTTCCCAGCTTCCCCTCCATCAGTGGGTGGGACTGTCCCCTCTCTGCTCCCTGGTTTTCAGTGTCTGACTCTCAAGCAGGAGGTTTGGAAAATGTGAGAACAAGCACAGTGAAAGTACGGGCATTCACAGACATGTTTTGATTACCCGTAGGTGCTGGAAGTCAGGGATGCTCAGGAGACATCTGGCAACTTTTCTGTTAAATTGCACTTGATAACAAATATATCTGTAGCTGTCTAGAAGTCCTGTTGATTAAATCTTAATTTTCGTATTAACTGTCTTAATACATACAAAAATATTACTTCTGTAAAATGGAATAAACCAGATTGGCATGAAAATATTTGTTCTAATGATATTTTATTTGCTGTTGTCCAAGTATTTATGCTTGTTATCAATTTCTTTTAGGGAAATGGAAGCAGTAACAGTCATGCTGATGAACTGGAATAGTATGTATTCGATCCACTGGGCTTACACTGCTGGAAACTTCCTTGCCCTGAATGCTTTTCATTCCGACAAGAAATGGTGTGTCCCTGTTCACTCCTGCTTGGAAGAACCTGTAGTGAGTTTGCCACTGTTGACTCCTCCTCGGCTAAAGGTAGGGGAAGAAAGCTGCGGTGGGTTGCCCATGCTTAGGGGCTCAGACCATTTGGGCTATGACCACAAAGGCACTGATTCCTCCTGGTTTAGTTAATAATTTACATGGTTATTTGTGGTTGTGTATGGTGGGTTTCCCAATGGATGCTGTGACTTAAGCCCTGCAATGGGTATGCGCCTCAGCTGCTGACTATTGGCTGCTTTGGGCTTGGAACTGAGGAATGGACTTTTTACATAGGATAAATGGGGTTTTTTTGTAGTACTGTCAAATGAGCATTACTGCAGTTTCCTATTTATTTGATCTTTCTTTTTGTCCAGTGTGACAGTTCAGGTATTCTACTAATTTACAACAGATGGGAGTGTCACAAGGCAATTCAGACTTTTTTTTTAGATCTGCTGTGCTCCCAACGTGGTTATTTTAAATCCAGGTCACATATTACTAACTTTGAGACTGATTTTATTCTTCAATGAAAGACACAGAACTTCTGTGTATTAAGACTACTAGGTCTTAGTAAGTTACTGTGGTTGTCTTGTGTGATCTGGTTAAATAGGTAAGTGTACTTTGGGCTATCTCAGTTTTATGCTATATTCAACACCAAAACTTGTCTATTGGTAATTGCAATTTGTGATCAGAAGCCTCAAGTTTTTAGTGCCAAGAGTTTTGCATTTGTATTTAGTTCCAAAAGGGGGCAGCAGCTTCCTTCAAATCTTAAGCATCCAAGAGACTTGGAGAAACAGAACCTACTGGTGTGTGGGTTGGCTGTTGGTTTTTATAATTAAAAAAATAGGAAAACCTTTATTCGTTAGAACTATTTCTAGTAACATGTAGTCTTAAGATAACAAACATCCAGTCTAGTTCACTTCCTGTAGCACGTATTTTGCAGGTGACACATCTTATGGTAAAAATTGTCCTCTATATTGGTGTAGCATATGTACGAGCACACATAAACACACTTATAATTTCATATAGCTCTGGATTCGTGACTTGTTAAAAAAATGCTTAAATATCCCCCTCAATTACTTTAAAAATGAGTGCTTTACCCTCTTACAAGCTCACACCCAAGCAGTAAAAGTTTTGTTTCTGAGTGGATTAAGCCTTTGTGAAGAAGGGACCAAGTGCACCAATAAAACATCTATTGGGTAGATTTGTAAATTCTTCTACCTGCACTTTGCCAGTGCCCTTCAGTCAGGACATGCAACCAACCTTGTCACATTCCTGAGATCTTTACTGAAACAGAGGCTGACCATGGTCATGTCGAACTGGTGGTGAGAAGTGAAAAAAAAAAAAAGGAAATGGTGATTATATTTTGCTCTAGTCTAGTTTCAGACAGAAGTTTCTTGGTTGGTGGAGAGAGTGACGTCAGTTTCACATTATGGAATCACAGAATGGTTTGGGTTGGAAGGGACCTTAAGGATCATCTAGTTCCAACCCCTCTGCCATGGGCAGGGACAACCTCCACTAGACCAGGTTGCTCCAAGCTTCATCCAGCCTGGCCTGGAACACTTCCAGGGATGGGGCATCCACAGCTTCTCTGGGCAACCTGTTCCAGTGCCTCACCACCCTCTCCATGAAGAACTTCTTCCTGATATCCATTCTCTTTGAATTTAGAGCTGTAACCCCTTGTCCTGTCACTACAGGCCCTTGTAAATAGTCCCCGCTCCAGCTTCTTTGTAGGCCCCACTCAGGTACTGGAAGGCTGCAATAAGGTCTCCCCAGAGCCTCCTCTATCCAGACTGAAATAGCCCAACTCTCTCAGCCTTTCTTTGTAGGAGAGGTGCTCCAGCCCTATGATCATCTTTGTGGCCCTCCTCTGGACTTGCTCCAGCAGATCAATATCCTTCTTATGCTGCGATTCCCAAAGCCGGACACAGCACTGCAGGTGGGGTCTTAGAGCAGAGTAGAGGAGGAAAATCCCCTCCCTCGACCTGCTGGCCACATTTCTCTGGATACAGCCCAGGATACGGTTGGCTTTCTGGGCTGTCAGCGCACACTGCCAGCTCATGTCCAGCTTTTCATCCACCAGTACCCCCAAGTCCTTCTCCTCAGGGCTGCCCTCGACCCATTCTCTGCCCAGCCTGTACGTGTGCTTGGGATTGCCCCGTCCCAGGTGCAGGACCCAGCACTTGGCCTTGTTGAACTCCATGAGGTTGGCAGTGGCCCACCTCTCCAGCCTGTCCAGGTCCCTCTGGATGGCATCCCTTCCTTCCAGTGTGTGGACCGCACCACACAGCTTGGTGTTGTCAGCAAAGTTGCTGAGGGTGCACTCAATCCCACTGTCCATGTCAACGACAAAGATGTTGAAACAGCGCTGGTGTCTTTGACCCACTATCTTTTCCAGTGACCACCAAATGATAGTGTAGTCTCCAGACCTTTTCTGTTGTTGTTGTTAACCAGGTGACTAGTGAACCTGTCAGTGAAATGTTCTGTGGCATGAAATACTTATGCCTTTGATGTTGGTCCTTGTGCAACAGTGCTGTTGTACTTTAAATGGGGTGGGGGTGGGGGGGGGGGGGGATGGAGTTTGACTTTATCTGTCAAAAAGTTACCCATATAAATGAAATACCCTAAACGAGTATCACTTATGAATGCCATCTGCCAGACTTCTGTAAGATAGTAGAGAAGTTATTACAGCATTGTTACCAAAAGCGTGGCTCACTTTGTCTTGTGGGGTGTCAAAAAAGACTTGTGCTGCCTTTTATGAAGAGATGCTGAAAGCACTTGGATATCTGTGGAAGAGAAGTTGAATGAGCTGTCCACAACCTTTCCGTGTCCACGTATGACACTGGCATTTCCATATAACAGGCATGCTTTATCCAGGTCACCTTACTCAAATTTTTAAAACTGTCTGTCAGAACAGATGGTGTCACTTAAGGATAAAAAGCTTAGCCATAGATGTGAAGAAAAGCTGCCTCTTCAAGTGAGGTCTGCTAGCTCGTCTTAGTCTTTATCACCCCTGTCTTCTCTCCCTGCACAACGGGCGACTTTAGCAGGTTTGTGATAGGTGTTTTCAGAGGCCTTTACATTTTCGGGTGGGCTTGATTTGTTGCTACAGCTCTGGGCAAGTGGCAGCATATCTATCCGTCTCAGTTTGCCCATCTGTGAAATGGTTGCCTTGGCCACAGAAATTAAGGTGTGTAAAATACGTTTGTGAAGGCTGAAGTTTCTAGAACACGCTGAAGGTGTTAAATCATTCAGACCAGAGGCTTGGTGGTGGCTAATGTACCTTACTTTCTGCAGTCTTTTCTTCCCTTCTGTGGCAGGCATCACCGTCTTCTCTGCTATCTGGCACTGCTCATTGAGGGGGACTTCTGATAAGCTCCCTGTTGTGGGTCAGGCTTCAGCCATTGCTGTATGTTTCTGTATTGTTTGTATTAAATTGTTCTTGGTGTTTCTTTTAAGCCTAGAGTTTCGGCATTACTTTTTTGCCTGTCTCCTAGTAGGAAACGCACATGTATTTTTGAAGTCTGTTATTGCCTATTATCATCAGGCTGAGAGAATGTCACAGGTTTTGAGTATTTTGGTATGTTGTAAGTTTTCTGCTTTCCGTAGCTCAGACTCATCGGGGGAAATGCTGTGTATTCAGGGACGCTGTTTCACTTCAGGTGAGCAGATAATGCAGATTGTTAAGGGAGCTTTTCCAGTAAGGTCTGATAAAAATCTTGTGTCTAGTCAAAATCATGGATTCCTGGGGTTAGTTCAGGGTAGCTAATCAGGACACAAAAGCCTTAATAACAGTACTGTGTCATATATGCTCGCTTATATTTTTTGCTATGCTGAAAAGTGATGTTGTGCTTTAACTTAATCAAGTTGTCTCCTTCCTGGATTTCTCTTTTTAATGCCTGTGGCTGTATAAAAATAAAAGGGATGCTGTTCTCTTGGATGTCACATGGCAGCTCAGTAGCTGGTTGCAAGTGTCTGAAGAAATAACAAATTAACTCAGCCCAGGACAAGAGGTTACTGAATAACGTCTGCATACTGTAGGTGGCAAATGTTTTTCAGGACTTACAGATGCATAATGCGAGTCCAAGCCCAAACAAATATGGTGAAGTTTGAATGAAAAAATCTCCAAATTCTCGTGTCCAGACTATACAATGAGATAGCACAGAAAGTTAGATGCTAGACGTCCTCTTTTATCATGGATGAGTGTTCCTCAGCTAAGAATGTCTTCCCCCTTGTCTTTATCTAGTTTAGAAATACTTTGTCTAGTTTAGAAATACTTTATCTGACCTCTTCTCATGTGTCCTTTTTGGGTGGTAGGACTGTACTGGGGGGATGGAGGGGTGTCAAAAAAAGAAGCCCTCAGGAGAGGTTTCTATTTTAAGTTTGAAAGTGATTGTGCACCTTCCTTTTAAATGAGCATGTTCCTTGAAACTCATTCTGTCTTCAATAATTTATAGGCATTGCTGCTGCTGCTTCATAACGCTGTTAGTCTTGCTAACCCCACACAGCTATGGTGTGATTTTCAGTGTAGGTATCAACAACACTGAGTTTCAGATGAAACAATCAATTCTGCTTTTGTTTACCCCATGCTGTACTATCGCAGCAGAGGTTGGAGGTCAGGACAAGCTGATGTCATAGCTGACGCTGGAAAGAAAAGGCCTGTATAGAATTTTGATTATGGAAAATAATAGGAAAAAAGGAATGCAACTAGCCTTGTCATTCCTTGGGTCCAGACTGATTACAGGCTAGCTTAAGACACCCACTCGCTGAGCAAACCTAACCACTGACTTCTTTCTCAGATGCCACAAAACTCTGTTCTGGGTTGGTTTTTTTTTTTTTTGCTTTTTGTTACTTGCCCTCCTGAAATGAATTAGAACATCCTGGAGAAAAATTACCAACTTGCCTTCCCTTTGGCAAAGGCCAGGACACAGACAAATAACTGCACTTCATTTATTTTTTCATTAACTGCCTCAGTGGTGAATTTATATGCACGTTTTTGAAGGTGTTGCTGAAACGCTACTGTTTTAAGGTCAAAGGATGTTAGTGCAACTGGCTGTAAACAGTGTGATTTGTTGTAGCAATAGAGCTTCCTTGCTGAGGTTTTTAGATCCCTCAGAAATAGCGAGCGAGTCCCTGTGTCAGGTGATTGTCGCCTGTATCACACAGTTACAAAACTGGGGATTACTAGGGGTGCCACAACAGACCTGACTTACGGGTTTCCCTGAACACTTCTCCCACCCAACAGTTGGTGTAGGTCAGAGGCACGGGCTTTGCTGGTTACTGATACTCGTCACCTGGCTTGCTCTGTGCTGCAGATGCAGGTTAAATCACCTGAGCCCTGAAGGGCCTCTGGTGCCTTCTGCAATTTTCTGCATGGCCATGTCCTCCAGCTCAATGGAGATGAGTTCTGGAGCAGCTCAGCTTATGATAATGTGTCCAGAGAGTCTGGCAATGATGGAGTGGCGCTGGGGAGGGTGCAGCAATCCTTGCTGTATGTCTGCATGGCATAGAAGTCTCCAGCACCAAGGAAAAACAAATCATACATGTTTTAATGATAGTGATCCACCAAACAGATAAGCACAGCTAGGTGCTTCTGTAACAGGACCTACAGCCTGATATTCCCATCCTGTGTAGGGAATATTTTGTGCCTCAGACAGGGCTCCACTAAAATCTGCCCACGGAATCAGTGAAAAAAATTGGAAGAAAGTCTGTATTAAAAACTCAGTCTTCCCAGGGTTTACCCACACCAGTAATGGAGACAAGCTGTGGGATTCACAGCCTGCTTCTTATGGTTGGAATCCAACCTCATGGATTATTTTTAAATAACAAAGCAGGGATCCCTCGTTTAAAATCACACTGGTGCTGGAGACACTGCCGTGACTGCTGCCGTGTTAGCTCAGTGGTTACAATGCTCATCAGACGTGGGGAATGCAGGTTGGGCTCAGTGCTTATCCTGCCTTCTCCCACCTACACAGAGAGTGCAGTAACCAGCAGGTTACTGAGATGGTTGAATCCATCCTGTGGATGGTGTTTGGAGAGAGGTAGGGGCAAGTGCTTGATCCAGAGGATAATAAAAGACAGCAGGTGATGCTGTGAGTGAGTAGGACATGGAGCTGAGGAAATCCTAGTTCCAGTCTGCAAATCAAGGACTAATTTTAATCTATTGCCAGCTGGGTGTAGAGATTCTGGTAGATACTAAGGTGGGGTTTAATATCTGATGTTAAAGCTCTAGCAACTAAAAGAAATAGGGAAATAGTCTCTAGAATTACACTTGATGGGGGGAAACAAAGCTTGTATTGAGCTTTGGAAAGGTAGTTGACAGACAGAAGAAATTAGAATTTGCAATCTATTTCCCAGCCTAAGGAGGTGAGAGCAAAGAACATTTGTATTTCAGGAACTTTCATTGTACCTGGTTTTTGTGAGTGTTTTGGGTTTTTTTAATACAAGGCACCAGCTGCAAACACATGCTAAGTTGTCATTTTTGGTTTTCGGTTGCCGATAGTGTACATCATCTTTCACACTCTCTTACCTCAAGAGCAGCCTTCTTCAATTCCCTTGGTCAGACACATAGTTACAGTGTGTGACCCTGTTCCTGGCAAAGTCAGAGGCTTGCTGTCTGCTGCAGCTGGGACCAGCAGGCCTTTAGTGCTATGAGCAGTTAATATTTAACCTTCTTGTGAACTCTGGCTTGGTTTTACTGTTCCAGCCCACTGGGACTGCCTGTTCAGGAAAGATGGTTAGTACGGAAATGCTATTGGAAATCTCCATGGACCAGAGGGTCATACTCTGCTCACACAATCTCTAGGGACAGTGGAGAGACACCCAGAGCTAACGCAGCTTTTCCAAGTCTGTAAGCGTCTCAAAAATGGTGTGTGCTCTAACCCCCTAACCTTCACTGTGGAAGGAAGATTTCTGTGTGTGTGATGTTTGGTAAGGCTTCATGTGCTATACCTGCAACTGGTTTTGACGGTGAGAACAGACTGATGGAGACAAGCTGGAGTTTGATGTACCAGTATGTGAGAAGCCATTCAGGGGAATAGCATGAGGATGAGCTGCTACCAGTGGGAAGATTCAGGCAGTCCCCTTTCCTTCCTACATCAGGATTTAGTATTTCCCCCACCACCAGGTTAGAGACTACACAGGGAGGAAGTTCCCTTGCATATCTGCTTCTAGGGTCACTAAAATTTCCTGTTTCCTGGGCTGAGGTGGAGAAGCCCAAGGCTTTTTACGTTATTCTATGTTAACTGCTCTCAGCCGTTACTCAGATGTGAACCATGAAGCACCACAGCAGTGACCGGGAGCTGTGAGCGACTACAGAGCTGCCTCCGTCCCCATCAGCACCAAACCACTGTGACACAGGGAGGATGGAGGATTTATTTGCAGCCATCTTTTCGCAGGTTTTTCTGAGGTGGGGGAGGGGGATGAAAGCAAGGTGCAAATTGAGACCCAACTTTTCATTAGGCTAAACCAGCTGTGTTAAGATGGGTTTGAACAGCGGCAGAAATGGGCACATACTACCAAGAGCCCTTTGACGCTTGTAACGTGCTGCAGATGCGCAGAGCATGCGGCGGAGGCACGCAAAAAGATTATGATACCGGCAGTGTTGTCTGCTGCCTGGTCCCGTTGCACTGCTGCATCATCTAGGTGTCTTCTTAGGTGGGGAGTAGACCTGATTACCAACTGCTTGTTTGTAAAGGGACAAGTCAGGCTAATTAGCTGTGTGGGTGGAGTATTGGTTTCAGGCTCATCAGGAGGGCATCCTCATCCTTTCCTCTGTTATACGCATCCAGCAGCCAGGTTAGGCGCAGAAGATGGGGCACTGAGGGAATCTTTTTTTTCTTTTTAGCCCGTCGCCCTGGGACCGTGAATCACAGCAGCGCAACTGGCACTTTTGCAGGGCGTAACGAACGCTGCTTTCTCACCCCGCGGGATATGTGACGGGAGTGGGCGTGCAGTGATGATCAAGTCACTGAGTTAAGTAGCAGGCCTGTGGGACTGACTTACAAATACCAGTGTTCTTTATTTACACCAACATGTAAACAACAGAAGGTAAACAACACCACCCAGCTCGGTCTAACAAACAGGCTGCTGCTGTTTCACTTCGGGACCTGAGGTGTTTTAGACATTTCACAGAAACTGTATTGACAGCAAACACAGGAAGGCTACGAGGTTACCTTGACTCTTTCTTTGCACGGGAATCGCATGCACGGTACGGCAGCGTGAGGGAACGGTACCACCGAGGCCACAAGAACAAGTGTATGAAAAGAACCCACTAAGAGCTTGCCTTAAAGTTGGATATGGCTGGAGTTAGCAATATTTGTGAGTGGTACCACTGCAACTAGTCTGTGCTCTGACAGTGCTTTCCCTCCAAGGATGTGAAAGCACTTTGCAAACAAACTGAGAATCTTTGCAAATTATTCCCAGCGTACACACAAGGAAGCAGAGGGCTTTCAGAGGGTGACTTTCCCAGCGCTGAGGTTTTACTGGTCTCTTTCCCCAACCTTGTGCCTTAAATACAGCACCACTCTTCCTTCCCAGAAGTCTATCACTTCTTGATGTTTTAGGACATGCTTTCAAATTCAAAGTGACTCTCCACGCACTGCAGGCAGAAGGGCAGCGGACGGTCCCAGTCGCTGCCAGAAGTTGTTTCACTTCAACACCACCACAGCTGAATGAGGAGCCAGCTACTGTGCAATACATTGCACCCATCCCCATGCTTTTTCAAGCTTGTCCCAACCGAGAATTAAGGATAACATTTGCTGCAAAAGAAAAACTGTTTGAAAACAATTGTGCTGATCTGCTGTCTTGCAAATCTAACTGCAACAGTAAGCCATACACACGCTGTGTTTTACTTAGTAAAAATATTTCAAATAGAAATGTTACACTAAACTTGTAAGACAGAAAATGACCTAGTGTAGCAAGGAAGAGTTCAGGAAGTGTGCTGCCTTGTGTCAAGGAACAAATTTCCTCAGAGTTTAGCAGCAAAAGCATCAGCTAGGGCTTGAATGGGATTTAATTCTCAGCTGAAATTCACATTTTGTTTCCACACACACTTCCTGAAAAAAAAACCCACAAACAGACTGACAGGTGTTGGGTTGGTTTGTTTGGTTTTTCTCCTGTTGCAGAGTGATCACGGTGGCTTGAACCCAAAACTGGCTTCAGGCTCAGCTCATGTGCTAGATCAAATTCAGGCATGTAAGAATTGCTGCTAAAAAAACAGCTGGGAAGGTGGGTTTGACCACAGTATTTAAATGCTCAGCTGCCTTCTCTTGTGTACTTTATGCTTCAAGTAGTTTTACTCCTTCTACCATCCCAGTAAGAACTACAGTGATGCTCAATCTTTGCTCATCGCCAGAAAGGAGATGAACCACTGCCACCGTAAGATACACCATTTACAGCTGCCAGTACAACAGCAGGTAAAATAGAGACTGAGAAGGAGGCCTGATTTTCTTAAACAGGCTTTTCTGCAATCTTTTCAATCCTCCAGGTGAAAAGGAAACTTAAAAAATTCTCCTTAAATAAGAGCTATGTACAAATTGCACACATTGCAAATGGAGCACTGAGATCAGTTACAGAAAATAAGATGTACAGTCTTCACTGATAACATCTCTCTTGCTATAAACAGTGATAAACAGCATATGCCTTCTTCAGATGTCAGAACCCAGCAAGACTGCAATATTATGTACACAGGGCTTGTTTGCCTTCTGCCTCCCGCAGCAGAGTCCCTCCAAACTCTGTTTTTGCTTCAGAAAGCTGTGCAGCGACGTTCCTGCGCACCGCACTTCTCTTGCTCGGCACATCACAAGAGAGCTGTCATTGCTGTCTGGCTTATTGGTTTTAGGCAGTCCCTGGGCGTCGAGTAGCCCTCGCTCCCAAGGGCGTTGGGCTGAGGTTTCTGGTAGTCTGTGCTGTAGCTCACAGAGGACAGAACACCGTTAGCTTTGGGTTTGTCGTAGTTTATGACACTCTGGGGCGTCTGATAGTCTCCGTTCCTGGTATCAGTCTTACATGAACTGGAGAAGCTGCCGGCAGAAAGGGAGTGTTTCTGAGATGAGACGACAGGTACGTTGTAGCCGTTTTCAGATGGGAAATTATTTTCTCTTGCTACGTGCCGCTCTATGATGGGGGTGGCGTATTCGGGCTCTTGGCTGGTCAGGGGCAGAGCGTACTCATGCCGGTTAGCTCTCTGTGGACAGTGATAGTGGTTTTCAAACTCTGAACTCCCCCTTCTTCCCTCATCTTTGGTGTCCATGGGTCGAAAAGTAGATCCTTTCCGTGTTACTGTCCCAGTCCCGATCATGAGAGGCTGCTGATAATCTAAAAGGAAGCATGAACTGGTCAATAAGGCACAGATTGGTTATTTTATGTATATAATACCTACTTATGTATAGATAGGCATTTTCTGTTGAAAAATTTTTACTGTATCAAATGCGTGGTTATCAGGGATGCGAGGAAACGCTTCCCTGGCGCTGCTCCTGTAACCCCCTTCAGTGAGCAAGCATTGCAGCACATGGCAGAAGCTCTTCCATGAGGAGCTCCAATCCGCCATTCCTTTCCCTACTCTCTTCCTCCCCTTCCCCACCTACCCTTCCAAATAGATTATTATTTCTGGAATATACTCAAAAGCCCTAAAAAATGAGAGAAGTCAACAAAATAATAGCAACAAACTGGACAAAGGATGTTGCATGAAGATCCACAAACGAGAAGTTCTCCAAAACAAGTGCTCCACTTTTGGAATAATTAAAATGCCTGGGGGATTCTTAACAAGCCCTACCAAGTGCCGGCTTTATTTAAAAGGCATCTCGCAGTAGCTGACTGACAAGAAAGATGAAGTTAGGCGGAACGGCAGCCAAGGGAGTCAAGGGAAGTGTGAAACGCGCTAAGCCAGCTCAGAACTGCTGCGAGCGCGCGAGGAGGGAAGAGCCGTGGGAGGAGAAGCGGGACCGGTGCTGCTGGAGGAACTGGGCGGGCGGCCTCAGTCAAGGGGGATGGCAAGGGATGGAGCTGGGGATAGGCAAATGGCCCGAGCAGGAGCAAGGAGTGGGAAATGCAGCCTTGAGAAGTGTGTGTTTGCACCTCTAGTCAGGAAGGGGCCATGTCAGAAAGAGATCGGGACTAAAAGGGTTTTCAAAAAAATCCAGTGAAACTATTATAAGAAAATTCAGCTTTGTGACTTTCTCGCTTTGGTGCTGGTGACAGTTTCTTAGGGATACATACGGTGGCCTGAACAGCTCTAGTAAATGACACTGCTAAAGTATCATGTTTTGACGCAGGCGTGAAGAAGTTAGCTCAGTTTCTTTGCTGGCATCGTGGTTCCTCTGACATGAGCGTCGAATTCAATCCCATATGTCCTGTGAATCTTTTTGGCAGTTCCTGGCTACATCCCAAACTTCAGCATGTAGGGTGAAGGTGTGATGATATTTCAGTAAGTAAGTGGTGCAGCTCTTCCCAGCATCGCTGCCGCCATCCCCAGCAATCTCCCTCGCTTGGGATGAAGCGTCTCGGCTTGCTCCTGGCTGCCTTTGAGAACCGGCAAACAGGCAGTCGGGGATTTGAAGAGGGGAGGGGGGAGAACTTCGTGTAGCACATTAACCTCTAGGCATGCTGCAATTATATTATTAAATGGCATGTTTCTGGGCTGCATTCACATTTTTATTTCAAGTATTTTATTGTCAAGGAGAGTGTAGGTGAAATGCTAAGGCTGGGGAGCTGCCTGGCCAGAATTCCCACATGCAGTAGGAGAAGATGAAAAGAGCAGAGGCTCCCCAGGCACGGTCACGGGAGCCAGACAACCACAGCGTTTGAGCAGCCTTTATCAACTCCCTTTCTTTATGAAATAAAACCGCTTTATAGGTCTCTGCAATTTTTATATTGAAAGTTTCTGTAAAGGGTTGAAACCATCTTTAAAAGATATCCAGGGTAGCACCATATGGAATTACAGTAACCATCCATTTGTTTTTTAAATTTATTCCTCTGCCAAACGTATTGGAAAATTCTAAGGAATTTCTAAGAGCTGGAGGCTGGAAAGAGCAAATTAATCTTTCTGGAAGATTGCTAATCACTGATCCCATGAAATGGCCGGTCTCACTAGCTTTTCCAGACAGACTAAACTAGGCAAGGATAAGATCTGCTAAGAGGATGAATTAAAAAAAACATCCCTTTGGGATGCAAATAGTATTGGTGTGGGGATTTGCTCTATCCAAACAGTGACCTGGAGCCAAGGTAGCACAGAAGAGAAGCACTGTGGTGGGTTTTTTTCCTTCTCTCTCACCTACCTGCATCCACTTTGAGGGCCTCATCTCTAAAATGGTTCAGGCACCAGTAAAGCTGCCACAGGGATCTCAGCACGACTTCCAGCTGGGCATGAAATCCTACCACAAACCAACCAAGTAATTTTTCTATTTGCTGAGCATCAAGGGGCATTATATCTTGTTCCACTTCCAAAGACATTTGTGTTTAAGTCAAAACACAAAAATTAGCCAGCAAACTATCCTATCCTAAGCACGTTCTTGCACTGCATCCTTGCCTGGGTGCCTTCCACGGTTACCTTCAGCTGTGACTATTGCAGAGTCAGGAAGTCTTTCCCAACAATTCCAAGAAAAAATGTCAAAAATAGTGGTCTTTTTCCCCCTAATGTGTTTAGCTGCCTCACTCTGTGTCTGGGGTGAAGACAGATAAATACATTCCTGGGCCTCAGCTTGTATGAGAGCTGCAGCTTGTAACATTGCTGGCCTGCCTCTCTCCCTGTTACCTGCTCTGCACGCAGAGCAACATAAAGGTATTGCAGTGGGAGAAATTGTTACCTGCCATGTCACTGGTGACCAGATCTAGTTTTTGTGGTGTCTCCTTATCATTATTATAGCTGATGGTAAATTCAGTTGACTGATGTCTGGTGAAGGGCTGCTTGATTTGTTTCCAACAACCTATGATAAAGAAATAAAAATAGAAGGTTTATCAGTAAGTTAAATGCTTACAGTCAAAAGACTTATCAGAAAGTTTAATTTTTAGTGTACTCATTGCTGTCAATATATTGAAGTAGTTAAAAAGCAAAAAACCAGGCCACTTGTAAAAAAAAAAAAAAAGCCCCCTAAATTTGGAGGTTGAAAGGATAAAAAGTGAATCATCAACTGGGATTTCCAAGTGAAAATGCACTTTTATAGAGGATTTTCTTGGCAAGAACTTTGTGGGTGCCTGCACTGATGCCTTAACAAGGTCTGATGGTAAAATACCAGCTATAGATTATTTACATGTTTTGCCATTGCCTAGGTGGCAAAAATAATGCTTAAAAATTTCTCTTTTTTTCAGTAGACTAGCATGGCTTCCATTTCCTTCATATCTGAGCACTGGCACTTATCAATTAATGTGTTCTCACAACATCCTTGTGAGACAGAAAAGAGAAAATCCACCGTGTCAGGCACTTGCCTGGAGCCTGCGACAGGAGGTCTGCGGAGCGGTGGATTTGGCTCCTAGCTTTCTAAGTCCCAAGCCTGGTTCACAAGGGCTTAGGAGCTTGCTTCATGAAGTACACATGCTGCAAATGAACTGAATGGGTAAGAAGCTATCTCCAATTTCTTGGGATTTGTCCTCATTAGCAAATGAGAAAGGATTATGATGTGACCTTGAAAAATCATTTTAGCAAATATAATGTTAAGTACAAATTAATTTTGTAATGAGGGCGAGCTGCAGTGGGTAACAGCGTTCTCTTCACTGACATCAGCACCTGCTGAGGGATGAAATTTCGGAGCTGAGCTATTGCAGGCACTTGTCAAGAGACAGGTGGATTGCTTAGTGGTTTCTTTTCTTATGGAAAACTGAGATTCAGAAGGATATTATTCTATAGAGATGGCAGGCCAGGAAAAACAACTAAACCCCAACTTCCAAGCCAATGGGAGACCCCACTCTAGAAAGCATTACTGAGCAAGACAGAGATGGTCACTTCACTGGGATTTTGCAGGCAGAGTGGGAATCCTAAAGCAGAGTCCCCAAGCTGATCCCCTACTCAGATTTTACACATGAAATACAATTCAGTATTGTTAGGCTTTATAAATACAGTCCCAACCAGGGAGGACAGCAAGATGGAAATATTAAAGCCATAAAAAACTATTAGCCCTTGCTCTCTTGGAGAAGGGCAATCTCTGCTGGGAGTGTGTGGGGGGGGAAGGAAAGCAGCAATTTTCTGCAAGATAGGGAAGGAGGAGGGAAGGAAAGTGAGGGCACCTGGGAGCACTCTTACATGCTAATTTATGCACTCTGTATAATAGATCTTTTGCTAATTGCCTTTCTGTCACAGAAACCAAATTATATTGTTTCTCAGGGCACTGTGCTAGGATGACACAAATGGGACTATTGTTTGCTGTTTCCCTTGTATGAAGTACAGAATTTGAACGAGGAACCGTGGATGCTATTCCATAAGTATTGTATGCTTAGTTGCATAAACGCCTTTTCTTTGGCACAATGGACAGGACAGGACAAAGCGCACGATTCTACACTAACCTGATTTTTGAGCACTGGATAATCCATAAGAAAGTCCTTTGGCTTCTCGCCTGCGAGGAGAGGAAAGCATTTATAAACATCTGCACTTACAGCATTTCAGCTTCATGCCTTTGCTCCAGCAGACCAGCCTTTGTGTTTAGCAGCTGAGGACAGCTTCACTTTGGGTGTTTACTGGGACATACAGCATGCAAAGCAGGGTTTCCTCATCTGTATGCAAGTTGTGAGTGTTGGTGTTCAAACCCCTTGTGCCTGGCACTCATCGCTTTGATGTGTCCATGTCTGTACGTGTCACTCCAGATTGTGTTTTGGGTCTGCTCTTCCTAATTCTTTGGATAGTGTAGATTTACTGGGAATTCGAGGCAGAGCTGGGTACTACTGGGGATGAAGCAACATCACCAAAGCGTTGCTTGTACTTCCAAATCCCCATCTGCTGTCAGCAGCATTTCCCTGCTCTGCGTGCGAGTGCAGGCTCATATGAATGGACATCTAGCAGGAACCACAGTTTGCAATGCTTCTTCCTGTCCCCTGACTTGTGAAACGCGGTGGCTTTGTTGTAGCTGCTTATCTGTGTGTGTGTACAGCTCCTTACAGCTGGGTTCTGCTTTCAGCCCGCGAGGTTAAGTGCTCTAACTTAAAGGACTGGGAAGCAGAAACACAACAGGAGGGAAATGAAAGAAAATGATCCAGACAGATAGCTCAAATCCTCCCTTCACTGAATTTTTACTTGGCTTTGTTGTGGAAACTATTCCGTTTGTGATTGCTTTACACTTTAGTACTTGTGGGTATATGCAGGCTGAAGAGCTCAGCCACTTACACTGGTCTGTAAATCGGGGTGTGTGGTTCTGCTCTGCTTTACCTTTGTTTTTGTCCAATTAGGGGGGATGAACAATAAGAAATACAATTTACAGAGTCACGATGTGAGTTCTACTTAAAAGGAAGACTGCTCAACAGGACCAATTTCTAGCTCCCTGGTGAAGAGGGTACTTAGTTGGATGTGCTGCCTAGGCAGCCACAAATGCCTCCTATGCCAAAAGCCAGTATCTTACTTGCGTAGCGCTGCACAGATACAGATTCCAGAGAACAGGAACAGACACAGCACGATGAGGACGGGGACAATTATAGCTGTAAGCTTTACGCCTGCATGAGGGGAAAAAAAAAAAAGATAAAAGTTTCCTTTTAAACTTTTATTCAAGTTACTCTGAAGCTGGTGATTTTTACTACAGAGAATACAGCAAAAGGCAGATAGTGTCGCAGGAATGCTTCTCGCAAGAGAGCATGAACATGTGA
This sequence comes from Rhynochetos jubatus, assembly GCA_027574665.1. Lineage (NCBI taxonomy): Eukaryota > Metazoa > Chordata > Aves > Eurypygiformes > Rhynochetidae > Rhynochetos > Rhynochetos jubatus. Next base: position 72,150,545 of record CM050650.1, read on the forward strand.
AATTATGAAACTGCAAGACCACTCCTCAGCCGTATGTGGTTGCCATGTTCCTATGTGGAACAGTGTTGGGATGAAAGAGTTAAATACACTTTCTCAAGGGTGATACTTGGCTTAACGTCTATACACACCCTTACAAAGAGCATTTCTTTCTTATCACACTCTAGGTAACTTCTTAAAAGAAGCCACTTGCACATGCTCCATTTTCAGTTGCTATAAACTGCCAAACGAGGCTGCAGTTTTACATGCCGAGTATCTGGCTCACGTTGAACTGCTTGAAACATCTCAGTCAAAATAGTTCAAAGATTTCCAGGAGCGGAGCTAGGGAGAAACGTGTTTAGTGCCTATAAATTTCTAACACAATACGGTTTAGAGCAGGGATTTGGAAATTAACAGCGGGGTAGCTCTTGTGTCAGGAGCGCGCCATTCGCTATTCCTGAAGACGCTTACCAGGCTGTGAGGATACGGTAGTACACATGTCCACAGGGTATTTACAGTTTAACAGATGAAATCTCAGTAGATTCTGTTTTCAGTGAACATGGATGGATACAATTTACCCATACTGCTGCACGGATGAACCGAGCTCTTGGCAAGAGCAAGGCGGTTTCAGAACAGCTTTTTACAGTGATTGCTTATTACAGCCAGTTTTTTGCAGAGACATTCCTACAACCATCAGATACCTGATGGGTAGCAGTGCTTGGTGTAGTGGGTATGGTAATTCCTGCCTGGCTGTGGGCCCGCCAAACAGTCAGAATAAGCAACAAATTTTGTTTGTTTGCTTTTTAAGATCTAAGAACTAAGCTCCACAACATTAAAGGATGAAGACTGCAAATTCAGGGAGAAGTATGTAAAGGTTGTCCGAGCCTCCATGAACACAGGCATTATGGAAAAGTGTTTAATTATGCAACTGTGCACTACTGTAGCTGCTTAAAGCTGGGGACCTGCTCTGGCTGGACTCGTGGTTGCCCAGAGCTAAGATAATATTTTTGTGATACCACGTATTACAAAGGTTATAAAATATGGGAAGAGGATGAGGAAGTGCTTCTCCAAAAAATGCTGATGAGTGCTCAGTATAGTCCCTTGAGCCACCTACCAAGCATGGCAAATAAACCAATACGACAGGGAAACCAAAGCCTGATGTTTCACACATCAAGGCAAATTAAGGCTTTCAATCTCTTTCTGTGCCTTAAGACAAAAAGAACCTCTGCTCCTCCCTCTTCTCTCTGTTGTTAACCTTTAATAAAGTCTGAAGGAAAAAAAAAAGTTTTGCTTTGTGGAAAAGTTTAGAATTTGCTCGGACTGGGCTGAGGACATGGTGCATCCTGGAGAAAACCCAGCACTAGGTAGCGTTACCCAAGTTAGTTTCTTCCGATGGGATGGGCTCCGTAACAGTCCTGTCTTCTTTTCCAAGGGAGGTTTCTGTGCTCTGACTTGGTTTCTGCCACATCGAATGCGTAAACGAACTATTAGCTGCAAAAGAGAGGAAGGCATCAATGGCACTGCAGTAGTGTGTGTGTGTCGGGGGGTGGCTTTGGAGGCACCGTGCCTGGGGAGTGCCGCTTACCCCATACCTTGCATTATTCGACAACCCATCAGCTCGAGCTTCAGTGCTATTCTTTGGTTCCACGTCTGAGGGATAATTCGCACGTAACGGGCCACAATGGGAGGGATGAAGTTATTGCGTACTACGTCACCAGAGTTGGAGTTGCCTTGGAATACCTGTAATGAAACATAAGCACGTTGTTTGCTCCGTTTTAAAAGGATCTTTTATTAAAGTGCTCCTGTCATCCAATTTCAAACACCTTTGTTGTCCGAAAACTGAAAGATAGTGATAACCTGGGATGCAGCCACAAGTTTTGTGGAATTGAGACCTCTGGAAAGAAATAATCTTTTTAGTTCTGAGAGATGATCCCATTTTGCTGTTAGCTCAGAGAAGAAAGATTATCACTCTGTTTCAGTTCTGTGTCATTTCTAGTTAATGTATGCTGGTATAATGCTATCATTTTTTATATAGTAGCACTACAGCACCCTTACTTGGGCAACAAGGGGATAAAAATGTTAAAAAGAAAAAATTGAAGTGAAATATTCCTGGACACTTTAGTAAAATGGTCAGTTTTCTGTATCAAGCTTGAAGAGTGACTATTAACTATGTGGTTGTGTCTCCTTTTCCCTGTACTTACGCAGTATTTCCCAGAATTGGTTCAGCCCATGTGCAGAACAGTAGTCCTTGCAAAATTGGTTCTGGGAGATACTTCAGCATGATCTAGAACTTAAAAGCTTGATGAGATAGGGAAATGAGCTCAGCATATCTTAGATAAGATGCATGGCCACGTGGGGTTCTGATGGGACAGGTTTTGTCATCTACCTTGGCTGAAACTAAGATCATATATAATACTTCCATAACATTATTTGTAAATAACAAGTCATTGTGAAAAACTACAAACGAGCAGATTTTAAATAGCAATCCTTCACAGTTCAGCCACTACTAGGTGGATTTTTCACTTCTTGGGCCAACATCTCCTAAGTTTAACATTTAAATAATCTTAAACCAGTTAATGTTGCACAGTGAAATTCCTTTCCACACAAGCTAAGAAAATCAGAGCTAGTAGGAAATCTCTCTACAGCTCTACCAAGTTTTCAGATTCTGCTGTCAGGATGGAGGACCAGGACCTTATCCTGAGGCAAGCTGAACTCAATCAGAAGCGATGAGTGAAGGTCTGACTTTGAATGTTGCAGGGGCAGGGAGGGGGGCTTTTTTGTTTGTTTGAAAGGAAACATGAGGTTTTCAGGGGAAAATGTTATCAGACAAACCTGTGCAGCCCATCCTCTGTTTGTGGGAACCAGTTGCACTGCTTTTATCTGTTTGTAGTTTAAGTCACCCAGAGTTTGTGAAAGCTATTGTGTGGACAGGTATTTTGGTGTAAGAGCATTTATTTTACGTTCAGTTACCAACTCCTGACAGATGTGGGCCATAGCCACTGGTGTCAGAGGAGTCCTACCAGTGAGGTGTGGGAGCAGTCCAGTCCCTGGTGACCGTAGCACAGCTGAGCAGGAGCTCGCTCCGCAGGCACAGCTTCACCAGCAACGCTGTGCCGTTACCTGGGTTTTTTACTGAGGTTTTACCGAGATTGTTTCACTGGGGGTGAGGGGGTTGACCACCTCAGTACATCTGAAGCTGAATCTCAGCTTTGCTGGTGCTGTACCGGCCAACGCATGTGCACTGGTACAGCGTTCCTAGCATAGGCAGGCGTGGAGCTGAGCTAAAAACTTGCCCAAACAGCCTGTTGTACAGCTTTAATTACACCGTGTTTTCATTTTAAAAGGACACATACATACACATGCCTCCCTGCGTGTGTCTCACAGCTTCAGCAAGCCCTGGATAACTTCCTTGTTCTGACAAGCTCGCTATCTACTCCCCAGCCGTAAATTACACCGGTGAAGCCAACCCAAGTCTAGACAAGTCTGAAACTCCTAATCTTTCTTGACAGTGAGAGCTTGCCCTTCAGTGTCAAGGCAGCATACACACTATTTCTCTGTGTTTTCCTACCCCTCCCACTTTCCCTTACCTTTTCCTCGTTGCTCAGAATCCCCTTGTAAGTTCTCCATTTCGAGTTGTTGTTTTTGTAGTTCATTGTAAATGTCTTTACATAAAAGTTGAAATTCAGCGTAGTGGATCCAGAACCAGTGGTCTTAATCCCTTTTAACAAAATGCAAAATACATCTTCATTTGTTAGGTGTCTGTTTTAAAGGGACATTTCCAAGTGCAAACACAGAAGCCAAAACAATTCGGAGAACTTTGCCCTCAAAGTCTTAACTTATTTTTCAAACTATGTTGGAATTTTGTTTAAAAGGTGGGTGAAGAATGGAAATCAGTTTTGATTTGTGAGTTTAGAGCAGTAGAATTTTTAACAGAGCCTACATTAATGACTCAAGAAATGGTAATTGCTTTTTGATATTATGGTCCATATCAGCAGTCTTTACACATTTAGCAGCAACTGTAATGTACATTTTTACAGATGAAACAGGAGTTTCTTTCAACTGGGCCATTATTTCAAAGACACTGTTTCTTACTGATTCCAGAACTGCATCATTGATAGATCCTAAGCAATCCTTTATCATCCATCCAGACTCCACAGGTCCCTGTGTAAATATTTTGTTTTAAGCCTTCAGCACTTTTACAGATCAGGCATTCATGACAGTTGAGTCCAATCCTATATCCCTATAGGGAGACTAATCTTATAAATAACCATGATTTCTTAAAAATGACAACAGTAATTCTCAATGCAGAATGCTACATTTAATGAAAGAAACATGCATTTTTAGCTTATCAGCTACATTTGGTTTCTTCTCCAGCTGAAAGCCCAGCTTCTAATAACCAGATGGTGACATACCTGTTATTCTCTTCTTCTCTCCCAAGTCTATCTCCAGCCATTCGCGACTGCTGCTGTGGTTAGAGGCCCAAGCCAATCCCGGGACTTGAAGCCAAGCCTTGTCAGGAGACCACTGGAAGAGTTGCCCAAATTCGTTGGTCTCCTCCCAGTAGGAAGATGCAGTAACCTGGCTCTTGGAGAGGAATCCCTCTTCCAGACTGAGAGATTTATTGCAGCCTAGGAGTCCCCACACAGACAGGCAGAAGGAGTTATTTTGCATTTTCACAGCATATATTTATATTAGGCTAGCAGCATATGAAGACCACCCACAACAGCGAAGTCAGATACTGCTTAATCTAGTGCTAGCCTGTTGCTATCCGTTAGCTGTGGTGTTTGCCAGTCAGTTTGTCGTGGATGATCCAGTACCCTCCTTTACCAGTTTAGCTCCTACATGCGTGACACCTGCTGATTACGTCTGCTATTTTTTCCTTGCCATTTTGTTCGCTAACCTCTGCAGTTCAGTCTCATTCATGTGAAGACTTCTTATATTTTTAAATTTTTCTTCTGAAACATAATATTTATGTTTCGAGATTGGCATGAGCTAGTTTTGCTGTACAAAACATTTCTCAGATGAAAGCGCTGAACTGAAAGGAACACTTTACTGTAAATATTTCATGATTCTCACCTGCAATTAGGGCTAGGAGAGTTACTCATTAGAGAAGCTCCTTGGTACTGCTGCCAAGAGGTGATATCACAAAGATAATAGCTGCAGGTAAGTATTACAAACCCCACCAAAGAACCCGCAAAATTTCTGCACATCAAGGTTCTTCAGAGAAAACAGGCCTGTTTCAGTGAAGTTAAAAATAATTCCCTGGCAGTTTCAAAGCCCTATACAAGCTCTATAGTTTTCTGTGAAATAGTAAATGATTTTATCTCAGATGACTGAAATCTAATTCAAATGAACGAGCGTGAACTTTTCCCCCTCTTTGCTATGTTTTATGCAAATGAACAGCTTGACAGATTAAAGACGCTTTTGCATCTTGGGAAGTCATAAACAAAAACTCGTTCTCTATCAGCAAAATGTAAATATATTTTCATTCCTCTCTGTTTTCTTTCTCTTCTTGTATAACGAAGATGGAATTTATAAATGTCTGAAGAAAAACTGCTTTCATTTTCTGCCGCCGAAAGTACATAAAAATGGGATTATCTGATTGCCATTTTTCACATGCTGGCACCAGAAATGTAACACCACGGTAGTATTTCTGTTTCTTGTCCGTGTGCGCATGACCTATTCCTATTCTGTGTTTTTTTTCTAGCTCACTTCACATCCCTTCTATTTTTTTATTCAACTTGCCAGTTGTAAAAAATTGTTGTTCTAAAATATCTTTCCTAGACACAGCCTGACATTCTCCCGATTGCTTTTCAAAACTTTTACAGAAAATATTTAAATAAAAAGGTAAAATTTGAGGAGCTAAAAATAAAGCCATTACTCTTACCATTTGAAATAAATATAAACCGCTTATCTGACAGTGAACCCCTGTAAGAAAGGAAAAAGGTAATTCAGTCTTTCAGAAGCCAGTCACAGGAACGACGAGGCAGTTACCAAATCAGTGCTTATCTAGCAAAATATCTCTGGCCAGATAGCTGCTTGCTTTGCTGGCTGTGTACTGACCCCAGTAAGAGCACTCTTGGGCATCTCTCACCATGACTAAATTCAGATCAATTTTTTACTGGTTTTGAGTGTTTGTTTATCCTTTAAAGTGACTCCCCATCCCACCAGCCTATTACTCTTGCTGCATGCTTCTGCTTTTCTCCTCTGCACAGGCCCTGTACCGCTGCAGGAAAGCTTTCCCCTCCTGCTCCTCAGACCAGCAACACAAGAACATTCCAAAGAGCGAGGAACAGGAAAGCTAACAGGGCCTGGAGCTCCCAGCGGTGCACTTCTCCAGCACCTGCAGTACCTTAAATTAGAGCAACTTCACTGAAATCAGTGACTTTCTACTAGACTAAGTCCACATCTAATTTGAAGAAAAACCAGCCTTAAGCATTGTGAAACAGCTATGCTTAATGGTGACTAAACCACATCAGCTCTGACTGTTCCTGTGTTGGCTACAGGTGTATCACAGCCAGACTGAATGAAAACTACTCCTTATTTTCATCCGGGTGGGAACTGGTTCTGCTATAACCACGACTGACAGCTCCCATCAGGAACGGGTTTTTTTGCTCCATTAACCGGAGCGCTGTGGCTCCCCTTTTCTTCCTCCTTCTGACATGGACCACTTTGCTTCAGGAGAAAAGCCATTTCTTGGGCTGCTCTGTACAACCCTGCACAATGCAGGACAAGATAAAATTACCACTGTAAGGGGAAGCTGAGCTTTTTCTTGGCCTCCCATGGAGCCACTTTTGGATTCCCAATGGGATGCCCCTGAGGTTTCATTCCAGAAGTGATGGCTCTGACTGGCTGCCTGATAAAAATAAAAGCCTGGGTTTTAACGTGAAATTAGTTTGGATTTTGTGGAAATCTGACCCCTTCAATGTCGCTGCGATTATCTGCACGCATCACTTCCCCCTTTTGAAAAGCCTTGGCCAGCCTGACTGAGCAGTAAAACAACTTCTGCACTTAAGCATTAAGACAGCTCCCTTTCAGGCTGCCCTTTGTGTTGGCTGGGAGAATTTCCCTGTGGGCTAGCAGCGGTGGGCACGGCTGTATGTTTTGAGAGTGCTGCAAACGGGGAATAGGAAAGTGGTCCCATGTCAAGGTCAATAAAAACACTGCTTCTTTTTGTCACTGAGGGAAAACTAATGACTACAGGCAAATGAAGCCCTTCAGAGATGACGGAGAACACTGGGAGGGAGCTGATTTATTTGGGCATGTAGGCGGTAGAGTAGCTAGAAGGAAAAAGCCAAGCTCTCCCTCCCACATCTTCCCCCCCCAGGCAATCCTCAGGGGCAATCAGATGTGCTCTGCTCACTGCAAACCAGTTTGACATTAAAGCCAAAACAATTTTGGCTTTCTTAGTGAATACAAAGCAATCCATTTCAAGAGGAAAGAAGAAAATAAAAACGCGTGATGATCAGTAAAACCTACCCAAAACAGAAATTGCAGCGCTCCTCAAATACTTATGAGATAACGCTTTGTAATAAAAAAAGTCACCGAGATCTCTTTCAAGCAGAGGTCTGCAATTTTATCAAAGAATGGGAGGAGGTTAGCATTTCTAAGCTCTATAAAGCTATGAAATCAAGCTGAAATATTTCTGCTATAATTCTGCAAGTCACTGAAGAGGACAAACTAATTCAGTAAGTGGTAATTCATCAGTCCCCTAATGTGACAGGTGGCATTTATCACACAAATTTCACTTTGTCCTTTAAGGGATGGTATCACCCCGTGCTCCTCATTTTCCTTTCAACCTTCAGCATCCTGCCTAGCCAGCAGCACTGGTGGCAGGACTGCATGGGAGACCTGTACCAGTAGCTCTGCAGGAAAACGGGTGCTGCTTCCCATAATAAATTTCTGTTAGCATCAAATCCTCTTTTTTTTTCCAGAGTCGGTCTCAAGCAAGCTTTTTATAAGCAGTGCAGGTTAACCCCAAATCTCATCTTTCACCATTCACGAGCGGTGCCGTTTCTTTCACTTACAAAGACAAATTACTTCACGTTCATGGACGTACAATCACAGGCCAGGCCACGTTGCCAAGTTAAACTCCCATATTTGTACTGGGATATCGGGGCTGCCCACTAAATCCAGCCACTTAATCTTCATTGTACCATTTGCAGGTGCAGGTCCACACGTGGTTCCTGAGAACCAAAAAACCTCACGGATGCTGGAGTGTAACAAGCACACTGAGAAATGGAGTCAGGGAGGCCAAGGTCAGCTCTTGCGGAGTGGCAAGCGAGCGAGCTGTAACTCCCCCGTCACATTACAGCGCAGGTATTTAGCATCTCGATACACTCCAGCAGCAGCATTTGATGTTTCAGCTCTAGTCACTAAATAATTTAAATCTTTAATACTGAAACCCACTATAAATGATGAGGTGTGAAAAACGTGAGTAAGCTTGTGTTTAAGGGAGTCTAAAAAGATGGTAAAGCTGTGCTGTCTAAGCACTGTTTTTCTCCTGCCAGCAGTGGCGGCTCTGCAGGAATTTCTTGCAGCATGTAGGTATGCCGAGGACAGGGACATCATACAGCTTTGGAAATAGCTCTTACAAAAGCCTTGTTAAAGCATGAAATGTGCTGGTTCATTTTCTTAGTAAATACTGTTTCTAGGAACACTTCTTCATGTTTTGAAATAAAATTATTTCCCTGCATCCTCCAGTTCCCCCTCCCAGGATAACAGGTTCACACTAGCCGTTCATCTGCTCCCGGGATTGTCCCAGCTGCCAGGAGCAGCAGAAGCATCCTGGGAAGCACCATGCTCACACTCCCATTTTTCAAAAAATCTGTGCCATCTATTTTGTAGGCATCTGATACAGTATGAGCCTGTTTACCTATGGTTCCCTGCATAACCTGTAGAAAGTGACTGTTGTTCTCCTTGTCCCTTCAAGATGAGCAAGGAATGCTCAAGGAATGCCTCTGTCTGTCCTGGTATGCAGGAGATCTAAGGGGGTGGCACTCCTCATTAGGGGACTCACATCAAATGGACTGAATCCGAGCCCCAGAGGCTGGCTTCAGCCTGGATGCACACGTTCTGCTCTTCTTCAAGTAAAGGAGAGTTTTTCCCACCTGACAGGATAGAGATGAGTTTTCGTCTCTCTGAGTACTTCTATTACTCACATTAAATGTATAGGATATTTTGTGAACAGCAACATTAAAAAAACGCTTGGCAGTTAAGGTGATGGGTTAATTATGCACACAGTGTTTTCCCCCAGCACGTGTACATCTGCTGTCTTCTACGCTTCAATCCTTGCCCACTAGCTCTTGTACTGTGAAAAAAATACAAATGGGAATCCCAGATACCTTTGATTATAACATTTTATGCGCTACTGAGTTAGTCCTGGGATTCCCAAGGATCACAAACATGCCAGTGTATGTAAACGGTTCTGTAACATCTGTAGTTAAGGCACAAGATTTAATTTAGGATTTCACTAAGCTGGTGGATCTGATGGAAACAGTTTGTTGGGGTTTTTTTTTTATGGAAGGGCTTGTTGCCCGATCTGAGCTCTCAGTCGTGCTTTGCTGGAGACAAGTTTATATTCATTTTCTTAGGCAATTAACTTTCAAGCAGCATGTGTAAGAAAAATAGAAAATATTTAGGCTTTACAAACCTTCCACTAGTGGTCTACATGCCACCCAGCTTTTTATACTCCAGTGCTATTATACATAAAGCATTTCAATCTGTGCTGAAGTTTAAGCACAGCAACAGAGCAAATGAATGCGTTTTTTTCATGAATGAAACCATGACTAAAATTGGCAGAATTATGTGGAGAAATCATGGAGAAAACAGGAAAAAAGTATAAAAAAGACATACAAAGTATAAAAAAAGATCCCTTAGCTCTCATAGGTTATGGGACTGAGGAGATTTTCTTTCCTACGATAAAAAATGCCTCATGTGAAATCCAGATAACATTTGAAAATTAAGAATTTTAAACCACCAGGAATGACAGAGGCAGTTGCTGGAAGGGCTTACTGTGCTGGATAGAGATTAGAGGATTTATTTCTACTTCAACAACAGTACAATTAAAAGTCAGAAGATAGATAAGTGGTAAATATAACACCCTTGCTATAAATATTATAGAAGAGAAAAACTCTGAACATGTCAAAAGCACAATATTTAAGAAGTTGTTCATTAAATCCCCTATGGCTTAACGGCACTTTTTATTTATTCATTCTTCCTAGCTTTTTTTAAACTTTAACATGAATTTGTCATGATTTATTAGCACATCGATTAAAGGTGTTTGTTACAGAAGACCGTACTTTCATGTATCTGCTAACAATGCAATTTGTAAATATGTTTTGGAAGGAAAAGAGGAAGAAGATATCACCCTACATGGTATAGAGCCACTAAAAACTGGGAAAATTTTCCTATATCTGATTCCAACACCATTTTAATAAAGCCATAGAAACAAAGTCCCAAAATTCCTAGACCCACAACTAACAAACATCTTTTTTCCCCAAAAGAGCATTTCCACCTGCTTCTGCAGATCTGGCCAGTGCAGTGCCCAGGGGTTGCTCCGGGAGCCAGCCCCCCGGCCACCAATATTTAGTCACGCCAGTGGTACTCACTCGTGCGAAGAGACACCGTTGGCGACGACGCCTTCGTAGCGGCTGATGCCCTTCTGCTGGGTGACGCTGATCTGACCGCCCAGCTCATCCGCGATAACGCCTGCATGTATCGCCGACTTGCACAGCAGCGAGGTCTGAAAGGCAGAACCCATCAGAAGTCAGAGCTCAGAGGATCAGTCTGACAAACTGCTAATGCTTTCACTTCCAAGCCACTATTATACAGGTGTTACAGCTCATCAAATCTGGCAAAGGCTCAAGAGGAATAAGGCGGGGGGAGGGGGGACAGAAAGAACAGTTGTCTGAAAAAAATACATCTGTTTGCAAAAGTCACTTTTTTTTCCAAATGAAACAGCAAATAATCTGCTTCTGAGAAGGTGCTGTAAGGTTTTAACCTAGTAAGTGTTGTGTCATCCCTCAGGAATGCAAAGTCAAAGGCAAGGCAACTCTTCTTTGCAAAGAGAAGACAATAATTAGTTGACGGACTTGCCTGAAGCAGACCTATCTACTACTTAGGATTTGAGCCATGGCATACATTAGGAAATTTGGCTGTTTGGTGACTGGCTGCCACTGGGTTTTAAGTATAGCCAGTGTCTCAGGTACGATAATCTGCATAAAGCAAGAATACTCTTGTTCACATGGGGCCAGCTTGGGCTATGCTACAGCACAAGCTGGGGTTCTGGGCTGCCCCTCGAGCGAGGGCTGGGGACAAAGGCAGCAGCTCTTCAGGGGAACCCAGAAGGTCGTTCACATCAGACAAGATTAATCCCCCTAAACGGTGGAGGGAAAATTTCTTTCAAAAATACCTCAGCGCAGATAAGATCTGCATGAGGTCATGCCATGTGCTGCTTTTCTTTCCTAATCACCTAAAGGAAGGCCGGGAATAACTCCAGGTAATGAGAATGTAAAGTGGCATTTCTTTGTTTTTTCAGTGCTGCCACTTTCCAGGCTGGAGCCCGAATAACTGGATGGACAGGTTAAACATGAACACTGACTTTTTGGAAACTCAGCAAGTGCTGCATTTGCGATAGGGTGTATGTACTTCAGTGGTATGATTAAACTTCCTCCACCGTGACAGACGTAAAGGTTTCACAGGCAGATGGGAGGGTAGTCCAGGGTGAGGTGCACAGAGAGGGCAGAGCACTTGTGGGGTATGAACTGTGGATAAATGCAACCGTGCAGGCAATATCTTCACTTTAAAGAATGAGCAGTTAAAACAACCCAAGGGGTTGGTAGTTGTCAGTGGGTTGTGATTAGGAATTGTATAATATTCATTTCATATCAGAGCAGACTGCTGGGATACAGCACGCATAATCTGAAAGAAAACCTGCACATTACTGAAATGCATTTTTTTTTTCCTACAAGAGATAACTTTAGAAAACAAATGCACATAGACTCTAAACAAGTAAAAGCTGAAGTCGTAGGAATGTTTAGTACAAGGATGAGTACTGCCCCAAGAGGGACAAACCCTGTGCAGAGTTTTTCCAGAAAGCGAGAAACCACAAGTCAGTAGGTGTATTTGACAAACAGTGGACTTTGTTCTCACACAATTGGTTGGTCTGTTTGAAAAGTGTGTCCATGTGCTTATATACTGATAGCACACACACATACTGATAATAACAGGAATACCTAACACGGCTGGGAAGAACTACTGCCAAACGTCAAGCAGCAGAAGTTGAAACCAAGTTGTGCTATGCTTCTCTCTTTTGTCTTTATAAATATCCCCTCATTATCCTGTTGACTTACATCTCTGTATCCTTCTCTGATATTCCCAGAAATGTCACCTGCTATGTCTCTGCAGCCAGCAGGACAGTATCTGCTGTAGTGAGAGAAGAGAGGCGTGTTTAAAATGTGAACTGTAGTGACGATACACAGAAACAAGCTCGTACAAAACAAATGCTCTCAAACCAACAAGTGTTTTAGCAGAAAGTTCTGTCTGATGGTCTGTTAGTGAGTCTAGGAGGTAAATAAATGAGTTCATGAGTGGACTACACACAGCAACACACAAAGAACCAGAAAAGCCGTTTTGCAAGGACTTTTCTGTTTAAGTCTCTTGTTCTAGCAATGCTACCACACAGGTTTTCAGCTCAGCCCAGATAAGAAGCCTTACATGCACATCCAGTCAGCAGCCACAAGAGCACAATTTATTACCATTTCAAATCCTGTCACAAGGTTCAAGGAACCAAGAAATCATAGCTTGCCCTCAGATAATCTTGTATCACCTAGGGTGTGACCTGCTTCAGGAGAAGCACTGGAATTTGAGGCTACTTTGAATTTCAAAGTGGAAACTCTTTTTTACATATACCATGTATATGTATACCCAAATGAGACTTGCTCTGTAACTATTCCCTTGTTCTTCTGGGCTGCAGACTTCCATTCTGCATTTCTGCTTCTCACAACCAGGCCTTGGACTATTACAGCATCACAGCTCAAAAAAAATCACTTCTCCAGGAAACTGAGGATGTGCCCGACTTCTATGACTTTTTCTAAGAACTGGACCAGGTGACAGCTACAGCAAGGCAAGCCACCAGCGCAGACAGCTGCAAACCCTCTTTACCTGTACTCAGCCTTTGTGTAGTGGTTCGCTCGTTCCAAACACGTGATTAGATCTGTGAAAAGTATACAAATGTCAATCCCCGTTTGCAGGACATACAAATACAGACAAATATTTGCCTCACATGAAATTACATTTCAAGATCTCTCTGTGTAATACTTAAACAATAACATTAGATAGAAGGCAACAGCTACGGTTTTCCCTCATTCTTTTCACCTCCGTCTTATATTCTACACCTTCAACAAAGTTGCACAGATGCCTGGAATGTTAAATGTAGGAATCAAATATTAATCTATCCTATCCCTTCATCCTATCACTGTGTGGTAGATGCTGGAGCCCACAACACAGTGAAGCTTCAAGGAGAAGGTACTCTCCTTGTCCAGGTAAGATTTCAGCAGCTATTATACCTGGTTAACATTACTACAGCTTCTACCACACACGCTATTAAAAATATCATGGTTCATGCTAGTCTGGAAGTATTTACGACCAAACATTTGCGCTAAGTATATGTGTGTGGAGAAGATAATGAAATAGAGGGGACTATGCCACTAATCCTTTAGTACTTTCAGATTTCACTTTACCTGGATGATCACTGCTGGCATAAGACAACAGAAAGCCTCGTCCTGACACGTGGGATCCACTCTCAAAGTGAATAGTTGCTTCATTGCTATCCAGAATGATTTCTTTGGGGACGGGCATCACATTACCACAGTAAGGCCCTACAGACAGAACAAAGAAGATTTCAAAAGTTTAGATGACATAATTAGGCTGGAATATTCTCATGATTAGCAAACAGTTTCATAGCACGCTCATTCTCCTTCAGTACCAATCCAAATGTTGACAAAAGGGTTTTGGCTTCAATCCTTTATGGGTATGAGCTCCAAAGTTACCCTGACAAGGAGTGGCCAGGATCCAATTGTCTCTCCATGGTAGCAATTCCAGCATCCACGTCTCTCATCACATAAGCCCTAAGAGAATGATTAATGCCCTTCAGCCTTTGAAGTACAGCCTGCTTACAACCAGCAGTAACTCATTAGAGAACAGAACATTCAAAGGCAATCCAAGGGATCTACACAGAGTCCCCTAGATAAACTCTCCAGATGCGGGCAGCTCACGCTGCTGCAGCACAGCAGCCGTTCAGGAAGGATTAAGATGGCAAACAGGGTACCTGGTTTTCAAGGACATCTATGCCTCAAGCCAAACTGTACTGGAGGGCAGTACCACTTTAGTCTGAACATGTCTTATTTTCCTTTTAAAAACATCATCAAACCACTGAAGTATCCAGTTCAAGTCTCTAGAGTTTTAAACAAAAAAGAGATGGAGAGAAAGAGGAAGATGAAGGGAGTGGGACAGGGAGACAAGAAACTTGCACTTACATTGAATTAGATAAAGGTTTTATAGCTACCAGCAGAAGTATCTTGCAACAGTCCTTGGGACACTCCTTTCTTGTGACAGCAGGCGTGCCCGGGACTCTTAATAATTACATTTGCTTCCTCAGAAGTCAGTTCTCGAGGGGAACTTTCTTTTGAGATTGCCATAGTCTTGGCTCCTGCCTTCTGTCACCACACCTGGGCGCAAACACTGGTCCCTGGCTGCTCTCAGGCACAGGTGACACAGAAAATCCAAAGCAGCTTGGTTACACTTTCTTGAATTTATGAGACTGCTTACAATACAGACTGCTAAGAAGAGGTTTTTGTAAAATGGCAGGGGTTTTTTCCCCAAGAGAAAAAACAAACAAAACCCTTTACAAGCCCTCAGCTCATCTGTTCTGGTGAATGACAAGCTTTTGGATCCTAAAGCATGTCCTTGGGAAGATAAGGGATGACTGATTTTTCCTAGACAACCTCATTTTATTGGTGGTGGCTACTTTAGGGCAACCTGGAACTGACTTCTGAGATACAGGAAATTACAATCACAGCACAAATTTGATGAGTGGTAGGTACCCTTCCTAACAGGCTCCTAAGACCCTCTTCATTTTGCCTGATACTCGGGGGGGGGGGGGGGGGATGCGGGGGGGTGGGGCGGGGCTGGGGAGTCTTTCCCCACTTCACCAGTCTTAAAAAAACTATAAGGTCAGCCTGTAGAGCAGCTCAGTTGGACCTAATGACAGCCAATTGTCAGCAGGAAAACCAAAGGACAAACTCTGTCCTTTGGCTTATAAAAATCACACGGCGCAGCCAGGCAGGCAGAGAAACAAGCACGGAGTGTGACATTTCCCTGGAGTACTCATGTGTTGAAAATGACTCACGACTTAGTCAGAGAAAACAATGTCTATAAAAAGGGTTAAACAAATTGCTTAGGAAATGAACTTATCAAAAAGACAGCATCTGACACCATGTCATACCAGACAACTGCACGAGTGATTTATTTGAGAAGGTCTTTTGTGTCAGATTGCAGTGGGAGAAGTAAAGTGCTAACTTAGATTTTTTTGTTTCCAAGAGAGAAAAAGGAGAAGAATACAGGGAGGAATTGCATTTCTTCAAAATAAAACACCTGCAAAAGTTTGAGTCCTTTTCTTCTCTCAGGGACTTTCTCTACATATTTTTCTCATAGGTGCTGTTTGGCTTTCTCCCTTGCAGCGATTGGCAGTGACCTATCTACTCTGCAGGTATAATTTAGGTGGCTGATTCACTCAACCACACACTGGCTGGATCAGGGCTATATGTCTTCTCCAGTAGCAAGTCTACATATGTTCCAGGTAATTACACAAACAAATCACACCTGTTGTAAGCAAATAAAATAAAATAAAATAAAATAAAATAAAATAAAATAAAATAAAATAAAATGTCTAGGCACATAGAGTTGTATAATCCAAACAAAAGCCAAAAATTCAGAAACAATCGGCTTAAGAAATCAACATGCAATGCCTAAAGACAAGTTTCTACTGTTAAGTAATAAATCCAAGAAGGGTTACCAGGCTATGGTTCTCTTCTGCCAAGAGCAGTTCAGGGGTACTGACAGCCTCTCACAGGAGAGGCTCCAACTCTCAAAGGAGTCCCCAAAACTAAGGGAGTCTAAGACTAATTTCTTAAGGGATATAGAAGCAAGAAACAGTATCCACTGGAAGAATGAATGTTTTGCGATAGTTTACCAGTTTTCTGAATAGATTTAGGAAAAAAAATAGTTCTTTTGTTGCAAACTAAGGAAGCCTTGCAAAAATATTTCAACATTTTCAATCTTCTCAGTAATTCAGGTAATACCATACCAGCCCTACACTGCCAGGTCTTTGGACTTGCCTGAGATCTAGCAGAGTTTATTTCCATGCTGTCAGATACAGGAATGAGCTGGGAGAGGTAGGGTTTAGAAAACAGTGTAAGCATTATCTCACTGCTCTGTTGCTGGTCTTACACAAACCTATCAGATACTGTTTTGCCTTAGAAGTTCTTTACTCCCTGAAAGAGCTAGAGACGCATGTAGTCTGTTCTTAGGAAGAAGGGTCATTCCACTCTCTTCAGTGCATATTGTCTTTAAAATGACCAGCGTAAGCACCTTTCTGATTTGATTTACCCAATAATACTGTATTATGTTTAGCAGCATCTCTCTCCATTTTGCCAAGTTTTTTTGCAGAGTGGCCTTTTTAACCTCAGATTCTCATTTTCCCCATAATCAATTTATTTTACATTGACAGTCTTCCAAGAAATTCCCCAGGGGGACAACAGGTAATACTTAGATTCTAAAACTGATTCAGGGTCAAGACACTTCATTGGGTTCTAGTTTTGACTGGTGAGAGAATTTTATGCTTTCATCTGTTTTCTAATTTTCTTTAGAAAAATAATGTATTTGTTTTTAACCACATATACTCTTTCCTATACATTTCCATACGACAGGCCTCTATTTACCTTAATGTTGTAAAGCCGGAAGCAAAAGGATAGTCTTCTAGGGTCCCTGCATTTCAGCTTGTAGTATACCTGAATAGGTGCACTTTTTATATACACAATAACACCCAGCAGACTTGCTCTCCACTGACTTATCTGTTACCTTGAATACATATATTGTGAGATCATACAGCCATTAGAAGATTAAAACCAAGCAGCATCTGTAGACATTAGACTCCGTCTGAAGACTATATTTACTAGTATTTTCCACTTGCAATTGAGGTGACAAAAATACATTATCCTCTACTTTTAAAACTCATACATGCTCCCTGTCTCCTCTGTCCATTCAACCTAGGATTTATTGATTTTGCCAGGCTGTCTATATGAATATTGTACAACCACAGTGGAGAGGAGGGATAATGGAGAAAGCCATGGTTTGTGTCTGCTATGAAAGGGAGAAGCTTGTTTATAGAGCCCTGTTAACTTTTACTGTATCATTTGGACTTGACTCTGGATAAATATTTAATTCCTAAACCTGGGACTAAGCCAAAAGTTTTTTAAGATCCCTTTTGAGAACTGCCAGATCACGTTATCAGTTTTTCATCTTCTAATGTCAGTTGTGAGGTGGGTTGTTTTGCATATTCGGCTACAAAAGCGAGTCATGAATGCTGATCTCTCTCCCTGTTTCCTGTTAAAGTGACTTGGCTGGAGCTCTGCTAGGGTAAGTAGGCAGGATTATTTGGTTTGTTTACTAAGAACAAAGGAAAGAGTTTGATTTAATAAACAGATGTGTTACATTTCATGAAACTGAGTAGGTGTTCTCCATATTTCACTGTTACTACATCTAGATGCCAAGGCCTTTCCTTCTTTCCATGTCTCATTAACGAGTTGACCCAACTGTGGTTCCGTCAGTTCCCTCCAGATTATTTTTTTTATATATATATATTTATATATTTAAAATTCCACAGGACTGCTATTCTGGGCCTATTTGAATGTACATAATTTAACATTCCTCTATAATTGAACTAACATTTAATGCCTTTCGTCCAGAACTCCTGCTCTGTTGCTACGGTTTAAGTGGCTTAAATGAAATACTTTTATTTTGGAATCACTGTCTCCAAGCAGTATTAACATCCTGCAAGATACATGGTAAATTGTCTCGTGGATATCCTTTGGCTGGCTTGTCTGGAGACTGAAGAGATTTTTTATATGCTGTTTATTTTTTAAATGTTAGCAATAGTCTGCTGCTTTTGTCTTTTCATAATGGTGTTGTTTTGCAAAGCTGATGGTCTTTACAGCATTGTCTGGTTTTATGAAGTCTAGTTTACTTCTACTGTCAACCAGGCTCTGGCATATTTCCTGAAATTGCTTTGTTGAATTATGTTCCTTTATTTTTTTCTACTTCCCCTAAGAAGCGCCGTGCCTAGAGGACTCTCTTCTCTACACCAGCTGGCAATGCCTACATGCCGCTTGGTTCTGTAGTGCTTAATACTTTCTGCCTCTTCTGTAAGACCTGCTTCCTTTTAAAAGTGCTCTTGTCCTTCATTAGCTATTGTATGTTCTAGTTCATTCTGCTTTCAGGTTCCTCAACTTCATTTGAAATCTGGAGTTTGACATCTGCAGAGGTCTTAAAGAAATGCCTTTTAGATACCAACTCATAACATCCCCTCTTCAACATGGAATCTTCTTCCTTTTCTTTAGCATTAGTCTTGCAGTCAGGCATGGCTAGCGAACAATGTGTAGCAGCGATCCCGTGGATCTGCCTCTCAAGAATTATTATTTCCTAAGGAGTTTGTTTGGAGAAAACAGTGTTTTAAATTGTGATCCTTATATTCAGTAACTTTTCTCAAACAAAGCAATTTGGAAGTACCTCAGAAGCTGGGGAAGGACACGGGATGTGATGAACATGGATTAGGCTTGTTTCACTTCAGAGCTAAAAACTCAGCTGCGGTGCAAGTCTTTCACAAACAGCTCACAAAACCTGCAGTGATCTGTTGTATGAAAACATCTGCATTCTTGACATTCATCTCCATCCCACGTTCACACAAATGCTTCGCTCTCACAAGCAGTAACTCTTCCTCTCCCTCTATCAAGAAGGAGAGGAGAGGGGAGGGCAGAAGCCTCTTCTTGGCTCCAACCCTGCCAAGAACTCTCAGGGATAACCAACATCACCCTGCAAGGATGTGCCAGGAGGAGACAAAAAGTGCTGCTCTATGCTCTTCTTTGCAGGAAGGGTAGGTGGTGTTTAATACAGAGTAGATATGAGTTGACAGAGTAGTCACATTTGTTAGGATGAGACAGCCCAGTTATTCAACATTTAGCTCTGTGCAACAACAGTCTGACCTCAGACTGAGTGGTAAGCAATTCTCATTTTAGGAAAAACAAATAAAACTTTCAGTTAGCGTTTCCCAAGGGTTGCCAAACACGGATAAAGGAAAGAAAAAGGCATCCAAGTAGAGTCAAGCTGGAGAAGTAATTACAGTTTTAAAAGGGAGGGTCTGGGCCACCTGCACCAGCTGTAGGTCTGCCTGCTTGACCTCAGGTGAGCTGCCCCACTTCTAACATGCCTGTGGCTTTAGCCAAACCCGAAGACAGCAGCACAGCAACAGTTAGGAATCGTTAGTAAAGAGCTGTAGCTGCTTAATAAAAAACCACAGAAAAATACACAATACACCTTATGCAGCTCAGAGGGAAAAAAGAGTTCATTTGATAAAAGAAAAGCAGACATTCTTTGTTGCATAAATCTTTCCAAAGCTGAAACCTCAGGATACTGTAAGTCACTCAGGCGAAACCCAACTGTTAGAAGAGATCTGACTGTTAAGAAACTGCTCGACTTGATCTTCAGCGAGAACTTGTCTGGGCATTTCACTGGATTTCCTGAAATACCAGAAAAAAATACTGTAGTAACAAGTTTCCTTTGAGAGGTGAGCAAGAAACGTGGACACACCCTTTATTCAAGCGAGATATTTATTGCAATACACAATAAGGGCAGACTGGTTTGACGAATCCCCTCAAGTCATAGTGACAGGTAGGAAGCATCCGAAGGTGCTTGACTTTCCTGCGCACACATGTGTGTACACTCTGAGCAGCCATCAGACACTCGCACATCAGTAAACGCTCAGTTTGCCTAACAGCCCTTAGTGACCGGGTGCGGGGAGGAGAAAGCATTTTCAGTAATTTCTCTATTTCATGCTAGTTACCAGCTGTAAATTACGCAAGAACAAGTTAACTGCACTAACTCTCCAAATTATTACTAGTCACTCAGCAGATCTGACATCCACCCCAGAGGAACACATCAACCTCCTACTGACTGCAAGTGAATGGGGAAGTAAGTAGGCACTTATCTCTTCTTTAATCTATCTCTCCAGTTAAGATTGATGATCATCTCACAAAATTAGGGGAAAAAATACTAAGCCATTAGTTGGGGAAAGAGTGGAAAAAGGAAGAAAAAAGGGTGAAAAGAGGTACAAGAATCTGATAAAGACATAAAAAGAAGCTGACTAAGAGCAGTTCCTATTGAACTTTTAAAACAATTTATGTTACACGTTCATCAGCAGTGCAAGTTGTGTTCTTGAAAACTACAGGGACCGCATGGTTAATCTTGTTTTCACATATCCCTTTAACTAATTAAAAAATCAGAAGCTCTTATTCAGAGCTCAGTATTTTTAATATGCTCAGATAATGCAATTAACTTGAGAAGAAAAGCATTTCAGTAAAGGTTGCACCTTGTCTACACTGTGAGATCACGTTTCATATTAATTTTTATTCTAAATTCCTTTTGTGGGACAAAAAATGCTCATATTTTCATCCAGTGCAAAGCTATTCCTTTGAAAGAGAACATTATCATCTATTTATTTCTTCTAGTGTCAACACGTGCAAAGCTGTGTTAGTATTTAAAGGTTTGTCAGACAGAGGTGACTCAGTTTCACCAAGGCTGGTGTTAGACTACCTTTGCTGACTGATGATTAATATTTTTATATCTAAGTCTGGATACAAAGTTTGAAAGAAAAGACTTGTTACA
Source organism: Rhynochetos jubatus (assembly GCA_027574665.1). NCBI lineage: Eukaryota > Metazoa > Chordata > Aves > Eurypygiformes > Rhynochetidae > Rhynochetos > Rhynochetos jubatus. The sequence continues at coordinate 72,171,518 of CM050650.1, forward strand.
GCATCTTGCCTCAAGTGAACAACAAAGAAAATAGTGTGCAGAGTAACGACCCAGAGATACAGCATTCAGGCACTTGATATCTTCAGTTTTAGAGCTTCATTAAGGTTATGTAATGAACATCTTTTGATGGAAATATTGGAGAAATCTAAATGCAATGGCTGCCTTCACAGGTCCATCAAAGCTGAGAAGTGTCAGAGGTGAGAACTGTAGTGTCAGGTTTGTGTCCCAGTTGAGCAGGGAGGCTTCAGCAGATTGACATACGCAACAATGCTACGTGCTTTTCTAGGAAGGAATTAGATTCATAGTACTCTTGTTTCAGTCCACAAAATTTGAGGAATGCCCTACACTTAGGTAAAGTTTAGAGCACGTAAGTGGTCTAATGTGTAGTCACCAATTTACAAATGTGAAGAAACCAATGCTATGGCTAACATAAATAAAATGAAACTATTCATTTGTATATATGTTCCATGCAGTAAAGGGAAGCTGTTAAATATCCAAACATGAATTGAGTTACTCTTGGCTGTACTGCATGTGGCCCAGCAGAAGGTTATGATGATGAATGAATCACAGTTATATGTAAAGATGACATGTGGGACAACTCTGGAAGGAAAACAATACTTTGTCATCTGAAGACTTGTTTACACTGATTTCGTATTTACGTGCATAATCTAGGTTTTGCCTCTGATAATTTTCACGTACACTCCTCAATAGATGTTTGTACACACACTGACATTCACTCTCTTGTTTTCAGTACAGTTGAAGAGATCAGCATGGTATTGAAAACATATTTCCCTTTGGACCTCATTGTCTTATAATTGCAAACCTCTTAAATAGACAGCAAAGGCTGCTCAGCTAATTTGAAACATGAGTAATCTTCACACTGCCAGCTTTCATACTTAGATTTTTAGGATTTCCTTTTAGACTCAGGTCAAAGACAGAAAACATGCAAAGATCAGGTTTTAATTGCTTAGATGTTTTCAATGCCTGCAAAATCTTTTCAGCTCTCTATTATCCTATGAAAGAATTTCGATGGCAAAGGTCAGTATCTTCTTGGCCAAAGGGAAGATACTGGCCTGCCCGTAGATGTTCATGAAGAGGGGAGGGTTGTGAAGGGAGACCTGGGCTCAGAATCAGCTACCTAAAAGGACAGTCAACAGACTGAATGGACTTAGCAGTGCTTTCTCACAGAGCTTCTTTTGCTTACATAAATGTATAATAAAACCCGGAGCTATAGCAAACCTATTGAAACAACTAACTTAGAGAAGCTATAATCTCATCTATGAATTCCCATGTCTTAAAACACAAGTGATAGCGTGAATTAATGCATATATCATGATTTCCACACTGCTGTTCTACACAGATTTACCTGACTGTAGAGCACAGACTCGGTAGATATGCTACTGAGAAAGCCTACAGTGAGCTGCAGACCACAAAATCCATTACAGATGGCATGCCTAAGCTAAGAAACTTGTTTAATCAGATATAAGCAAAATCTGCTAATTGTGCAGTTCGTTACTGAGAATGCAAATTACAGTCCACATGCATCAGACATTACCAATCAGGTCTGAAAATGGGTGTGGGAATACTTTAAAGAAATTCATTTATGCATTTGATTGCACAACATGCAGGTACCCTGTGTTTAAAGGCTGAATAACTGCAGGACTGAACTATGTGAAGATGTCTTCAGGCTAATGTGTAAGGAACCAGATTTCAATCAACATCCAAGCTTCATTTTTCACTTCAGAAAAGAATATATTGATTTATCCTTGCTTCCTGGAAAAGCCTTTGATTAGAAATGTCAAGATAGCATCAGTAAAACTTATAGATATGATAATGCAATGCTAACCACCTATCCCTTACTGCCAAGTGCAGACCGCTTCAGGTGAACACAACTCATTACTTACAGTTCTAAAATGAGGTAAACTACATTAAAAAAAAAAAATCCCAGCACACATGAACAGAAGTGTTCCTTATGCCTCAAATCAAGCTCTATGCAAAGCTTAGATACCAGCATGCCACTGCCCACTCTTGGTGAAGGCTGTTTCAAAATGTAATACCTCCCTCCTGAGAATAATAATACCTTTACCTTCATTTGCAAGCAAGGCTTTAATACCTCCCTTGATCTTATCTCACCAGATGAGTGATTGGCCTATCATGCTCATGAATGAAAGGCAATCATCCCTCCTTACTACTGAGGTATCTTACGAATCTCGAGCTTAGGAGAAGCACACACTGAGCCAAGCAATGAGCTGGGTGACCTGGGAAACATGCAGAGGCTCTCTGTGGCTCATCTCTTCAACGCCTTTTCCCATTGAATCCATTCTGCCTTCAAAATCCAATACAGCACATTCAGTCTCAGCTGACTGAAGGGCTACAGCCCATTCCCAGCAGGCAAAATTTTACAAACCAGCAGTTTGGATGTTTATTTCTGCATTGTGGAAGTCCCTGCAGCCCCGTGCCTCTGCCTGGATTTAAATCTGACTTCTGAAAAAGGGCTCACTGACTTGAAAATCAGGTTGATTCTTCTAGAAAGAGCACATCAAAGTTTCAGCAACAACTGGTTGGGAAAACTGATTTTTGGAAGGCTTCAGGTTCTCCCTGGGGAGGATCCTGTTGTCATTATGGTGTTTTAAGTGCACATCTATAGTATATTTACTCACCTTCCTGTGCAAATCTTTGCAGTAGTGCAGACTGCACGCATTTAATATCTACAAGTATTAAAGCCTATACCTTAGCAAAGTTTATCAGTGACTAATAACTAGCACTAACAAAGGTTATCTCCCCTCCGAGGCCTGAACTGCCTAGGAAATACAGGCATGCAGGATCGCTATTTCCAATTTCTCGTTACTGTCTGGTTAGCGAGCCAGCTCTTCCCCCTACCCGAGAAGGATACAGGGCTGATACAGATCTGCGTACTCACTGCACTAAAGCTGTGACAGCATGGCTCTGAAGTTCTGAGAGAAAAGCCCTCAGGGTGGATGTGCCAGAGCCAGGCACAAGCCCCTGTGGCCCTTGTGCAATGCAGCATGGCAGCACCCCCAGCCTGGGCAGAATTACACACGGCTTGAGGGGCAGTGGCCTCCCACGCTGAGCACGACACACTGCAATATGAAAAGAGGGAGGAAAGGACACAGTCTAATCGATTCTTGCATTTTGCAGAGCTGGGTTTTAGTCACAATTTTACTGGTTCATGCGCCGGCCATTGCCTTCTCTTTTACATACCGTGCAGTGTTGAAGAGCTCTGGATGGTAAGGTAGCTGGATTCGCATTTCTGTGATTCGATATCCAGGTCCCCAATTTTTAAGATCAGGCGTTTTCCCACAGGCACTTGGATTTTCTTTTCACAAAGAGTGTAATTAGGATACGTCCCAGGATAATTCTTGGATGCCAGGGTCCCGCTGTCTTGATACATCACCGTGTGCCCACATCCATCCCCTGCAGTAGGAGAAGAAACAAGGAAGATAAGCAAAATGTGTTCCTCAATAAAAAATTTGTAAGAAAACACGGGCCACGTAATCACGTCTCATGTGCATTTCCAGCTTTTAAAAAACTATTGTGTAATACTCCATCTCAGCTGTGCTGTTGTTGGAACATAGGTAACTAAAATAAATACAGCCATATTTCTCTCATAAAGCAGTACAAAGGAGGGTTGAACTAAACACACTCATGAACTAAGATGTATTTGACAGTCCTGTACGGTCTCTCTGGCTTTCTGTTTTACAGACAAACCCTACTGAAACCCTGAAGATCCAATTCCACATGTAATAGGATTCTTCCTTAAATAGTTTTCTCCCCATTATTATTCCACGTTTTACCTCCACAGAAATAGCCATCAGGGAAAGGGTAACTGAATCATACGTGAAAGCACATACACGATTTAACTACGTACCATCATGGACCTGACGCATCTCACTTTCCTGTTGGTTTTCTTGCACCACTTGCATAATACAAAAGGCACAGGGACAAGGCAAAGACACAGGAGGGGCTCAAAAGTGGGATGTGCATCGTTAATGATACGCAGGCTGCTTCACCGTAGCATGCCTGGAGGTGTAAGTGCTGCTGCCTCCTTGCTCAAGGGGCGAGGGAAGGCACCCCAAGTGTTTTTTCATGGCACTGTGCAGGAGCCAGCTCAGCTTTGGAGCCTTTCCCTGGTGGAGAGGTGTCTGAGGAGCAGCTGCAGCAGAACATATGACAACAGGAAAAGGCACATGGAAATATATGGGGGGATGTGGGGACTGACATGGAAAACAGGAAGCATCCACACAGGGGAAGGAAGCAGGTAACAGATAAGAGACCTTGACTACTAAAGAAGCAATTTTTAGTGAACTATTTAAAAGCGTACTAGTACGTTAAAGTTATATATTAAAGCTTAGGCCATTTCATTCTCATGAATCTTCCAAATAATGGAAGCTATTACAATAGAGGAACTAGCGCCGAACGTACGTGCACATAATAGGCAGCTCTCAGTTTTAGGTCAGCTACGTCATAGGCACCCTTTACATAGGAGTCTTGTGTACTGTTACCCTTTATTATCACTGTAAAATTGAAACTAGTCTAGAAGTGTTAATAAAACAAATAATCCTGCAGAGCTGTGAATCCACAATGTTCAGTTTAACCACCATGAATTTTACTTTTGGGGGTATTTTGGTTAAACTGTTTTGGTCTGTTCATTTTAATTACTTTCTGAATTTCCTTCCACAATCACTAGAAGGAACGAACTTAAGATTTGATAAGATGAAGGTGAGCAACAATAAATGAAACGTTGATAAAGAAACGTGCCATACCAGGAGTTGGGGAGGAGTGGCATGCTGTGCAAAGGTAAGCTCCAAACTATTACAGCAGCGATGACTGGCGTACCTCAAGAATCATCTTTGTTGGCAGCATGGATAGTGGGTTTGAGTGCACCCTCAGCAAGTTTGCCGATCACACCAAGCTGTGTGGCGCAGTCACACACTGGAGGGAAGGGATGCCATCCAGAGAGTGGCACACGGGTCGGGGCAATCCCAAGTACAAGTACAGGCTGGGTGGAGAATGGATTGAGAGCAGCCCTGAGGAGAAGGACTAGGGGGTACTGGTGGATGAAAAGGTGGACATGAGCTGGCAGTGTGCCCTGGCAGCCCAGAAAGCCAGTCATATCCTGGGCTCTATACAGAAGTGATTCTACCCCCTCTACTCCACTCTGCTGAGACCTCAACTGCAGTACTGCATTCTGCTCTGGGGCCCCCAACATAAGATGGGCATGGACCTGTTGGAACGAGTCCAGAGGAGACCACGAAGATGATCAGAGGGCTGGAGCACCTCTGCTATGGGGACAGGCTGAGAGAATTGGGCTTGTTCAGCCTGGAGAAGAGAAGGCTCTGGGGAGAATTTATAGCAGCCTTCCAGTACCTGAAGGGGGCTACAAGGAAGCTGGGGGGGCTCTTCACAAGGGCCTGTAGTGACAGGACAAGGAGTAATGGGTTTAAACTGAAAGTGGGGAGATTTAGATTAGATATCAGGAAGAAATTCTTCAAGAAGGGGGTGGTGAGGCACTGGAACAGGTTGCCCAGAGAAGCTGTGGATGCCCCATCCCTGGAAGTGTTCCAGGCCAGGCTGGATGAGGCTTTGAGCAACCTGGTCTAGTGGAAGGTGTCCCTGCCCATGGCAGGGGAGTTGGAACCAGATAGTCTTTAAGGTCCCTTCCAACCCAAACCATTCTATGATTCCATCAAATTTTTACTTGCTACTATATAATTACACTGCCATTTCATCCAACTCACTGAGCCACTTTTTCACAAGCGACAGCATTTATTGCAAAGCTTTATCATTATTACTAGCTTTGTTGCCTGCTATTTAATTTTGTCGCAGGTTCATGCTTGGAATAGAGGTGAATAGGAGACACAGATCCAAAGTCACGTGACCGTAAGGCACATTAAATATGTTTTTTCAGATCTCCTTGTTCACACATTTTAAAAAACACTGGTTGTTGAAGTTTTTTTTATCCAAGCTCTATTGATTTCAGAATGCATAACAAAATACTCAGGCTGGAAGGCAAACTGGCCTTTTGAACTAATCATCTTTTTAATGGAAAATAGGCAGCAGGGATAAAAATATGAGGAGCAATACTGGACATATGCTGTCAACTTTTTGAAACGGGGCAGTCCAACCAGTGTAAAACCAGGTCACTTCCAGCAGGCCACCAGACAGCCTTGCTGCCTGTATAGCTGACTGCTGTGCAGTAAAAAAGAACTCCCTGTGGCCTTTAATTTAGATTGCATGTTTCTAGCTGTGTCTGTTTTCATCAGCCCAGCTCAAGCAAAGTCACTACAGCTGGAGCTTCATATGCAACTTATCCTTATTGGGAAAAGAGAAACCAAAGGGAAAAGTTACACTTCCACAACTAAATGTCACAGGCATGAACCCTGTAAAATCAAAAGTCTAGTGTTTGCATACTCTTCATCTTGCTGGGCTGTGTTGTGGCCTGTATCACCTCAGTACAATCCCAAGGATTCTTTGTGGTACAAAACTCTCCTGTTTTGAAAAGACATCACTGTCATGGTAGGACCCTGACAACTGTCCAGGTCAGAGAGCATTATATTTCTGCAGAAAGTGTACAGGCAAAACTGTGCACCAGAGACCTCAGCCTGCCATCCTTCTCTGACAAGGTTATATGAGGTCTTGTTCCCAGGGAAACTCTTTTTTTTTTTTTTTTTAAATCTGCCTTTGGGTCAGCGTTGAAATGTATTACACCAGAACATCTTTTGAGCTAGGAAGGCATAAATGCTATTTTCTGACTTATCACTGGTGGAGCATGGTCATTCTAACACTCCAGCTGATGAGGAGCAAGCGCAGCAGCATCCTGCACCTCTAACATCCCTTGCTGCCTCTGCTGTAGTTGCCTGCCTCAAAGGAAAAGGTCATGACAAAAGCTTGTTTGCCACAAGAACCAAAGCAATGTCCAAAAAGTCAGACCAAGTCCTAGTAACTATTGCTTCTTACAGAGAAGCCTGACTGCAGCTCTAAATTCTGAGTTTCTCAGCAAGATTACCAGAGCAAAGAAAAACCTTACACTCAAATTTGCTGGGAAATGCACCCCAGGGACCAAGTCTGAAGGTATAGAGGGAAGGCAGAATAAAACTCAGGATGTGATAATTCATTCAAAGAGAGTTAATGACTAAACATAGTAAAAAACTTATAACCTCACTATGTACCAGAAACGGAGGCAAATTGTAAGGAGTTCAAAACATAACCCTGCTCACATTTTCAAATGAAAAATGTGAACAGTAATGCCACTAGTTTTGTTCTTGTCAGTATTTTCCACATGAAATTTTGATTTTCAGTAGAAATGGATTGACCAAACCTCAAATACATTGAGTTTAAAACACAACTGCTTGGCCTTACTAAAACCATGGCTTAAATACCTGATGTCACACTCTTTTCTATAGGCACAGCTCTTCTTCCTGGTAATATATGTATTCAACCGGTCAATTCGATGCAGGATTTCTTGCTAACACTAAATTTTCACTTAGCATTACTTCCGAGAAGTGCTTTCTATCACGCCATTTGGCAAGAAGCTGGCAGCCTTGCCTCAGACATCCCAGTTTCATCACTTCTTAGTGGATGGGAGCAAAGGAAAACATTTGAGCACAAGGTATTCAGCAGCCAGAAAGTGTAAACATGCTTAGATTTAATAAAATCTCTCCTCGACACCAGGAGTTACTAAAAGCACATCAAACATGCTTTGTAAACTGAGTTCCCACGGGCGTTTGAATCAAGACCAAGATCGCAGTCTCTGGATCACGGGTGCCTGCCCGTTGGCCTACACATAGGTTGTACCAAAGATCACACAGTGCTGAAATTAAGGCTGTTTACCACAGATCAAAATAGTCTCCTGTAGCAGACGATGAAAATAACTCCCCAAGAAGTGAGAACCGTGACTGGCACCTTCTGCCACAGTGGCAGGGCTCACCGCTTGCACCTCACCCTCACCAAGGGCAATGCATGCATGTAAAGCCAGACCTGGGACCTCACCAGAAGACGCCAGGGCATGTCCCTGTGGAGAGGGTGAGAGGAGGAACCAGGTGGTTGGTGGGTAAGCACCATTTCCCATCCTCAGACACATGCACAATGGATGTGCGTGGATAAGGTGAAAGAGTATCTCCAGGCAGCTGCGCCTGGGCTGGGTCTGACCCATGGCTGCTGGCTCATGGCCAGGAGGGCCCTCTCCAGGATTACAGCTGCCTGTGAAGGATGTATATGACCAAATCAGTGGAACAACATCTGGCCCCACGCTGTGACCTGCCCCAGACAGAGCCCCTGATAGGTACCGTGGCTTCAGCAAAACAGTGGTTGTCCCAGAGCAGCAGAGTTAGAGCTCTGAAAAAGATGCTGGTTCCTTGAGGTACCCAAAAATCACCTGGCTGGGCTGACTCTCCTCCCATCTCCTCCAAGCCCAGGGAACGAGCCAAGCCCCAGCCTCTTACTCTTGTGCTCCCCAGGCTTTTTCACCCCCTGCTCACATGCAGGAGTGGATGCCTTCATCCAAGCACTCAGCACATCGCCCTCTGAGTTAGGGAAGAGGCTACAGTTTTCCAATAACTACTGTAAAAAATTTCCACGTGCTGCACCTTTCACTAAACATGTTTATACCGCCAGCTACAAAACGGTTACATAGTCTGATATCAAAGTGCATTTTCAAAAGCATTGCTACAATATCCTGGCAGCAAACAGCTGCCTTTTTCATCCTTCTGATTCACCCTCACTGAGCAATTAATAAAGCAGGACTTGGACTCACTCCAGTGCTAAATACGTGTTATACCTAAGCATGCTCATGCACACAGCAGCGGCTCCCTGTCCTCTTCCACCTGGCTGCACCAGCCCCACTGGGCACTAGCATTTCTCTCTTGACCTCTCTGGCTACAGACTCCTGCTACCTGCTACCCCTTAGCTGCCGATCTCTTCCCACCAGGACAAAGAACCCCAAAGCAACCGTGTTTCCCTCTCTGACTCATCTGTCCCAGTTTGTCATCCTTCTGCGTGCCAACTTTCATGGTGGTGCTCAGGACAAGTTGTGCTCCCTCCACCCTGCATGAGGGCCAGGGCACAGGGCTGGTGCAGGGGGCTGCCAGTCTGTCCTTCCTTCCCTCTCCTCCTTCCCTTGAAAGGACAGAGCAGAAAACAAAGTTTCTATACCTAAATTTTGGATTCAGTCAAAACCCAGCATTTTCCAAAGAGCCATGGCTGCAAATGGACAGAGACAAAGCAAAGAACACGCCGCTGAGTAGCGGGTATGGCTTTGCCAGCTCTGACAAGAAGCTCCACAAGGAGAAGCAAGATTTGTCTCATCTTCCACACCACTTTCCCTGAAGTAGTAACTCCAGCTTTTTAAAATATACAATAACTGAGTCAAGGAGGAGTTCTACGCCCGTGTTTGAAAAAAAAGGTTTGAGTTACGCATAATAACAGATAAGTATCTGAAAAAGAAATCAACTCTTTCCAGTCAAACCTGTGCCTTCCTGGCTCACATGGGATAGGAGTAAAGACCAGGGAAAACACAAGAGGTTTTGCCAGGTGCCTTCCAAACCTAGTGGTTTCTGAAATGATGAAGTGAAATCCACAGTTAAGTGCTTCATCTCTGACCCCTCTGCTGCCAAACCTGGGTCAGGAGCATCAGCTCTATTGCGCCATTACAATGGAAGTGAGAGACCACCATGCAACTGGGACCTAAACCCATCACTTCTCCAGAGAACGATTAAGATGTTGGACCATTGTGCTTTTCCTGGCAGTGGTCTCAAGCAGGTAACAAAACCGAAGGGCAACATCACAGGCCTGAGGCACTGCTGAACAGGCGAGTGCCTCCAGTTCTGCAGAGTGCCCCAGAGCTGCAGGCATCATGGGGGGTGGCAGAGGTGGGGGTAACCACACATTTGGGGATTTCACAAACCATTGATCTCAGGGCAGATGCCACTTACATCAGCTGAGCAGCTGGCTGAGCCCTGCATCTATATAAATCCACAGCAATTATTTTCAGAAGTCTGGCTTTACGTTCTTCACAATATTTTGTGGATACCACAAAAGCTATTTTCAAAACAATGAAAGAAACCACTGAAAATTAAGGCACTGAAAAAACAGTGACTACAATCTTCCGTGGCCTTTAAATTAGTATTAATGTATTTTGAAGGGAAGACCACCCCCACTTTGCAGTTATGCCCTACTGCAAAAGGAAAAATAAATAGTGTGTAAACTTTTTCACTGAACTGCATTTTAATTTGTTTGACTGTTATGTTCCCAGGAAACATTTTAACCCCTGTACTGCAGCAGTTCCTCAGGACACGCATTTTGCTGCCCCAGCTAAGCAAGCAGTGGCTGGGAAGAGGGCCGAGAGCAGGAAGGGAAGGTAGAGCAGCAAAAGAAACAAAGGAACATTGTGGAGTGCTGATTTCGTTGCCCAAATTATTTACTTACCAACTTCAAAGGGATGCAAAAGGAGAAGGAGGTCAAACAAACCACAGCATGTTTTTCCCTCCTCTTCACAGACATTATTTACTGTAATGTCCCTCTTAAAGTAGGAATGAGAAAGCAGCAAATGATCTCCAATTGGTTCCACAGTGGTTCCATAAATCACAAGTTCCCACCACACGACCAGCTGCGATCCCTACCCCCCACCCCCCTGAGCTGTTTCAGCTGCAGCTTGGGGCTGACTATCCTCAGGGTGTCCCCTGCAGTCAGCCTCAGGAGATGGTCTGCCTCAAACACATAAGAAATTATTTTGGTAACCAGTTGGATCGCCATCATCAAGTATAGACAAATATCCCTGACAACCATTCTAAGTGTCTTATCTAGCAAAGCAGCTTACATCCGTACTACCATTTTTGAAAGTTAAAGAGTTTTTTAGCAATTGCAGGCACAGCTGTATGCCAGTAGCCAGAGAAATCTTTCCAGCTGTGCTGACCTACATGGCAGTGATTTCACTGGATTGCCACAACCAACCTGGGCAGCTTGTACTACCCCAGAAACCTCTCATCTTTGCAGAAGTTTGCAAAGACAAAAACCTAGTGAGAACTGAGATTCTATTTATTTAGCTTCTAAAATGTCAAAAGAAAGCAGAAATCTCTTTATAAACAACTTCTTCCATCAACAGGAAGCCATGTTCCACTGAAGAGGGAACTTTACACTCAGCATTCAGGTTTGCAACCTTAACAAGTAGTAGAGTAAGTCTTACTTAAACTAACACAAATGTCAACCAGACACTCATACACTGAAACTCTTCCAGTTTCACCATATCCAAAAAGACTTGATTAATTTTGCTGCTTAATCAAATAACTTTCTGGAGACCAACTATCTCGTCTGCATATACACCTTAGGGACTTGTGTCAGGATGAAACCTAACACTACCTGGCTACATTTATGCATGAGACCCCCCTGACAAGCCTGGTAGTCCCTTCCTTATGAATTATTTATGAGGACACAGGATTAAGAAGTTGCTGCATCCTGTAAAGAACAAGATCCTGCAACACTTAAGAGACAAGGTTTACACAAAAAATGTAAATAGCATCATGCAGTTTTCTTGTTTTGCTTCTATTAAATACGCCAATAGTAGCAAGCAATGTTTGCCTTTGCTTCTCAAAATCACTATCTGGTTCCACCACAATCTGTGAAAGACAAACAGTACCGGAATACATGTCAAAAATAAGTATGTTTTAGTCACTGCTTCCAGGACTTAGGCAGTACACCCAAATGTAGTCCTCCAGAGAAGCGAGTTTCAGCACTGGAATTTGCTTTTCAGCACTCTAAATACAGCACTCCCGAGCTTGTGGGTGTGAGAAAACTTCTGTGCCTTTTTAACTGCTGCAACAAAAGAGGTTTGTAATTTTTAATTTATTTCCTGCATAGCTGCATTTAATATTTGTCAATGTGGGTGTTTTTTTATGGAAGTGACATATGACTGTGATTGATCACCTCAACATTTTATTGGTCTGTGCATTTTTGGAAATAGGTAGGAGAACGGAGCTACACGTGCATGGAAATTTCAGAGGAATCCCAAGTGTAGGGTCCCATTTTTGCAAAAGGTAAGTTGATTTTTTGTTTTCTAACAAATACCTGCCTTCTTTAGATACATGTGCACATTATGCACCTCAAGCGCAGAGAAGGCACCGAGAAGTTCATTCCCAAGCACTTGCAGTACCTGCACGCTCAGAAGGAACCTTGAAGGACTACAGATAAATGGGAAGATGGACATGCTCCTCCACCAGCCACCCATGCAGAATAACTCAGGACCCTGGTAAAGCTTGTGCTATAAAGGCTAAGGGGAACAAATATCCCACAGACAGAGGTTTCTTCCCTGTCCCTCTGCCCACAGCAGCCCAGCAATGTGGCAGGGACCGGGGGGCCACAGTGGGAGAGGAAGCCCCCCCCAGCCCAAGCTGGGCACCCCTCGGGCTGGGGGGACACCGTGCCGTTAGGGCATCTCCTCTGGTTCTGCTGATTTGAGGCAAACATGCAGTTGGATTTTTATTAAGGGCTTTTCAGGCGAAGTAGGAAATGCTAATCTTAACTGAGAGACATATCATATATATATGCAAATTGTTTGCTCTACTTTCTCCATCTGTTTTTTCCCAGGTTTTTCTCTTTGCTATGCTTTACTGGAGATTAACTTACAGTATATTGCACCGAATTTGGACTGTGTGGGAAACATATGCTGCAAGCTCAGGGCCAGACTCGAATATTGGGTTGCATAGGAATAGGAATATTCACAGCAGAACTAAGGACTGACAAACCCACAGGGACAGGAAATTCAGAGACACCAGGGTAAGGAGAGGCTGAAGCAGAGCTGTTCCAGTTACAGTAGCAGGTGGGAAGGCAAGATTTCAAAACAGCTTTAATTTAGGTAAGAGGAAATGGCTGAACATGACAGAATGAAACCATCGCTCCCTTTTTTGTAATATGTAATTCCCTTGTTAGTGTGATCCAAGTCAAGCAAGATCGACAGTTACCAGTCACGAAGGGTCATCTTTTCTCTTGAAATCAAACCTGTCCTGGCTTACTTGAAAAATCACACATTCACCTTTTTTTTGCCTTTATGCCTAAGTGGAATATACAATTTGTTAGTAAGAAAGGACAGCAGAAAGCACGCCACTTTCCTCAAAGCAAAATATACAAACCCACCATCATCCCCAAGGAATAAATTAACAAATATCTCAAGAGAAAATCAATTGGTTTGTGATGGAAACAATAATTGTCATTTACTAGCAAGATGCAATTTCTTTTTTATTTTTTGACAAAGTCAACCCAATTTCTAAAAAACTAGCTATTTCCTCCACGGGTATTGCAATCTGACAACAAGTGGTTCCCTGCAACTCCAGAAATGGAAGCAAAAGTCAACTGAACTAAGATGAACATAATGCCCAAAGAGCTACACCAGGCTTCTGATGTGGAGCACTGAAAACAAGAAATGCCGTTTTTCTTTTTAGTATTCTCACACAACCAGCCTGCCTGATACTTGTCATCAAGTTATTAACTGGAATGGTATGCTCAGAGGCTCCGTAAACCAGGAAATTTTGTGATCTCTCTGGTTCATTGTGGTTACATATAGTTGCTGTGAAAGATACTTGAAACTAAGACAAAATAGACAGGAAAGCACCACATCATTACTTAAGTACTGTAGTGTTGGTTGTGGCACTGTATATGATCCACAGCGTCATTTCTGTGTCTTTTTGACACATTAATATGAGACCGCGTAAAAGGTATTTGCAAATTGATGTGAAAAAATAGTGCAGAAAATGTTTCGTGCCACCCTGTGTATACCACTTATACTGAAACTCCATAATTTCATTTTATTTGACTGGATTTTTTGACTAGCAGCAGTATCAAACAATCGTGCTCTCAAGTTTTAAAACAGGGCACAGCAGAAAGGTCTGAACTGGTTTCCACTCGTCTCAAGAGCAAATACCTCAGTGTAACTGCTCAATTTATTTTGATACAATATTATTTTGCTTTCTGCCTAGAAAACACAGGGACTGAATTTCATCTAAAAAGCCCTGCAGATTCATTTTCAAAACACAAGCATTAGCACGTGCTGAAAATCAGTATGTTTTCAGGTACGTGTTTTAAGGACCACAAGTTTGACTACACCTTTTCTGTCTGTGACAAAATACTAATAGATCAGCAAGTACTGCCTCCTTCTTGGGTTTGAAAAGGCTCACACTTATGACCACCCACGTACTCATCGGACGTGGCGCAATACTTCATATTACAGCTTATCTACTGGAATTCTGTTCTAAAGCCTTCAGCTCTGTAACTCCCAGGCACTTTGACTTCAATTCCCCTGCACCATGCTGACACAAGACACGTGGGATGACACAAACGCCTTGCCTTGGGAGCAAGCAGAAAGAACGGGGAGGGCAACAGCTCCAGGTGTTAGTCATGGACCTGGCTGCCAAAGTCTCCCAGTGGAGGTACACCCGTAGGATCCTTGTTTTACAAGTTAAAACATATTATTTCATACCTGGAAGACAAAATGGACTTTTTCCTGTTACAAGCTCATTTTACAAATGAAACATAGCTGACTATTAAGTCAAAGGAACCCACCAACACAGAATTGATGCAGCACCAGAGCAAAAGACAAGTAGTTTTGAGCAGAAGCCGCACGTCTCCATTCTGTGCAGTCACCGCAGCTGCAACAACAAGGCTCAGGAACGTAACAAAGCCATTCTGTTCTGATGGATGAAGAAATCCACCTATATCTCCAGCGTTTTGAGGTCTCTCCTATTACACCATGAAGAAAAGGTTTGTTTAATTTCTGACAAGACACACAGGCCTTTGTGTAGCACAAGGGATCACATCCAGAATTCCCCATGTGTTTTTGTAATTTGAAATAAAACAAATAAACACAATTTTTATTCAGTAGACATGAACATCTGGAAGATGACATCAACATGACTTCAACTTTAATGTCAAAGCATTAGACTGAAATCCAATATCATTGAACAATTTGTGGTGGAAGTGCCAAAAACTTGAACTTCACAGCTTAAAACTGTAATGGAAACAAAGTTTCTACACCAGCTGAGGGAAGAAACAACATCTTAGAGCTTTACTAAATGCCTGATGAACATTATTGTAGTTACAGTAGCAGCTTGAGCCTAAATGTGTGTTACTAAATATCAACATGAAGATCCTGGTCATGTGGGAGGAGTTGGGTCTGGGTTTCTAGCTTTGCCATGCTCTGCTTTCCTCAATTATTTTCCTGTCCCTCTCCATGGTGCATGAAAACAGCTTTACTGAAGCTCTTTGGGGATAGGCAAAGACAGCACTGCCTGGGTGCACTTGTCCATCCCCCTGCCTACACAGAGGCACAGCACGGAACTGCTGCGCAGGCGACTGCTGCCACCAAACGCCAACCACATCCCACCTGGAAATAATGAGTAAGGTTGTGCTGGGACTGGAAATCCTGCTCAGGAAGGGTGAGAAAGTACCACCACCACCAAATCAAGCCTTCACGTCTTGGAAGGAAACTCCTGAGAAGCAAGTCCTGGCTCTGTCAAAAAGAGATATGGAGAGAGGGATTGAAAGACACTCAGCTCCCAGGCTTAATTATACAGGATCAACAATCCTAACCATAACTACTGGCATCCTCTCTATGTGCAAGCATCTAGCCAACCTCAAAGATGTAGCTTTAGCACTCACAATTTTCACAGAAAAAAAATCAGTTTAATTACATAGCTCGTAATTTATTCTGAAAGCAAAAATGAAGATATCTGTATACTCTTAAAACTAGTCAAACCACTGTCTTTTTTTATTTAAACATCAGTATTAGATTGTCCCAGTTTGAAGTTTCCTACTCCCAGTTGTAAAGCTAATTAAACCTTTTGGGGAAGTGGTGTGCTCATTCTTATGCACTGCTATTAACATTTTCTTATTGCAGATAGCTGGGATCTAATGCCATTCCACTGAATCCAGTCAGAAAGATTTTATTTTGATTTTGTCTGGCTTGTTTTATTCTTAGCAGATGGCACAAACCCATGTGTTGATGAGTACATGCCACGGGAGAGCATCTGATAGTATATAGGCAGCCCCAAACTACAGCAGTATCTCTGCTGAGGACTTCAGTGCCCAGCACCACTCAGGACCACACTTCTTGACATGGTGTGTTAGCTCAGATGAGCTTTCAAAACTATACTACTTCTGGTACTTGAAATGGCTTTGAGACATCTCAAGGTAGCGTAAGTATCCTCAGTGTTTTTCAAACTATTTTTTACTGTGCTACACACGTAGCTGCAGGGGATTAAAGGTGGCGCAGTTTCAATAAATATAAATGAATGTTATTTTGCATATATAAATCAACAAGTAACTTGCATGAAATATCATTCAACAGTCACGCATATTATGTGCATGTGCAGGTAACAACTTTCCCAAGGCATCTTTTTCTCCCTCCTTTTTCAGTGAGAGTCCCAGTGGCCTCCCTTGCCTCTGGTTTTGTTTGAAACATGTCCCCTGGTAACCTAAAAAGAAGTACATATAAAGGGCTTAGAGCTATTTATAGCAAAGTCTGCGCCACTGAAAACATCGCCGTTTTCATGTCGTGGGTACACGCATTGCTTAAGGACTGCAATCATTAAACTGTTGCCTCCCTTCTTAGCGATTCCAGTCAGCATTCACAAGGCAAGACAGAGGGAGCCAAGGAAGGAAGCAGACATAAGGACAAAATGCAAACAAATTGAAGATTTACCAATCACTTATATTCAGAGGCTGGAGGGGTGTGGGTACAAGATTCATCTCCATCTGCGTTTCAAACTGCTGGAAATGGCCATGCAAAGGGGATTAGCATGATCACACCAATATTCTTCATATGCATTTTGTACAAGCCCCTGAGAACAGGCATAATCTCTCATAATGACTGCATATGCTGTTGTCACATTAAATAACAGCCTTGCCTCCAAACATTGAAAAGTCTGCTGCCCACCAGTTCTTCCAACTGGGCATTGGGTGCAACTGCCAACAGAGCCAGGAATTCTCAAGCGAAGTTCATGTTCGGATATTGATCTGCAAATCCCACGTGAACTAGTTTCATCACAGCTTTATTTGAAGTGAAAACAAATGAGTTACAGCAAGAGCAGTGGCTTAAATCTTGTTCTTAATATCTCCCTTCCTCTTAGGCCTTCCTAAAACTGACCTGAGGGTTGGTTGGCTTTAAGTCCTACTGGGCCAGAAGTGTAATAGGAGATGACTCAAAACTCTGAGAAGAAAGATTCAACTCTGAGGTACCTGCTGCCCACAATTACACGGTTCAAGTTCTGGCCCAATGAGTCCAAAAGAAAAATGAGAGAACAGTGAAAAGGCAAAGACAATGTGTTCAGGTTTGCCTCTCTTCTGCCTTGGACTCAAACGGCTGGAAGGAGATTTTGAGAAGAGACACCAGGTCAGGCACAGCTGTGTGAGATTGGCAGGTGGGGAACAAAGTATGTGTTCTAGTTGTCAGTAAACAACTGGCAACCGAATCCACAAGAGAAGTTAAGATCAGCGTACAGCAAAATAAAAAGGGAAAAGAAGAACCTTCTATTATAAATCCCAAAGCTATTTATTACTCATGCACAGTCACAGATATGATATTTGTCCCCAGGTGAGACCTACTAAGCTTATAAATATGTTTTAATTAAAACCAGTTCCCTACACGCTCAGCCTTTCCTATCATCATTCTATGAACAATAAAATCCCGTGTTTCATAGATGTCCTCAGACAACACACAGATTTAATGTATTTTCAAGAGCAGAAAAAGACCTGACACCTGGCTCTGCACAGTCACACTTGGATATGAACCATGCTATGAAGTAACCAAGCCACAGTGAAAAAAAGGGGCCTTTCCTTAATTTAAAACTTAAGTAAGTGAACAGAAGCTACAACAGCAGCTTTGTCCTTGTTCTGTGGCATCCCTCAGGAAAAAGTGAAGAAGAAGGTGAGCTGGTCATGAAAAAAGCAGGTTGTGCAGCCAGCTCATGAGAAGCCAGAAAAATGTACTACTTTATTTTTAAAAATGAGTATTTTTAAATCAATATATTTAAACCAGCACATCTTTCTTTGAACCAGCTGGTGGAAGACACCAGTGGTGACAAGATACAGAATTAGCTAGAATTCAAGCCTGATTCACTCTGGCACTTCTTGTGCTCCATTACAACTTTTAAATCAAGTCAAGGAGCTTGTGTAACAGGAAGTTTGTATCCACTTATCCTTATCTCCTTTCTCCACTGGTGCGACTTTAGAACACTTAGCCCCTAATTTATAGGGTCATATCAATAAACAAACAAATAGGATAACTGCCCCCTGAGGAGGAAGACAGGGGTCAAAATCTCTTCTGCTTTCTAGACACTGGACAGACCATCTTGTAAATTTAAGTTTGGTCCAAAGAGACCCAGGGAAACCATTACTTATGTTTCTACTATCACACCAACAGCATGGAAACCTTTTTAACATTAACAAAACATAAGTGTTATTACCAATTAATTTGGGAATACAGACAAAGAGCGGGATTCATACTTACTGTTTGGTGTCACTGTATGCACTAAGACCCACAGAATTCCCAGCAAAGTTACTCTTTCTGACTCTCCAAACAACTTTGCCTTGATGTCATCATGTACGAGACAGACATTGGTGAAAGAGGAAACAAACACACAGACCCCCAAACACTGATGACAACAGGGAGATGAGGGAACATTTTTTTCTGTGCTACATATGTGTTTCCTGGAGCATATCGAGTTGGAATCTCAAAACGGGGAAACATATTGAGGACAGAGCGGCAAAGCTGGCACGAAGCTGGTAAGTGGAAAAGTGACACAGCTCATACAAATCCCACAGAAGGGAGAATTTGGTATCAGAAGTCTCCATTAATAGGGAGTTATGGGAAAAACAAGTATAAATTAGCCACAGTGTTTTCTGCCACTGCCCAGGTGCAATGCTGATGCACAGCACCGGGTTCTGGAACTTGCAGCCAAGTTGGAACATCAATACAGGGGCTATTAATTTTTCTGAATGCGTTGCCAAGCTCACGATGATGCTCGATTTCCAGCGTTAACCATCTTATCAGTAACTGTCAGCGAACTCTCCTAGGCTAGATGCATCTGGCCGTGCAGTGCCACAGCCAAAAGGTTTCCACTGCTCGGTAGGAGAAGTCATCCGTACTTGTAATTTACACAGGAGGCCCAACCGTGATCCGCATGAAAACACCGGGTAAAGAGAGCAGTGCCCGGGCCCTCATTTCAGCAAACTGCAGTGTCACTAAAGGGCTTTGCAAGATCCCCTCGAGGCTCCTGCGAAACTTTGTCCCGGCACGAGTAAGGGCACTTCTCCCTCCCAGAGGGCAGCAGGCGAGCAGAGCTGCCTGGATCCCGCCGTGGGACAGGGCTGCCGGCCCCGGAGCAGCGGGGGGGCTGCCGGTGCCCGAGCGCCGGCCGGGGCTCCCGCCGGGGCAGACGAGGCGCGGCCGGGAGCCGGGCGCCCCGGTGGCAGCGGGAGCCGCCGGAGCCGCTCCTTGCCTCCTGCCTGCAGCTCGCCCGAGACTTTTCTCCACTTATTTGACTTGAAAAAAAAACCAAACCCAAACCCACCAGTCCTAATTAACGACAGATTAAGAAAGCCGTAGTATAAATTTACCGAGAGGCTGGTTACCACTTTAATCTCGCAGCGACTCAGACACGGGGATAAACCCGGCGAGGATTAACCAGGTCAACTAAATACAGCCCCGAGAGCAGCTCGGGCTGCGCTGCCGCGGAGCAACGAGGCGAGGACGGCGGGAGCCCCCCACCCACCCCAGCAGCCCACCGCTCGCCCCCAGCGCGGCGTGGTCCCCCCCCCTCCGGGGGGCCGTGCATGCCGGACCCCCTCTCCGCCCGCCCCCGGACTCACCCAGCTTCTCCGCCCGCAGCCAGAGAGGGGCCGAGGCTCCGAGCAGCAGCGAGAGCAGCAGCGAGGGGGCTGCCCGCGCCCCCCCGGCGGGGCCCATGGCTCCGGCTCTCGGCGGGGCGGGCACGGCACAACTTCCCCACTTCCCTCCTGCTCCTTTCTCTTCCTCTCCTCCTCCTTCTTCTCCTCCTCCTCCTCCTCGGCGGGGCGGCTCCGGCGCCAGCCCGCGCTCCCGGAGAGGAGGGCGGCCGCCCCCCGGCATCCTTCCTCCCCTGCAGGTGTTTCTGCGAAGGCGGAGAAGGGGCCGTGGCGGAGCTGCTTCTGGCCCGGCGCCCCGCCGGTGGCCGGGCTGCAGCGCTGCCGCCTCCCGCCTCGCCAGCCTGGGGCTGGGGGTGGAGAAAGGAAACGGGAGAAAGGGAAGCGCCACTATTCCCATTGGGCTGCAGCGCGGGGTATCTCCTCCTCCCGCCGTGGACCGAGGGGCCGGCTCGGCCCCCCTGCCCCCTCCCCTTCCCTCCGCTCCCCCGGTGCTGCAGCCCCCACCCACCGCGCTGCTCTGGGGTGCTACGCCGGGGCCGGGGACGTCCCCGCTGTTGGGGGTCTCACCACGATCCGGGAGGTTACCCCAAAGAGCGCAGCCCCGAGCACCACCTGTAAGCCCCCGATGATGCCAGGCCATATATATGCATATATATAAACACGCACGTTCGTACATATTTTCAAGCAAACAGGGTTATTTTCCCACTTGCAGGCTAATCCCCAGGGGCTCACCCTCTGCCACAGCGAGAAGGGGCGCAGTGGGGTGCGTGGGGACGTTGCGGGGTGCCTGCGCGGGGGCGGACACGAGTGGTGCCGGGAGGGCACGCAGCCGGACTTGGTCGCAGAGCTGACCCTAACCCTAACCCTTGGTCGTGCCGGGGCTCCCCGCTCCAGTAACCTGCTCGTGGGGCAGTATCATCACGCAGGGGGGCCAAATGCAGGGTTATCCTGTGTGAGCCTGAGCTGAATTAGTCGTGGAGTTTTTAAAGGATGTTGTGGGCAGCTCTTTGCCCGGGAGGGACAGAGCCGCCGGGCTCCGGAGGAGACCCGTGGCATGGGGAGAGCCGCAGGGTGCACGGTACGGGAACGGCTGCGGTGCCAGCAGCCGCGGGACACTTCCACATTAAACGGGCCCCGCCGCTGGCCTTTTAAAGGTATTCCGGAGAGTTCAGAGCAGCCCGTCTGACTGCACAGCCTTTGCTACGAGGCAGGTAGGTTCAGACTGCTGGCAGGTCATGAATACCACACTGCTGTGATAAACCGAAGTACGTCATTAACTTGCGTGTCCTAGAGACAACTGATAATTGATAGATTTTATAGTGTTTTAGAAAAAGTCAAGTTTAGTGAACTTTCGTTCTAATTGAGCTCTTGTTTTGTAAGTGTTAACGCCTGTTTTTTAACTTTTCAGACACCATATGTGATCAGGCGTATTTTTTACCATGCACCCGGAACATTACATTCCTGGTATATGTGTTTAACACAGGTTTTTAGTATTCGAGACTTACCCCTTCTTTGCAAAGGGGAGTTTGGAATCTAGACTAAAACATTAAGCATAAAATTAGACATGGTGTAAGACAGAGCATCCGTTACTGCAGCAGTTCAGCAGTCAGATTAATCCTGGCTGGACCTCGTCAGCAAATGCCAGCATCCTTCTGGCTGAAGGAGGTTGTGGTGGGTCACTGGCTTCAAGAATCTGAAGGCTGAGAGGCTTGTAAAGAGGAATATGTCCACATAAATAGAAGTGGACTATTGTATTTGTCTCACGGACTGTCAGGAGCCAATCCATACAAATGGGGGTGATCATGAAGGGGAAGGGGTGAGAAAGTCAAACTCTGCAACAGCCTCGAGTCTGAATCTGAAATGAACACAGAATTGGTAAAAATATTGTGGTCATAGAAAATAGCTTCTCCAATAATAAATACTGGTTGAAAACCTACAATTGAGACCCAACATAATGAAAACACAAGAAAGAGGAAATAAATAAGACAATACAGATGTTGCATAACATGTATCACTTTTGAAAGCGTTGCAGTTATTGAAAAACAATATAACAGCTCACTAGTATATATTGTTTTGTATCAGTTTCAGCAGGCAATCAAAACCAGTCAGTCATACACAGGTTGGTACTGGGAATTATACTGATTTGCATCAGCTGAGATCTAGAATATATTCTTTAATAACAGGGCTAGGTTTCAGCTGTATTTCTAAGGGTCATGATAAATGCTGTCAGCCTTCTGGAGACAGTGCGGCAATAAACTGGGTCTGGTTATCTTGGGCAATTTAATATGCAAAACTCTCTGCCACAGTGCTTGCAGATAATGTTGCTAGTGCCAAGCTCTCAGTAGAACTTGGGTGTTGGTGGTTGGTACAAGCAAGCTAGCAGCTTTGGAAGGCCAAAGCAGTTTTTGCCTGTCACACGCCTTCAATAGGCTCATAGGAAGAGGAAAGTGGGTTGGCAGACATTGAGAAAAGAAGTTTCTCCTTCTCCTGGATGTTTCTCCTTCCCTCCACACTTATTTTTATTCTCATGATTTGTAGTAAAATGATAAGTCATGCCCTTGAGACTGGGGCTGTAAAATGTCTGGGAGTGGTATTTCTTTCCCTTTTGCAGCTGGTGAAGGAGTTCACTGTACAGGAAGGCTGCCTTTTCAATCTTCTCACCGCCTTGGGCTCAGCAGGAGCTGGTTGCTTGTCCAAGGCCACATGTTTTCTGTTGCAAATGTCTATAATGTTCAGGTGGAAACTTCACCTCTCCCAAAAGGTGTTGGAAGCATGGGTTTCCTGTTGACTTCAGCAGGGTAATGAATAACATAATCAGTGCAGTAGCTTCTCTATTATTTATTTTGCTATTAAATTCCTATTACTTTATCATACCCTCTCCCTGTCAGTTTTCAATATGCTGTAGGCAAGGAACTTACTGTCAGCTTCCAAGATTAAATAATCATTAAAATGAATGAAGTAAATCTGTAGCTCTCAAAGCTGTTATTCAAGGACTTGTGTAACCCCTGTCACATTGCTACATTGCTTCATGTGTACTTTTCAAAATTTCCCTTTGTATGGAGAAGAATTAAAACCAGCTTTTAAATAAATACAGTTTTAAAGGCAAGGGCTTTGAGTCAGGCAAAAGGTTAATTCAGACAGAAGGCATACATCGAGCTTGACTAATACCTTGGTGGCAACGTCATGCCAGGGGAGCTTCACAACATGAAAACTCCCTGGCAGACCACTTCTGACAGCTTAATGCAGCTGATTTTGGTCACTAACACTGACTTAGTTTGGAAGAGACAGGATTCACCCCAGGACATAGGCTACTTTTTAGCACAAGCATGTGCCCTTCCCTTTCAGTTAGTTTTCCAAGCATACGAGTTAGGAGTATTTTGTATGTGTAATGCAAATGGTATTAACTGAGTCACCTACAACTAGATAAAGTACCTCATCTAGTATTCATTATATGGTTACCTTTACTGTGTAGCCACCTGCAAATGAGAAATTGTGTTTTTACTCCAGGGATGTCTGGCCTCAGGATAAACAGCAAGACAAGGACTTCAGGACAAAATAATCTCAAAACAGTTTAGAAGACGGTTGCTCAGTATGGTGGGGACATACCCAGGTTTCATTTATAGACTTGTGCAGTCTATAGCTTCATGGATTTACCTTCTTACCTATACTCATCATATACTGTCACATACTTGTTTATAACACATACTGAAAGATTCTTCTAAGCAGACCTAAAGCATCTAATGAGTTCTTTCGTGCCTTGTGTGATGGTAAGCTGGTAGTTTGTCTGGGGGAAGGGACAAAGGAGAAAGGAAAAACACATTGAAGAGTTTACCTAAGTTTATCTTGCAAGCTTGACACTGTATACATACTTCCTTTCAAAAGCATCTTGTTTCATACATTTGTTCTAGGGGGAAAAAAATAAAAGAAGCCCAAAGCCTAATTTACACAAAGAGGTTTAAGTTTTATCTTATTGGAGCAGCCTTGCTTTTGTGTGGCTAACAGGAAAGTTCCTGTTCTTCAGAAGTTGTAAGCACTTTCTTTGCTGACTGTGTAGAAGAAGGAGGCATCATAAGGCACAATGAAGTGGAGAGGACCCAAGGTCACAAATCACAAAACGAAAGAACAATTCTAGACATTGAAAGGTATGTTAATCTTGTCATTTAGCAGAAGGATAGCTTGCAGATTGAGAGGCCTTTTAACACGGGCCAGGTTTTGCCTTTTCATTGGTGCAAAGCAAACAGTATAATGGATAAAGCTGAGAACAGAATGCTCTGGTTGCTGATTTCTGTGTATTCAGGTACTGCATTCTGCCAGAAGTGTATGTGGTGGTTGCCTAAAAAAACCAGAAAATGAAACATTTAAAGTAAAAGCCTGAGATGTGTCTAGGTTCAACATCAGTGTTTGATAAACAAGGAGTCCTCTGGGTTAAAAATGGTGAGGCTACAGGAAAGTCAGTGCTGCTGCAAAGCTGTGGCATCACTTAGTGGCAAAGTCCTTGAGACACACTTGAATTATTCTATATATGTAGAGTATGTAATGGACACTGTATACTGTGCTGTGTTTGTGTGGCTGGAAGGCTAAGGCCATGACCACGGAGGAGCAAAGACATTTCAGCCTGTATAACACCATCCCCTCTTAAGGGCTGCATACTATCAAGCCAGCTGGAAATGAACTGACCTCCAGGACTCCTCTGGGCTTCTGGATATTCACCCAACTTCTGCTGCAAAAATAGGTCTTCTCCAGTTGAGGCAGGCTGTGGGACCCGGGTCTCTGTGTCAGAGCCAGCTTTGGTTCTGGTGAGGCGCACTCTAGCAACCTCCATTCCTGCTCAGTGTAAGCATCCCTTTCCAGGTGTGAAAATGCACAGGAGTGAACGAGTTAGTAAAATAACGTCTCCGCTTTTCAGGTAGTTCTGAGCAAGTAACTAAGAGGATGTCATGACTGAGTGCTTCATTACTTTAAGGAAAACATGAGGCAAAAACCAGACAGAAAGGAACTTCAGGCAGAAGAAACAGTTTAACTTGCACTGGCACAGGTCGCTGCCCACACCCATATGGATGAGTTGGAACCATATTACTGGCATTATGCAATTACACTGATAGCAAAAGTCCCCAGGGGAGAGAGATCATAAATATTCTTAGGCATTAAGAACATGGAAGAAGGAATTGCTGGCAATAAATTAGGGTAATAATCTTCGGGAGAGCAGACCAAAGTGCAACAGGCCTCAAGACTTTTGTCTTTTATTTTCAGCAGCAAAGAACAATAGGTCTTGTCTGGACTGGAGTGGCAGCAGGGCCCTTACCAGCACTGGCAGGGGATGCCTATGGGATAATTGGATGCTAGGAGGATACGCAGCGTCATTCACTACCCCAGCAACAGTTGGGTGTAACTCTGACGGAGAGCCATATAGGGAATGAATGTGCACTTTTCATCACTTTAATTACTATAACCTATCCAATCATGTCACCTATTATGATGTAATTATGAGATCAAGCTGAAGGCTAATCATTTTTCCCACTGCTACATATTTTGCAGTTTCTCACAGCTGCTTAGTAGTCTTAGGTCATAATTTTTCTTACTTTCAACAAAATGAAATGAAGTTGCTAATCATTTGGATTTTGGAGACAATCAACCAGACGTACCATGCTGCTGTCTTAAATTCTGTCAAGAAATATGGGGCAGAATGTTCCTTTTCATTTAAACATATTGTTTTAGGGTTGCCTTGAAAAATATTATGATCTAGAGATTCATGACACTCTTTGTCAAAACAAAGCCTAGTATTTTATAACTTACTTGTTGGCAGCATCCTTGATCAATTCATCAGTGACAAAGCTCTCAGTGCTTTTTATGGGTGTTTTAAAGAGTTCTCCTTTTTCTGTATGGTATTAGCCCTCATGAATTTAAAACATAATTACTTTTTCCCCTTAATACATAAGTAGTATGTAATTTTTAACTGTAGCATGGGTTTTCTGTTTTGATGTTGTTTTTTTGTGGGTTTTTTTTTGTTTTGTTTTTGGGTTTTTTTTTGTTTTTTTTGAGGGGAGTTCACAGCTGAATTTGCATAGTCTGCATTTTTTCCATGAGAAACAAGTAGTCTTAATCATTTACTCATGCTTATGAGGCTGCATCCAAGTAGGAGCTAAGAAATTACTTGTGCAAAATATTAAGCAATCCTGTGGTCACTTCCAGGCATAACCTATTATGTTCAAGTCACATGCCTTTTGAATAAAGACAACAATTGATCCAGTTACATTCTTCCAAAAAAAAGCATGGAGCAATGAAAGTTGAATGCAAGTAAGCAGAGTTTACCCGTTTCTAATATAGTGAGTGTGGCACTTACTCTCAGGTATGCTAGAGAGGGCAGTTTACATACTGTTTTATTGATCACTGTACCCCTGGCTATATGAGTAAGACCTTAGAGAGCTGAAAGCAAATATAAGTGTGAGCTGAGTGACTGCCTGATTTAACAGAAGTCATTCAGTTTACACTAGATCTAGCCCTTTGTCTTAATTCTGTGTGTTCATGCCACGTTGCAGTTTTCTTGCAGGGTGTGATATGAATTCAGGCAGAAAGCCTCAGGGGTTGAAAAGTAAGCGCAGAGATGGCCTTCTTTCCCTTCAGTTGTTTTCCTTGAAGAGACGGGTATCAGAAACATGCTTACTAACTTAGTAATTAGTGATGTCTGGGACTGTGCTCCCTCTCCCCTCCCTTCAGGCCCTATGGAAGTCTGCACTCCTTGGGAGCTTCACAGAAATAAGCCAGTTATGCATAGTGGAAGCATGCCTCATAAATCTGCAATAATCATTATGTGCAGAGAAAAAGCTTCTTGTGCAACTTTTCCACATAGCATTGGGGCATTACACCAATGAATTACAAGGTCAAATTCTTGTAATTCATAACTGTCACAGCTGTGGGTTACAACTGTATATATAGTTTAAGGGTTCACTGTCAATTGCTTTTCAGGCCAGGCTATTTATTAAATGTAAAAAACGGATCAAATGTCGTCTGTCTTTGTAAAGACCTTTGTGTCTTTTTTCAAATAATTTCAAAAAAATATGAGCTTGACTTTGACTATTTTGTCATATTTTAATTATAGTACTCAATGTGTTATTGTGCCTGTGTATGAAATAAAAAAAAAATTGGAGCCTACCTTATGTTCCTTGTCAAAGATAACTGATTAACAGAAAGTAAACGTAGCAGGTGGGTGAACACTCAAATCAGGTTTAAACATTCATTCCTCATAACACAATAAATGATCAATAATTAAGAATTTTTATCACTTTAAGTTAGGTTTATGTGGGCAGTATAATTTCTCAAATATTCCTTCCCAAAGTAAGAACTTCTGGCATCCTTCGATATGCTTCTTTTCATTTAAGCTACGGTATTCGTTATGCTAGACATGCATGCTGGTGGTTGTTTTTGGCCCCGGGGTTCACAAACAGTCCTAAAAACCTTCTTCAAAACGTGATCTATGTAGTCGAGGCCTAGGTAGGTCTGCCTCCTAGACTTAAGTCAGCCTATACATTGTTTGCTCTATATCCAGTATTGTCCACCAGAAGCAGATGTGATTTGCCCTCCTTCCCTTCAGCATGGTGGTGTTTTTGCTGCAGTGTGTCAGGGATGGGCTGATTGTCTATGTGGGTTCAGCCCAGGAATTTACTTCCCGTGGGCTGCTTGCCTACACCAATGTTAGCCGTTAAGGCCAGGTCCAGGCTGTCACCAGGTGAGTAGCGCTGCTGCCTCATCTTCATTTCTAGCTCCTGCTGCCTGGGCATTCCCACTCTAAAGACTCTGCAGTAGATGTGTCTTCTTACCCATTTCATACACATTTGTCCACAACAGTTAAAAGATTTGAGTGAACCTAGCTGGCTTCGTGACCAACCACATTCCTCCAGTGAATGAACAGGGCTGAGCAGCTAGGAACAAGAAAACCTTTAGCTGTCATGACCAAACCTGGTAGAGAATACCTCTGTATGGCTAAAATCCCGGCAACAATCCCCACTACGCAGCCACAGTTCCTCATGTGCCCAGAGTAATCAGCAGCTCCGCAGAAGAGAAGGCAGCTCAGCTTAGTGTGGCACAAAAGGATGCAGGACACACACCCAGAATCCCAGATGGTGAGCACGGTGCTGGTACAGTCAGCTACAGGGTAAGGCTGTGCTTGTGGTTGCTCAAACCAGGGCGAAACTAACCCTGGTAATGATTACCTAGTATAGTCCGGCAGTGGAAACACAAACCTCTTGTCTCTAGTGAAGTCCTGAGTCCCTGCAGCTTCTGACTTTCTCATACAGCATCCTGTTCATCTGGGAATTACAAGGACTCAGCACCTTTTCAGGGATTGTCATAATCTTTTAGGCTCAGACTTCTGCTGTCTGCATTTGAATAGTGTACCATTTATGAATTTTTAGGCATTTGACCTACTGTTTCAAAAAAGATGAGTGTGCTATATTAATCAATCACCAGGATTCATGTTAGCACAGCTGGACTATTTTCTGACTGACTTTGTAACTTTTACTTAGAAAAGTGAGAGATCAAATGTATTTTTATTCATTCTCATGGCATTATCTGATCCCTCGCCCACGCTCCTGCCAATGTGCTCTCATTACTAGGGATCTAGAGAGCAAAACCTGTCCTGTGTCACACCATCCACTCCTACTACTGGCAAGGTGGTGAATTATGACTTCTAACTTGTGGGTTTGACCACTTTTAATCGAGCAGAAGCAGGAAGCCTGGCTGGTCTTCAGCCTCTTCTCACTTACAAACCCCCGTTGGAGCACATGTAAGTCATCCCACACTGTTTTCCACTGGTTGCAGAGTCTGTCTTTGGTGGACCATGAACCTTCACTTACTTCGTTGGATCTTAACGTCAGTATTTTTTCCTCAGTGTTCCTTGTTCTTCATTTGTGTCCCAGGGATTTGTTTTGTTTTGTTTTGATTTGTGGAATTACATTAATGTAAGAAAATAGCAAACACTGAAGCAAAAGAAACAAAACCAACATGACAGAGATACCACAGTCAGAAAACAGTGATAACACTTGCAGACATCTGTTCTACCAAGTGAAGGCTAACTTGTTGCTGCACAAGAGAAATATTTATAGCGATTTTGTATTACTGGTTTTATAGAAACACACATTTAGACAATTTTTCATCTGTAGCATCTTTATCTGAAAACCATGCAAAAAAGCAGTAAATTATTATTGACTGACATACAAACATACATTCGGGTGTACGTGCCTGGGCACTCTTTCTGGACACAGAAACTTTGCCAAAGGAAGCATTGCTACTCTGTAGTCCTGCTTGGGCAGAGTCTCCACATTCAGCTTAGTTCTTGGGCCTAATCTAAAGCAGCTTGAAGTTACAGGGGAGCCTGTGCTGACAGCAGCACCAAGTGCTCCTTGGGGCCCTTACTTTCCAGGTTCTAGTGGGCCTTGCTGTCGTGGTTGAAGGCATTGCTGTGCCCATTGGTGTCTGTTCCGCTCAGCTTCTGCCGCTTGCAGAGCAGCAGAGGAGATCGTATACCTGCACCGCAGCTATTCGACCTTCACTTAACTTGCTGTTAGGGTGGGTATCCACCAGTAGACCAGACTGTGAACATGAATGCCTGGAGAGGTTGAAAGATATGGTCTCTTCTGCAGTCTCGGCTGTGGATTACTGCACAAGGGCACATCAGCCTTTTTCACAGAATAAGCTTTCTCTGGTGTGTAATATAGTCCATATCCCAAATATTGCTGGGAAAGAAGAAAATACAGAAGGATCTTCTCAGAAGTAGTTATTACAGTATCAGTTTTTTTAAAATAACTAATTCTATTATATCTGGTTTGATCTAGAGATTTTCTTTCTAGTGCATTTCTTTCCTCTTTGAGCTCCACTGATTCCTTTCAGCATTAAAAGAAGTGCTCATGTGCTTGTGCACATAAGTAATATTGAAAAAATCATATACTTTTCATAAGCAAATTTATAGATTTAATCTTAGGAGCATAAACGTATGAACCAGTATGATATCCCTTGTTTAATGCTTTTCCTCTCTTATTCTGCTTTACCTTGAGGTAGTATTTGTCATTACAGTTTAAGCATGTCATTGTTTTGCAAATCTTTTGGGAGTCCAGATGTGCTCACAATTAAAGGCCAACTCTTATTATTTGCATTACCATAATGCAGAGAGAGGTCACTGCTCTATTGTGCGAGATCACGTTCAAACACATTATGAGCAGCAGACCCCTGGTCCCCAGGCTTCTCTCTATTATGGGACAATGATGTATCCTCAGACCTAAATTTAGTTAACAATAGCAGCTGTTAGAGTGAAGGTTCAAACCAGCGGGTGAAAGAGTCCCTTTCTTGGCCTTACTTCCCTTTCTCCTGATGCTCACCTGATGTTGTGTTGAGCCAATTCAACTTGCTGAGCCAGCAGAACATTTGCTTGACAACGAGGTGAATGGCTTTCTACTCTGTCAGGGACCTGAATTAGCTCAATAGAGAATCAGCAAAGAGGTGGTGCAAGGGGGAAGGACTGCATCCCTGGGGCAGGGCAAGGGAAACTGAGGTCTGAGAACATGGTGTGAGGGAAAAGGAGGGTAAACTGTCAGGGCTGTACTCTTTCAACAGAGTGGTAAGTCCTCTCAGCCTTGGAGTGCACCCTTATCATTAGTGTTCAGGTGTAGCTCTCTGTGCCCATTCCCTCCTTGCTCTGGTTTCTGCCTGCCTTCTCGGTGAAGAAAACTTCCTCAGGAAGGAAAATTCTCCCAGCCTTCAGGGAACTTCCTCAGTCAAGGAAAAGGAAAAGCTGGTTTGGGCCACTTTGTTGTGAGCCTGGTAGCATGCTCAGTGCCAGCACAAGGGACAGCAAGCATGTAGCTGGGGACAGGTAATACTTAGGCTGTTTTAAAGCACTAGAATTAATTTTAAATCAATACATCTAAACGTAGGTGACTATTGTTGCTATCAGGGAAGATGTCAAGCTTGGTTCAGTTGCCTAAACACAGGCATGTGCTGCCTTTTGAGGTGCATATGGTGCATGCTTCCCACTAGCTGGTCCAGAAGGGCAGAGGTCTCCATTGGTCTGGGGTGATACCTGCTTGCCAAGGCCCTGAGCAGGTCCTGGCTGTCACTACCCAGACCCAGGGGGCTCACTCCCTGGCCACAGCCCAGAACCCCATTGCAGACCCACGGGACTGCCAGCCACTGCCACAGCGATGCTGCATCAGGGCTGGTCTCCAGCTCCCACAGCCCTGCTCTCCTGCAGGCCCTGCTGAACTGAGCTTACATCGTGGCCTGGCCTCAGCCTGGCCCCATCCCTGGGGAGGTGCTCAATGCCCATGGATGGAGCTGTCTTGGAGCCCCAGCTGCCCTGCTTCTGACTGGGGCGGAACAGGTCGTGCCCTGGAAGGTCCCCATGGTGCATGCTGCTCAGATGCTTCCCCAGGTGAGCATCTGTGATACCGTAAAACAGTGTGGGTGTCACCAGGGACCCATGTTTAGGCAACAGGACCAAGCCTCAGGCATCTCCAGAGCTGGGCAGCAGGTGCATGGTCGTGGGACATGGCACTGGCCACTTCTCAGCAGGGCTTAGTCTGAATCTGGGAGCTGTGGAGGCATTCTCAGGCCTTGCCCTCTGTCCAGTGGGTAGTGTCTCCCAAAGAAAGGCCATGTCTTAAACCATGTCAAATGTTGGTACTCCTAAGGGGTTTGAAATGCTTAGAGGGTAAAATCTGAGGGGTCAACCGTGCTACCTGTGGTGTTAGCACATGTGGAGACAAACTGTTGTCTTTCCCACAGTATTTACATTTTCACCTGTTAACGCTGGTGTCAGTGATGTGCAGGGTTACCAACACCAGGATTCCTTATGTCGGAGGTTCCAGTTAACCATGGTCTTCCCAGGGGACGTTTTCCTGTCCCTTAAACAAGAAGGGATTAGAGAAATCTCAAGCTGTTTGCAACAAGCCTGTGTTTGTCTGTTGGAGGCTCAAAAACATTTTAGAGAAATTGTTCAAAATTGGGGGGTGGGGTTTTCTACCATGAGTGGCTTTGCTCTCAGTTGTGTGGAGATGGGAACTACTTGCACCTCTGCACCAGCAGCAGTGCCAGTACCCAGGGGCACTGCCCAGCCAAGGAGAGAGGGACAGGAACTTCTAGGGAGTGGGACTGAAACGCTACATATTTATCGAAAGGTTAGAGACGGGTGCATCCAAACGGCTCTCCAACAACACACATTCACAGGCAGATAATTGAAATGGTCAGATCCAGCCCCTGCTAGCTCCTGCCTCCTATGGCACCATGGCTTCTCCAGCAGTCACAAACTCCATGCAGATGAGCTCTGTTCTGGATTGCAGGATGAGCAGTTTCTTTTTATGAGACTACTGGGAGATGAAATGTTCAGGTGTTTTGGAACACCATGGAAACCAGGAGGTGTTAGAGGTAAAGCCTTTTATGGGAGATGTTTATGTAAGCTGAGCATTTGACTGTTCTGAGGATCTCTACAAAGATACTGCTTCTGCTCCTTTTGTCTTTTTATCCTAATCTTGGCTTTATATCTTCTTATACACTGATCAGCATGCTGAGAGAAATACGTCACCCCTTCTGCAGTGTGCAATCTTCTTTCCTTATGTTCCTCTCTTTGCACATCTTTTCCATGCAGTCCTCTTCAGACATGCTGCATCAGGCCATTTTACACGTACACTGTTGTCCTGTCTGCTACATATGTATGTTGAAATCTAGTTTTCTTCAAATTTCAGGCTGTACATTTGATTAGTAACAATCGGAAGACAGATAATACAGTTGAACAAATCACTAAAGAGCTTTGCAAATACCTTGCCAACCTATCCTCTTTAAAGCAATACAAAAAGCAGTGCAAGCTTTATCTTCTTAACAGCAAGGTTTTTATTGTCATTTTGTGCTTTCTTCCCTTATGTCATATAGGATGATTACACAAACACAGTTTAGTAAGCCCTGATACAGGGTTTTGTTTTGGTGGTTTTTTTTTTTTTTTTTTTAGATTTGGGGTTTTTAACAGCATATTTATTACTTGTTACCCTTTAGCATTCCTTACGTTTTCTGTCCTGGTCTAGCTTTCACATCTCTTGCTATTGTTAATCTCCACACCTCAAATTTTCCTAGTCTGAAATCCATCATTGTACATCGTTTAATGAGACATTTCTCCAGTCATCTTTACTGCAGATCAATAGAAACAAATCCCTGTCTCCTGACTGGTTTAGCTAAGTATCTCATGCATGACTGTCTTTCCAATTTGATCCAGTTTAACAGTCTGCTTCTCCCCCCTCCCCAGCCCCACTTCTCTAATCTGCAGAGATAGATATAAATCTTGAGCCAGACTCCAGGGGGGTTCTCTTGCATGGTCTTCCCTGTGTCTGTGCAAAGTGCTCCCTTACCAACTGGCTGCTATTGCCAGACAAACAGCTGCCTTAGCCGTTGCACTCCCAAATGAAAGGGGAGGGAGGCAGGGGCACTGGAGGGAAGCTTTTTGCCCTTAGGGTCCTTGTTCACTTACTTTACTGAGAAATTCAAAAGCTAATGAGGGCTCATTCCTGGAGGGAAAATGAGAATAATCTGTGATCTTTGGAAAAGAGTGAAAAGCTGTCACCACTAGTGAGTGCTTTCCATCAGCCTATCTTTTCAAGGCTACCCTCCACAAGACAAAGGGTTAGAAAATGATAAGTTAAAAGCTGAGGTTTTCCTTTTCATTCTCTGCCCTGTAGGCTTGCTGTGGGATTTAGTCTCACAATTTCCCACCCCATCAAGACAAGAATCATGAATGTGGTCTAACTTCAAGGAATCTTTAGCGTTATATATATAACTGGACACAAGCAGTCCAGATTAGACACAGACATTTGTGGCCTTTGAATGTCCCCCTCCTCACCTCCTCAGGCACGTCCTTTTTGCAGTCCTTCCAGTTCATAGCATGGTTTGTGTTGGAAGGGACCTTAAAGACCATCTAGTTCCAACCCCCCTGCCATGGGCAGGGACACCCTCCACTAGACCAGATTGCTCCAAGCCCCATCCAGCCTGGCCTTGAACACTTCCAGGGATGGGGTATCCACAGCTTCTCTAGGCAACCTGACCCAGTGCCTCACCACTCTCTCCATGAAGAATTTATTCCTTATATCTAATCCAAATTTACGCTCTTTAAGCTTAAAGCCTTTGTAGGTGCCTGACTTGCATGTGAGAGCTGATTAAAATTAGATAGCCAGAGTGGGTGTTACCTTGAGATGCTTGGCCTACCTTTTTGATGGAGGTTGCTGTCACTGGGGCAGGGATGATGTCATGGCTCTTGGACTGGGTCAGCTGGGATCTGCCCTGAAATTTGGCAGCTTTTGCTCTGGAGTATGGAAATAACCTGAAGTTGGCATCATCTTATTTTAGTTTGGGTTGGATTGTAACCTCTGGCAGCCCAGGAGATGTTTCCCAACTGATCCCTCTGGCTGTAGGGGTAACACCTTATGTCTGTGCACTGGAGTGTATGGTGGGGAAGGCTGCCAACTCACCCTGAGCCAACAATTTCAGTCTTCCACTGTAAGTAAGTGCAGCGGAGACCTAAAGCTCTGTGTCTTGGATCATTAGGCTGCTTATATGACACCATTCGTGTATACATATGCACAAACATGCACATGCTCACATACAGGAAAGATTTGTCTTTATTGATCATTGTAATTCCAGGCATAAAGGTGATGTTAGTTACTTGCTTTGCTGACAGTAAAAATGTGCATTTTTCTGCTCAAGATATAATAGCCCATATTCATTACTATAAGGACTGATCATTAATTTGTATACATTTCTATTGCTCTCAAAGAAGTTTGAAAGATGAATCCACAGTTTGCAAGGTGCTCTGATATATATATATATATGCTGCTGTTGAGGTGGGGAATTGTAATAGAGTCTGCTTTTCTCTCTTCGCTAAATTGCTATTTTTATCCTCATTCACAGTCTTCTCCCTTGCTGATCCTCTCCCTGTGCTGGACTTTGGCATGAAGGAAATTATGTTCTGTAAGATGATCCATAATATAAAGGACAAGGTTTATAAATGATCTTTTACAGCATTTGGATCCCTAGTTCTGTGCCAGAATGCAGTTTCATGGAAGAGAAACTGACACATACACCATCATTTACAGATTTTACAAACTCTCCTTTTAAAGTCGGTTTCTAAACCCCTGAAGAATTCTTGAAATTTAGGTGAAAAATACAAAGGCTCAGGTGACTGCTAGTAGTTGTTTGCCCAATGTGTTAGAAGGAACATAAAAAAGAGACAATTCAGTGCTTTTTTGCTTTGAAGGTGCCGGTTTATGGGATGTTACAGTGACACCTGGTGGGAAACAGTGTTGGAAGTCCAAGAAAAATTTTAATGTCATAAAATTAGATGCTCTTTTGAATAATGTCTTTAATGTTTTTATTTTATTAACTATATTGCAGTAATGGTTAGAGCCTATTTATGCAAGGTATGCGTGTACTACACATATACGAATGTGCAAATTCTCACTTGCAAGAATATCAGCATCAGTAATTTCAAACCTTTCCAGTTATAAAGAAAGTGTCAGTTACAAGTATTTGATAGTAGTCAAATTTCCTAGAATCAGAGACAAATGCCAACATTTTTATGTGGCTGCTGACTTCTTCAGGCTTTCAGATGCATCTTGATTACATTCCTCACATTGATCCCTCCTTCTCCCCTCCCACTTCTTCTCCCTATACATCCCCAAGTAAGAACCAAGACACATCCTAACAATAAATCTGTTCCTAAAAAACAAAAAAAAAACCAAACCCACAAGTGTTGAAAAATTAAATGCAAAATGCAATTAAATGTATTTTTTTTAAGATTGAACTTAGACACATTTGTTTACCTGGACTACATCTAATCTAGTAATTTAAAGCCATACCAGGCAGCATTCCTAACCTTGAGTGACCACACAGATCAACCATTAAACTGTTAGACCACATGCATTTCAGCTGTAGCAATCTTCTTCTGGAGCATGAGTGATTTTTGAAGTGTGGATATGAGTTATCTGATGCCACCGTCTAGTGTATGGGCATGGGTACATTTACTTTGCTGCTATAGACTTAGAGACGTTAGAGACTGAGGGTCCTAAATCTCCTAAAGATCTTCAAAACACAAAGTGCTCTGCCTCAGGAAGAAACTGTAGCCTCCAGCTGCCTGCCACCAGGCTGCTCTGCAGTTTTGCTGCTCATGTGAGCTCTGACGAAGCTTCTTCAGCCAAGATGAGCTGGATTAGCAAAGAGCTACTATTTAAGCAGCCAGACTAAACTGGCTTATTTTGGCTGGAGCTAAGGAGTTTCCTCTTGAGCAGCTTTGCTGGTGGACTGGAGGAGGGGGTAGCATTTTTCTGGAGTGGAGAGGTGACAAGCAAGTCGGGCAGTAACTCTCCCTCACCTGTGTAGCTGAAAGCCCTCAGCTGGAAGCTAAGCTCACCTTAGAGTCTTACTGTTGTCTAGGAGTGGTAAGAAGGCTGAGATAATGCACAAGAAAAGCCCTAAGTGTTTCCCAGGGCAAGTGGAAGATAAAAAAGGAGTCTGCTCCACAAAGCCTTTTCGTTCTCCAACCACCTTCAAGCCACGTGCTTGGCAATATCCATTGGCTTTTTCCAGCCTAACTTAATCCTTTGCTCCTGCTTTGGTACTTTTGGCTCCTTTCACCTACCATGCCTAGGCACAGCAGCAGCACATGGGGCTCTGCTGCAGCCTGAATCAGAGAAAACAGCATCAGGTTAATGCTAACCTATTCACTTCTGTTGTTACTGGGTTAGTATTAGCCAGTTTCTCAGGCTGGTTTATCGCATGACTGCAGGAAAGCTTACTTGGGGAGGTGAAGAAGCACTTAGTGTGGTGGGAAAGCGGGTCCCCTTTTTCAACAGCAATGACAGGATGTGCCAGCTTAAACTGATCATTAAAATGCTATGTTATTTATAAAATAGCACATTTTATTTATAATGCATAATGCACATGAACAAAAATGACATAGCATTTGTTTATATATTTATATATATATAAGCTGGATCAATTTCTTACTGCAATTCAGAGTGACTCCGGATAGCTCTGTGGTGCAACGGAGATGGGCTGCAGACTGGGAGCCGGATGTACCTTCAGGCTGGGTTCCCACTGATACCTTTAACGTGAGTCTCCATCTTTATGCAGGACTCTTCACCTCTCTTTCAATCACATACATGATTTATCTATCAGCATCAATTTTTTTTCCATGATATGGCCACAAACTTACTAGTACAATTGAGCCCACTCATGTAGAGACCCCCTAACACATTGGTTCTGGTTAGTTTGTGCCTACGTTGCATCAGAAGGCAGATAGGGGTCTGTTTTGAGTGGTGTTTTGGTGTGGAAAAAGAACATTAGGAAACAGTCATTAAAATTAATTAACATTATTGTACTGATTGATACGAGCTGTAGTGTTCTAACAAGGTTATTCATCATCACAAACAAACGTTTATAGCTGTATCCACTTGAAAATATTTAGAAATACCTCAATTGTAGTAGAAATGAAGATTAGGCCAGTTTTCTCTCACTCTTTCCCTGTTTCCGTGTTGCTTGGAGCACCTGATTAAAAGCATTGCACCTTGTTTCCTCTTTACTTTAATGATATTTATGTAAGGAGATACGCTGACTTTCATTGGTCAGCTCTTTTGTTTCACTGGTTTAATAAGAAACTATGAAATAGATGTTGTGCAATTTCAAGACAACTGTTCCAGGAACCTGAAGAGTTGTTGAAGGAACGGACTGTAAACAAGGATTTAAAAAGTATTTAATAACCTGAAATGCAGAAATTTCACCATCACATCTCAATCATCTAGACTAAAAGGAATTTGTATGGCCAAGTCAAGGAAAGAATCAGACTGCCAGATGAAACAGTTTAAGTTATGAGGAACATTTACCTGTGGGATCTCCCGCTAAACAGACTTGCTGCTTTTTATTGCGTATGGATTTCTGCAGTGTACTGCATTTTCTCCAAAAATTGTCAAAACTTATGTGCAAGTAACCTGGTAAGTTGTGAAACACTGCTTAATCTTTTGAAACATAGATGTTTATTAGCACTGGAAGAATTTTCTATTACATATCAGCTTTTTCAAAATGATTTTAAAGAATATATCTGCGTAAAAACAGAGTTTGAGAACTAATGTTTAACATTTCAATTTGTGGAACCTGGTAAGGAAATAATCACATTAACCGGATTGCATGGCTTTTCCTTTTATACTTTCTTTATATACTTACGTTCCAACAGCTCCTCAGATTACTATAAATGCTAAAGATCCTGGAGGGTGGAGGAGAGAAACCTTTGCTCTTTCAGTTTATTCACTTATCAGGTTTCTGTCTAGTCTATGACTTATATAAACTTAGGAAAACTGTAAATTCACAAGAAATTGGCTGGGAATCTGTGGCTTATTCTGAACTAGTTTCAGCTTCTTTTTTAAGTCACCTATGCTTTAAATTGTGGATATTTCTTTAAGTATTAAAGTAAGTCATTGTATCTTTAATCTTATGCTTTCTTAGTGTTCCTTTGAGTAGTGAAGTGGATTTTATTGTTTTTCTTCTACTGATGCACAGCAAAGATAAGCAAAACCTCTCAAATCCAAACAATAATTCTGCAGGAGGCTTTGAGGACTTACCTCCTTGTTTCTATTTGACTGAGATGTTAATATTGTTTATAAGACAATGCACCTTTGCTCTGCAAAAAGAACGTTTTGTGCCTTGGTGCTAACTGTGGAAACCTACTGCAGAGGACTATCAATTGCTCCATTTTATTTCATACATTTGTCTGACAGTTCCTTTAAAAATATTTCTAACTCAGTGAAAGAGTTAATTGCCTTTGCTGATGGAAGCCTATCATGCAATGATAACTTTAATGGGGATCCTTTGATTTAAGATGAAATTAATTCAGAATAAGAAATAAGTTGCTCTTCCTCTCAGCTTTGAAAGATGGGAAAATCGCATTCATGTTCAGTGAATGTATGGTGTAAGGGATTCAGATGAGAAATATGTGATCTTGGAGTCTGAGAGCTGTAAATCTTATTTTTTGCCTGCAGTCTACTTACTGCGTTCACATTTGCTTTGTGACACCTTTGAGTCTCACTCTTGTCACAGTGTGTCCAGTGTGCTGAAAATTTGTTCCTGAGAGTTGTTTTATTAAGGGTACTCTTACCTGTTTGCAGGACAAAACTTAAGACCTAACGTTAATCTTCCCCAAGGTTGTTAGATACATCCTCAAATCATTTGCACTTCACAGGTGGTGACTGGTTTTGCACACTTCAGATGATGTGAATAAATAGGCACCTTGGCTCAAGAGCACTTTTGGCAGGAGAGGAAGGGCGGTCACCATATGGCTGCACAAAACCCCTTCAAAAGGACACCAGACAAAGGGCATTTCTCTTGAAGCAAGTTCCTTCTGCTCCTGAGAGGTCAAAGCCACTTGGCTTTGTCATTTATGCCTAACATATTTATGAAGCATTTGCTATTGACTCAGTGAACCAGAGTCAGGAGATGAGAGCCAAATTCCTACCTGAGATAATTTAATTAACAGCAGATGATTCTGACAATGTCTTTGTTTGATAGTACTCTGAAATCAGCCTCGAGTGAGAAGCTACTGGTGTGTCAACAATAAATTTCTTCAAATGAGGAAATATTAGTCAAAGAAAATTTGTTTTACAAGAACCTGATGCTTTAATATATTTTAATCAAAGAATTTTAGGAAAACATTTTCACTCTTTTAAAAAATGTGCGCATTTCTCTTATAGGAGGGAGAACTTGGAATTACTAACCTTTGCAATGTTACTGACATCACTGGAGCAGTGAGTAATGATTTACTTTGTTAATTACTGACGTTTTATGTTACTGCTATTCAAATAAAAAGGGTGCAATGATCTTATTGTCTAAGACTTCACATAAATGTGCACAGTTGCCTGTCTGGCATAAGTCGGTAGGTTGTGTGCTCAGATTTGGCTCAAATTATTAGCTACCTTTTTTTTTTTTTTAAAAGAAAACGTGTAAAGGGTGTGGATCTCTGAAGTGAGTCATGTTCACATTTCTGATCTACAAAGTTTATAATCACTCATTTTTGAGAAAATTAGTCAAACCCAGTGTTTCCTCCAAAATGCAAATCATTAAGTGTTTTATTCAGCTACCTTTGTACAACTAAGTAGTTTGTTTTCTCAGTGATCTGGTGGAAGAAAACTTAAAAATGACAATTGTTGAAAATCTAAAGTTCTGTAGGACTTCAGATGGTTTTGTCTATCATGAGGGGCTCTTTGGCTTAACATGACCTTCAACAGCACTATTCTTGCAAAGGACTTCAGCTAATATTCTCCTAGATCAGATTTCCAATGCGATTCAAGCTGATGTTTACACACGTTCTTTGCAGAGTGGTAGAGTATTCAGTTGTCAATATTTTCCACAGAGACTAGTGGGAAGCAGCCTCTCAGCACCTGGTATCTAGTGAGGCACAGCCATTTATGATGCTGGCACCATAAAAGGCTGTGTTACCATGACAATACGTAGCAAGGTTGACTCACCTATTTAGGTTGCTGTGTATCTTTGCTCAGTGTTATCAAGTCTTACTACTTTTTTCATGAGACTTTGCAATGCCCCATGTCAGTCTTCCACTTCCAAAGTCGTTTCCTTCCAGCTTCTCTTTAACAATATAATGCACATGACCATTAAGAAGTGAATGGGACAGAGTAAACAAGAAAACTCCAACATCCAATCCAAACCTCATATTTATTACTTCTTTGAAAACTCATGGTTTTAAAGCTGATGCTTTTCCTGTTGGAGAATGGGGCCTTGTAAGTGGCTTTCCACTGTGCTTGGCTGTGCTGTGTACTGCATAGCTGTTTCTTCTCCACAGAGAACAAGTGGTAAAACAGAGTTGGGATAGGGAGTGCTGGCCACACACATCACGGCTAGCTGGGTGACTTATTCCCAGAGGAAGACTGAATGTGGACAGACTTAGCCAGGGGGTCCTTCTGCCCCAGGGGCTGTGCATCAGCCCTTTCCCAAGGCCTACATAAAGCTGAGCGCTCTTCTCTGTTGATAGTCACAGCCTGCTCAGGTGGTCCGCAGCCCTTTCAGTGCTCTCAGCACATGCGAGGGTGTCAAAGTCTTGTCCAGAGCTCAACACATATTCAAACATCTACTGTTGTGCGCAAACCAACCTCTGAGAATTATTTATTTTTAATTCTGCTCTATATTTGATTTTACATTGAGAAGGGCACTATAAAACATAACCCCATTACTGTAGTATCTGAATATCTGTCATCTCTGGTATATTTAGTATTTTTGTTATAAAGTGCTTTAGATGCCTGTTTTATCGATAAGGAACTGGAACGCGAAGGAACTAAATGACTTGTTCATGCAAAATATTTTACTGCAGCTGGAAATAAAACTCTTGTCATCACCTTTAGCACTGGAGTATCCATTCTGTTTAAAGAAGTGATTTCAATGTCCTTTTAAAAGCCACTGTCTGTCTTTGCAGTGCACACAGGGATGTCAATTTTGGAATGCAACAGTACAAATCAATTGCCCATTGAAGTGTGTGAGTATTGCCTTAGCTCTATACAACTTGTCTCCAGTCCATCAAGTACCTTATCCAATGGAAGATGTGGGAACCCTAACCAGAGCAGTGTTTCTATGAAAAGATGTAATAGCCGTATTTTCTGTCAGCACGTTTATACATTCTCTTTTGGGGAGTTGATAATTCTTGCTATGGGAGTTACCTGTAATATCAAAAGTTGTCATTGTGTTTGTCAAAATGTGGGGATATTTTACAGTTCATTAAGGTCAACCACTCACCTAGAATTTCAGGCAGTGAGAAATAACTAGCGCTTTTCAGGATTTTACTCTACCGGGGCCTGTCTCAGTTACTTGCAGATGTAAATGAAGCACATGGTCTTTACAAGATTGATTTCTTGCTTTTACTAAACCAGATGGATAGGAATTAGCATTGGTCTGGAACAACTGCCATTACAGTTTTTAAACTGCTCTTTTTTTCTGAACCTCTTGAACACCTGAAGCTCATTTGTCCTTGGCATCATTTTAATGTTGACTTTCTGGTTTTTCAAGTGTGGGTTTTCCTTCTTTCCTTATTTGCCAGTGATAAAGTTTTATACTGTACTTTCACCATAAAAAATTCCTAATTAATTGATATTATCTGTTTGAAATACTCTGTGATTATATTTATGCCAATCCCGCATTTTATTAATTTGCTTCTTGGCAGAACAAGACATACACCAAAGAATGTGAGGTAAGTTAAATGCTTTGAGATCAATTAAAAAAAAATAATTACGATTTCAGTGATTACTGTGTCCATATAGTGCTAATAAATACAATGTAGATACACAAACTTATCAATCCAGGTCTAATTGGTTTTTGCTTCTTAAAGCTGAGGAATGAGTTAAGTACCCAAATCCTTTCTTTCCAGCATGGTGGCTAAGGACATGTTTACATGAAATAGTGCTCTGTAGCAAAGAATATTGCTTTAAAGAGGGCAGACTAATCACACCAGCATGGAACAGAGTACACACCTATTTTAACTATCTTCTAGGCTTTCACAGGAGCCTTGTTCTACCCAGTGTTTCATGAATGCCATCAGAGATGAACAGGAGAAAATGCTTATTAAGGCTGGCATGACCCCAGCTTGGGGAGAAATAGAAATAAAAAGTGGGATCTAGGAGACAAAAGACTCTCTTGAATGGAAAGAGCTCTCTTGCCCTTTGGAAAGAGATCTCAAATGGGGAGTGCCTGGTCTGTGCTGCAGATGGACTGGTGTTTACAGTGCTAAGTATGAGCCAACAAATCGCTGCTAAAGAGACGATGCCTTTC
Source organism: Rhynochetos jubatus (assembly GCA_027574665.1). Lineage (NCBI taxonomy): Eukaryota > Metazoa > Chordata > Aves > Eurypygiformes > Rhynochetidae > Rhynochetos > Rhynochetos jubatus. The sequence goes on from CM050650.1 coordinate 72,214,262, forward strand.
TGGTGCCCTTTTAGCATGCACATAGTGTGTAGGATGGGATGGGGAAGAGCGGATTGCAGGATTGTATTCGGGACTGTGGAAGCCTCAGTACCCAGATGGGCACAGTGCACTTCAAGCAGGCAATGGAGGGGCTGGGGGGAATCCTGAGTACAACACAAACCCATTGGCAAGCTGGAAATTTGATAGAAAGGACTGACTTTTTAAATGCTTTTTACCCTGTGAAATTATGACCATGACAAAGGTTTACAAAGACACTAAATGGTGGTGTTGGAGTGGAGGAACAGTCTAAACAGTAAGCCACTTACTTTTGTAGAAACACAGAATTAGTGTGGGGTTATTTTTTGTTGTTGTTGTTGGGTTTGGGATTTTTTTTTTGCTTGCTTGTCTGGCCACACAATATGCCAGTTAAATTCACTAGCTCTGCAAGGGCTTTTGAGGGATTATTTTTCCATTGGATCAGCTGGCTGATTTGACTCCCCACATGGTCTGGCAAGCACCAGCTCACTGCATCCAGAGGACCAGGTCATTGCAGTCTGCAGGAGAAAGGAGTGGGAGTAAGAATGGGATTTTTCCTTTGGTGTCAGCTCAGCTCTGTCATGTGACTACACCTTGGGACTGAAATCTGGTAGTATTGCTCCTATTAGATATTACTTGACACCTAGGAACAGGGAAGAGCCACCAAATTCAGTGGGAATATTCACAAGAAAGGACAGCAGAAACTGGCTCAGACGGGAAGTTTTGATCGATGGAGAATATACGAGGATTTCTTTTTTTCAGGCAGAGCAGATGGCAAATTTCCCTCAAAATATCTAAGGCTAGGAGCTTTAGTAATCCTCTTACTTCAAGCAAAAATTGGATTTATGGTTCAGACAAAGATCAGAAGAAGAAAGAAAAACATGACAAAAAACAAATGGCCAGAAATGTCTCTGTTAAATGAAGCAGAAGGCACTATGAATCAGCATGTAATCTGGGGACACTATGCCCTACAAACTAAACAAATCTTGGTTGTAAACGAAAGCTCCAGAGTACAGCTGATAATTAATGTCTGCTAATACCCAGATCTTTGCCTACTAACAGTCATGATAATTCACTTGGAATTATTTTATTGCTCTGAATATGAAAACTTTGGAAAAAAACTTTTTAAGTACTTGCACTTGGCACTGAATGCCTAGACGTGAGATAATGTATATAGGAATATACTGCTAAGCAAGTTTTTATATCCATCTCAGATGCAGCTGTGTTGTCTGAAATAACTTGCCTTAATAGTTTCCGTAGCGTGCCGGAAGTGTACATCCTAGAATCATAGGAAGAGCAATTAAAAAAATTTGCTCACTTAATATAATGAATTTCTTCTGAATGATCTAAAGGTTAATTATCACTTGAAAGGTGGCTACTGTATGAATCAAGCATCAAGATTTTATAGGTCGAATGAACTTGCAGAATAAAATGAGCCCAAATAAAACACTTGTCTAGAAAAGCTCAAACCATCACTTCCCAAAAGTTTTGGCTTTCCAGGAGACTCGGTCTTGCATGTAATTTTTCAGCTACTGAGAACCACCTCGAAAATGTTACTACCTCTTCTTAAGTTCTCTACCTAGAAAGCAGGGTAACACTATATCTATGTTCCCTACCTAAACTGAAAACTCTTAGGAATTTTCTTTTCTTAGGATGTGCGTGTGGAGAACTCGCTGCCCTGTTGTATTTGTTATGTCGTCAGCTTGTAGACATGACTATACCAGAAAGAGTAACTACTAACAAGGAAGTGTGATTTAGGCATGGGTGCCCATACAAAACGCTAATTTCAACAATTTTGAAAATGCACTGGAAGTGCATTCGTAAGAATGTGCCTCATTCATAGGAAATACGTGAAGCTGGAAAGGGGGAAATCCAACATGTGAAACATATCATTAACATGTTAAAAACCATTAGTTCCTTACTCCATGGTTGTCATTGAAGTCTCTTTCCAACTTTAATGTAGCCCCATATTTCTGCTTTCCACAAAGGCACAGTGTGTAATGAGGAAAATTCTAATTTGGTGCCCAGTGAATTGATGGAAATACTCTTGGGAAGCTCTTTGGAGTGAGTTTGTGGTACTGGTATTTTTAAGAATGAATGCAGTGATTTCCACGGGGTTTGTATGTATTCAAAACATCCACAGGATTTGTAGGTATTTAAAATGTGTCTGTATAATCCTAGGAGGACGTTTGTCATTACACAAAACTAACCAGTGAGTTCTGTACCCTACACAGACAGTTTCCTGTAAGTTTGGCTGTAGCCGGGCAGAGGATGCATATGGAGTTGAAGCACAGAGTAAGTCCAAATAGGGTTCTGTGTTCAATTAATAGCCTGATAAATTCAGTTTTAAGTTTTAGTATTGTTCTATTATCTGGATTTCTTTAAAAAAACAGGAATGTCTTCAGTGTTTTGATTCATCAGATAATTACCACTCTTCTTTTTGATTTTAACAAATAATACAATGGAGTTAATTCTATTTTATAATAAAACTTCCCCACCCCCCCTGTTTCATGGACATGAGACCTTTTGAATCTTATCTCAGCTGTTTAAGATGATACTTTGTCAACCACGTATTCTTAACCTGTCTGCTATCTCCAAATCATTGCCAAAAGCTCCTTCAATTTATGTGGGAACAATTAGGCCAATTCAGTGATATTGAAACAGAACCCTTGAAAATCTCTTCAGAAGTCTCCCATACCTTTTCTAGGTTTCTATTCAGCAAAATTTTCCTAAGTACCTGTAACTAAAAGTGCATTTACATTTGCACAAGTGCAGTTGTAGTCATATTTGGTCACATTGAGCTTATCCCGGTTTAAGCTTACTTATCAAACTATCTTTAAAATGTCATGTTATTTATTCAGCAACATTTTCAATATTTTCTTTTGTGTCTTTTTGTTGACTTCACAGCTTCCAGGTTTGTGAGGTAATAGGTTTTATCCTTAAGATCCAGAGATTGCCATGACAGGTTTTTTTTTTTGATTTGGTGTTTTTTTGGGTGTTTTTTTTTTTTTTTTTTTTTTTTTTTAACTGTTGTATTGAATTCTCCCTTCAGACTACTTGAACAAGCCTAGAGCACCATTTGCATCTACCATTGGAAGCCACAATGTCACATTAGGGTGGAAGCCAGCTAACATCTCTGGGGTGAAATATATTATCCAGTGGAAGTTCAGTCATCTCCCTGGAGACTGGAGGTACGCAGAGGTAAAGAAGGACATTTACTTATACTTTGCAATGAAACACTTTCTTCTCTGCTCTTCATTTTATTTTAGAAAAATATTGGAGTATATGTTAGGCACAAGAAACAGGTTTGCAAAATCACTTAGAGCATAGAGAAGCTGAGAAGTGGACAGTTATTTCCTGTTTCTTCCAACACAGATATTAGGGGCCTTGATGGAAACTATCATCAGGTAGCTGGTTCAAAACTATAAAATGAAGGTATTTTCTCAGAGAATGTGTAGTTAAAATGTTCAGCTGCTTCCTGACACATATGGATGTTAAATCACTGAATTTAAACTCCCAAATATTGAAATTAATAAAATTACTAAATGGGGTTTGAAAAGTGTCTGGGCAAATTAATGGGAGACAAAACTGAGTTGTACTAAATGCAAAATTTGCCATTGTTTCATGTTGAGCTATGCTTTTAAAATGCCAAGACTGGGAGTATTTGGGAGAAATATCGCTGTAGGCTCTCTTTTTTTTCGTATCTTTCCCTAGACACATTTTTTTAGTTCTTGTCAAAGACACAATATTTGGCTAGATAAATCTTCGTTCTGACTCAGTACAGTTATTCTTATATTATGTTCCTTTGCGTCAACTATACATGTGTTATCTTGCCATCATCTCTATTGGACCAATCTACAGAGCATGGCAAACTGGTGCTACAAATCAGAGGTAAAGATAATTTGCTAAGCAGGAAGTACTTGTGAATTAATCATTGGTGAAATAATAGGAACAATGACTTCAGACTGTAAATATTTTAGGGTAACTAGGAGCCTTTGGATGTTAAACCTGTAGTATATGTATCAACAGTTTAAAATACATTGCCTGTAATATGTTCTTATTTTATGTTTTTTTACATTGTTCTTCAAATTTATTATTATATAGCAGCCATCCTTTCATCCATCCACTCATTGTTTCGATACGGTAGCATGTTCTGAAGAAAAAAAAAAGAGAAAAAGTTCTGAAAGGATGAAAAATCAAAGTCTATGCTGAAAATAACTCCCAGAATTTCCATTTATTTAAACTTGGGATGCTGCACTTCTGTATCCTGAAATATGTGTCTTGTTGTATGAAACCTCTTTTGCCCTGGTAACACCCTACATAGTAGCTGCAGATAAAGGAAGAGAAAAACCATTTGTATCTGTGCATCAATCTAGGTAGTATCTGAAACTTTGTATACAGTCAAAGACCTTCAAGCTTTCACAGAATATGTGTTTCGAGTAGTTTGGATCATCACATCTCAGCTGCAGCTCCATTCTCCATCGAGTCCCAGTTACCGGACACATGCTTTTGGAGGTAATGAATTGCACTATTAATTGTGTCTTTCAGGACTGTGTCAGAAGCATTTAGGTTTTCTTGTTGTGTCTTACACAGAAAAAATTATGCTTAATATTCTGTACGATGTATATCTTATCTGCTGGGTAGCTGCAGAAGACCAAACTCAACTACTACAGGTTCTTTTCATTTGAACTAGGAGATTTAGTACTCTTTCATGCTTTTAGTTTTAAAAATGTACACAACAAAGCACGTGGTCAAAATTGTGAGGGAACATTGGATACTTCTGTGCATAATAATGAAAGGTAACTTTTGACTGAAATTCACACATTTTTCTTGACACTAAGAAAAGTTAACTGTTGCTGACATTTTCTGCTGTCCCTAATAATTTATTAGAATAAATGAATTAACAGGTGTGAAACCTAAAAATGTACAGAAAAAGAGAAAAAGTATTAGTGTCTTAAATGCCACCCCAGAGTCAGTTATTTCTGTCTCTTGCAGCTCCTGCGACAGCTCCTGTCATTAAAGATATTCAGAGTTCAAGTCCAAACACTGTTGAAGTTAGTTGGTCACCACCACTTTTTCCAAATGGATTGATTGTTGGATATAACTTGCTCCTGACGAGTGAGAATCATGAACTGTTGGGATCCTCAAGAGGGCATAGCTATCAGTTCTACTCCACCTTCCCAAACAGCACTTACAGGTACAAAATGAAAAGATAACCAACATGGCCAAGTGTCCCGTAGCACTTCTTGCCCAGATAGTACAGTGTATACCTAAATACCACTTCTGCACAAGTACGCTGTTTACTTATGTTCTTGCCAAAACCAAGGGTACCTTCCTTGAGATAATGTAGTTATTCCAGATGAGTTGGCTGCTTATACAGAAGTCAGGTGGGGAGGAAGGAAAAGGAATTTGATATCGGGCCAGCTGGCTGCATTTTCTTAGCTGCTGTTTTCATTTTTTTTAAAGCTTGTGTGGCATGTTTTCAGTATATTCAGGGAGTGAAAGAGTAGTCCTCTCTAGTCCTTTAAGCATCTGGAAAAATTCCTTCATTTTTATTAAACATGAAGACCTGCATTCTGCTTGCATTGGTAAATACAGGTCTTATTTTGAAATGAAACTAAGTTGTTCTTCTGAGTCTGAAACCCCATTTTGAAATTTAATTTAGAAGATTCTGGTTTTGTCCCACCTTTGGGGAATTCAGATTCTGGTTGGTTTTATTTTTACTATACATTTTCCAGATCATTATATTTAAATGGGTGTTTCCAAAAGTCAAGCCTTTATGTAGCAGCTGCCCTACTTGATAAAATGTCTCTCAGGCAATTTTCAAAAGAAATCTGCAAACCAAAACCTGTCTCTTTGGTTTACTGTAGGTTCAGTATTGTGGCGGTTAATGAGGTTGGTGCTGGACCCCCTGCTGAAGCCAACATCACAACCCCAGAATCCAAAGGTACAAGAGCAGCAGAGTCCTCATCACTGTCTGTTCCTGGGGACAAAGTCTTGTTTGCTGGGCTGCTGTGTACCTGGCAGAAAAGAGTAATATTTAGACTGTAAACAGTGCATGACAATAAGTTGTACACTGAAGAGTCAATAGCATATCAGAGAGAGTCCTGTTCTTTAGCTGTAGACATTATTGGGCTATACTGCATGGTAATAACCTGAGATGCTGATAGGCTCAAGCAAATTTGACCTGTGTTGGGAATTCTCCCTCCTCTACTCAGCTCTCATAAGAACCCACCTGCAGTGCTGTCCAGCTCTAGGGCCTCCAACATACGAAGGACATCCACAGGTTGGAGCGAGTCCAGAGGAGGCCATGAAGATGACCAGAGAGCCGGAGCACCTCTGCTATGGGGACAGGCTGAGAGAATTGGGCTTGCTCAGCCTTGTGAAGAGAAGGCTCTGGGGAGACCTTACAGCACCTTCCAGTACCTGAAGCAGCCTACAAGAAAACTGGGGGGGGACTTTTTACAAGGGCAGGTAGTGACAGGACAAGGGGTAATGGCTTTAAGCTGAAAAAGAGTAGATTTAGATTAGGTGGAAGGAAGAAATTCTTCACCGTGAATGTGATTGGGTCAGGTTGCCCAGAGAAGCTGTGGATGCCCCATCCCTGGAAGTGTTCAGGGACAGGCTGGATGGGGCTTTGAGCAACCTGGCCTACTGAAAGGTGTTCCTGCCCATGGCAGGGGGGTTGGAACTTGATGATCTTTAAGGTCCCTTCCAACCCAAACCATTCTATGATTCTATGAACTTTTCCAGAGCTATACATAGCCCAGACAGAGGTATGGATTTGCTGCAGAGGTTTTGATGTAAGTTAGTTGGGCCTGTACAACCACAAAGTCAGCTTATGTGACCAAATACCTCCTTCTTGACCTTAACATCTGCGACTTTATTAAAAAATAAAAGAAATCAACTTTGAAGCAGACCATATTATCCCATTATCATCTTTATCTATGAAAACTACTTGTTCCTTGAAAAAGTCACTGGTCAGCATGGTGAATGAGAGGAAATAAACATACTTGCCTTGCTTTTCCCCAGCTCTGTGGGATAATACTCCAGTTTGACTGGGCTTTTCAAAGAGGCCCAGGGGGGTTAAATATCCCACTTCTGCTGGATCTCAGAGTCACATGGATATCTTAGTGCCTTCATTTACTCAGGAGTCCATAGGGAGTCATTTGTTCCAGCCTATTTTCCTTCACTAGGGACTCTCTATGGTTACAGGAAACGAAGGTGTAAAACTCATGTGGTGCATTCTCACCCTGGGTGAGGAGCCAGAAGGCACTGTAATGATGAATAACTCCATCCACTTTCAACACTCAAAGATTTTTAAGTTTTAGTCTTTCATTGCTAGTGTAAGAGTATATTCATACATGTAGACATGTGTGTTGTGCTGGTTTTGGCTGAGATAGAGTTAATGTATGTCTATTAATGATGTATTCGAGTTAGCAACATTCTCCTCTGTGCTGCAGTCATCTGTCTTAATTCTGAATTTCTCTCTCTGTTAGTTAAGGAAAAAGCAACATGGCTCTTCCTATCCAGAAACCAGTCTTTAAGGAAGAGATACACAAAACATTTCCTTGAAGCCGCCAACTGTCTGCAAAATGGTATTATACACCACAACATTACAGGTAAAGTCAGACTGGGTTCTGTCCTTTCCTCTCAAGTATGGCAGACCTCTGTATTCACCAAGGAAAGAATGCACCTCTACCTAGCCTGAGACAGTGTCTAGTCTCCCTTTACAGTCAATGGGGAGAAACAGGAATTTCAGGACATGATTTTACCTATATGAAATGACAGGCACTGTGAAGAGATGTATTGTTCTCTTCAGTGCAACCTTTACTTCACTGAATCTAGGCAGCTACTTCAGAGCTGGATTTTTACATACTAGGTATCTAAACTGAGGTAAGATGAAGCCAAAACAGATGTTTCCCTATGATTGATGACTGTATTGTCTCAACATGAATATGCAGAATTGAAGTGGGTTCAAACTTAAGAATTAAATACTATGAAGTGTCAAAAGATAATGGCTGAAGAGTATGCTAGTAGCTGGTCTGTGGCAGAGAGCTCTATACTAGGGATTTACTAACCCAAGTCATTAAACAATCATGTTATCTCAAATTACTTGCCACTCTAATGTTTCTTATCTACATTGATGCTGTATTTGGTCCTTGGAGACTGGGGAAATCTGAGTTTATCTACCAAAGTTCACACAGCCATAAAGATGTCAGAGAATGAATGTTGACCCTGACTAAATACCCTTTGGTATTACACGGGTGGCACAGGTGATGTCTAGTTTGAATTCTAGAGTGAATGGTGCTTTCTGAGGAGATGCCAATTGCACATTTGCCCTGGAGAAAGACAACTGGTATCAGCTTGTTTGCAAATGACATATTCTCTATTTCTCTGATGACTTTCTGAAGAGCACTTGTCTATAATAATGTCACTTATGTAGCAAATGGGAAAATTTCCTTATTATGTGAAAGAAGACTAGAAGTGAAGGAGAAAAACCAGTTAAGTTTTCTCCAATGATGTTGGGTTGCAGATTGCAAAATTCTTTTTAAGGCAAGTGGAAAAAAGTAACTGAAAAACTAAAACTTATGTACACGCAGATGATATAAGAAATAACTTTCTATTTTTAGGAATTTCTGTGAATGTTTATCAGCAAGTTGTCTATTTTTCTGAGGGGAATTCCATCTGGGTGAAAGGAGCTGCAAATATGTCTGATGTATCTGACCTAATGCTCTTTTATACTGGCTGGGGAAATATTACGTCCATCTCAGTAGACTGGCTTTACCAGAGGATATACTTCATCATGAATGAAAAGGTAGTGCTCTGGGGCTTAATTAGTTTCTTAGTTAATTTGAACCATTAATGTGATTTATTTTACATGAGAAAATATGATTTATATATAGATATGCATGCACAAAATACGATTATAGAAATAGACTTTTACTTCAATTATACTCACGTATTTCAGAGTTTAAAAAAAAGAAGAAAGGCTTGAATATCAGTTCATATTTAGAGCAAACAGGCTGTATGGAACTTTGGCTCCTCATTTTATTTTTCTCCTTGGGACATAAAAAACTTTGGTTTTAAATGTTGGGTGGGATTTTTTTTGTTTATTTGTTTGTTTGTTTTCCCCAGACTGACTTCACACTCACCTCATACCCAATATAAGTGATTCTGTTTCTGTTACTTGGTTCTCCATCTAGCTTGTTCAGTTCCTATTCTGCCTCAGGAAGGGGGTCAGATAACTAGTTAGTGATTATAAAGCCCTTCATAACTGGCAAAAGATTTTCAAGAGGGAAAGTGTTTCATACCGATGGTGACAGCTCAGATTACAACAGTTTCAACCTGAAGTAAAAATGTAGATGGCAAACCTGCACTTGATTCCTACTCATAAAACATCAGTTATGCTACCTTTCTCATCCTCTAATGCATAAAAGACTAGACAGTTGCTCTACATGGTTAGTGGGGGAGGTTTTTTTGGGTTTTTTGCAAACCTTTTACCATATCTGATTTTCTGCTTACTGGTTAGGGAACAGGGAGTAGGAAAAGCAGTAGTGATAAGAAGATACAAATGAGCTGTAGACAGACAGACTGATGACAAGGATTTCTGAATCCACTGCAGGTTAGAGAAGTCCCAAGGTATTGCTCCCAGGATCAGAAAAGGATTTCCTTTCCTCTTTTCCCTTCCCTGCCAGAGTGTTTTCTAAATACATTTTGCCTATACAACCCGAGTTAGTCTTTTCCCTCCATCCTAGGGGTAGAAAGTTAAGAGGAGGATGGCTGACAGATAGTTCTTTCAGCGTAAGCTGTCATGGATGCATTTGTAATTGTGTATAACTATTATACTTGGGTGACTGATAGCTGAGGAGCCCATAAGGACCTAAGATGGTGAGAGAAGTGTTTCATTGTCTGGTTCCCCTGGAGGAATCTTAGGTCAACTTGTTTGCTCATTAGCATCACCAGTGCACCACCAGTTTTTCTTTCCATTCCCCAGCTTCATGTCTGCCATTTAGAGAACTGCACTGCAGCTGAAGACATCACTCCTCTTTATGTGACATCCCCAAGGAAGGTTATAGCTGATCCTTATAATGGGTAAGTGTCCTCTGTGGAGCCACTTGGTGTCAAAGGTGTTGTAAAACTCTAATTTTTCTCACTTCGCTAGTCTTCTAGGTTCCTGTTTCAAACTCTTGCCTTACCAAAACAAGAGTGCAATTGGCAACAAAAAACAAACTACATAACAATTGGAACAAAACTGACACCATGCAGTGTTGTTTTCTGCATTTCTTCCCTAGGGTGGCATCAGAGGAGGTAAAGTATTTCCAGTGTGGAGATTTGGTTTTCAGGCATTCAGTGCTTTTATGAACATGAAGCTCTAAGCATTTTAAACATCCATGCTTAACACTTGAGGTATTATGAAAGTATTCTCCAATAATTTGCCAGCCAAATCCCCAGAAGGTAAAAAGTAATGTGCTTAATTCTCCCAGGATGTATTTTAAGAGCGCCAAAAGCATTTTCCTATTGTCTGCATAGATAGGCATTTCTCTGAGCTGTTAAAATATTTGTGACCTACCTACAGAGTTCTTGCACTGTAGTTATTCCAATTTATTTTGCTCTATGTCCAGCTATATTTTCTGTCTCCTGGAGGATGGCATATACAGAGCAAACCTTCCACTCTTTCCTGGCACTGCCTCCACAGCTTCACCAGTAGTGAAATCCTATGGTCTGAGAGACTTCACAATCAGCTTCCAATCTAAGAGACTTATTTTCTTCAACAAAACAGAACAGGCCTTTATGTCAGGTTTTCTTGATGGTTCAGAATTTCACACGCTGCGATCACACGTGCCACTTAATGACATGGAGAGCTTTGTTTATGAGGATAACACGTTTACCGTCACAGATGGCTTGGCAGTTTTCCATGAGGAGGTCTCTCCAGCGGGGATTTCTAGCTTCAATGAATATGTTGTGGATTGTAATTTGGCATATCCAGAGTACTTTGGCTTTGGCAACTTGCTTTTCTATGGGACATCAACTCAGCCTTTTCCTTTACCAACTCATCCTCGGCTTGTCACAATGTTATTTGGACTGCACCAAGCTGTGATCAGCTGGAGACCACCTGAACTCACTATTGGAACCAGTAGGTTCAGTTGTTTCTTCTTGAAAGTCCACTCCTTTTCTTTCTATTGGAATAACTTCCTGGTTTCCCTTTTCCTGATGATGGGCTATGCTGACTTCAGTAGCTGATCTGCTGGAATATGTGGAATTACCCCAGTCTGAAAAATTCAACCCAAGATTTTCCAGTAAAATAGCTAAATTATCTGTCTAAATAATACAAGTTTGTATTGGTAACTCATTTGTAATCTGCAAAGGATTTTAAACAAGGCTACATCGTAAGTACTCTAGGGAGTAACAGTAATGTGCGTTGCGGATGTTACACTGAAAATGCATGCCAGAGATATAATGAATTTTGATCAGCAACTGTGCTATGGTCTCTATCCTCTGCGCATGTGTCTTGGAACAGCAGAAAATTACCTTGTTGGGGAAAATTTTGGTTCTTCCAACTGAAGTCTTCATCAGGATTAAACCACTACTCTTGGTTAGTCCCAGAAATGGAGTGTGTAAATTTTTGATTTATCCCTTTCCTAATTCCCCTTATACTGTATATATATATTTATATATATTTTGAAATGAGTCTCCAATGTACAGTTTTTTCAAAGAATGTGTATCATCTGTTAACAGCCATCTACTCAGTCATAACACGATTGTTTGCATCTCACAGGTCTATCTGCTTGGCAGAACTGGACCTATGATGTGAAAGTATCATCTCAGCATCCATCTGAGAAGGAATGGGTTGTTTCAAACATTAGTGACACTAGGTTTACGGTGAAGGAGCTGGTCAGCTTCACAGCATATGAAGTGTCAGTCAGAGCTGTGTCTCCTGCTGGTGAAGGGCCATGGTCGGAATCATTTAGAGGCACAACTTTAAAAGAAGGTGAGAATTGCTTTGTCACCCAGGAGAAATGAAGAACAAGTTATGGATACAGCTTTCCTCCTGGTGGGGCCCAGGCTTTGGGCAAAGACTGCAGAATGAAAAGGATTATCTTAGAAACATTAAAGAATACAAGATCAATAAAATTGCTTTTAGTTGAAGTAGTAAGATTCTCAAACTACAATAATGCTATTATATATTATGTATTTATTATTACTATTCATATTTATTTTTCTAATGCCAGTTTAGTAAACTGTCAAACACATTATTTAATACACTATCAAATGAACAGGTGCAAGAGGTGTTATTCCTATCCTGTGCTCTGTAAAGTACTTTCTGTGATGAAGTGGTTTGAGCAGTGCCTAGGCCATTAATGACAATTTATGGGAAGGTGCAGGCTCACTAAAAGCTGAAAATTGTTGAGTTGAGCACAGATAATGGGGGAAATGGATGTATGCACAATGTCTGAGTTTTGTAGATCTTTGGAATGTTTTTTGGAATCTAGTTCACCCATAATAACCTATGTCTGAGGGGAAAATAGCTTTCAGCTTAAGACACTAGACTGACACTTGAAATTAGGGGTGACTTTTGCCTGACTTTGATAAGGGCAGGTCCAAACCCACAGTGTTTTTTAAGCATCTGGTAGGGTTCCAAATTGCCTTATTCTTCTGGATCTAAATCTGCTCTGCATCCCTGCGTTTCTCAAATTATAATTTTACATGCCTGCCTTCTTTGTCCGTGATTCCTTAAAGCAGGGGCAGTTTTAACTGTGCTTATGTAACTTTCCAAACCCAGGAACCCCTGCTATTGAAATATTAAGTATCAATTGTTTGTTGGTGTGCACAACTGCAGTTTTCTCTCTTTATCAGCCAAAGAAGAACCATATATGTTGGCAGCAGGGGCTGAAGGGCTCTGGAAGCAGCGGTTGGATAGCTATGGGCCAGGAGAACTCCTCTATCCACATATAAGAAATATTTCAGGTAAATACTAAACAAACCCCATGCTGCTCCAACAAACTTATTGACATTTATTAGCTCTCCATAAATTTCATCAACAGAACTGATAGACGAGAGCTTTTGTTGCAGCAGCCTAGACTTGAAGGCAGTACAGTGAAGCAGCTTCACTGAGCCAAGCCTTATGTCCATCCTTTTTCTTCTGCTTTATAGATCAAATTAATCCTTAGTGAAACCCTACTGACATCACCACAGTTTCAGCAGAGCTAAAATCAACTTTCTGAACTAAATAGTTCTGCCTTCCGCCTCCCAATATATGTCATACACTTCTAATCATCAGGGCTATATAGGTACTATATATATATACATTGTATTCCTATATGGAAGTATCTATCTTCATGTTAACTGAGCCTAACTGTTCATTCGTACTGACATTTAATAAACTGGAGTGTTTGACTACTTGTTATTCTTTAAAAAATATGGGGGTTTTTTATTTACATGTTTGTGAAATGCTTAATATTTTCTCTTTTTTCTTCAAGACCTCGACTGGTATAATGACACTCTTTATTTGATTAACTCCATGGGTGAAGTTCAGACGTGGTCATTGAATAAAAGAGAGGATACCACTGAGAATACTTATGTATCTGACGTCAGAAATGCAAGGGTGTTGGCCTTTGATTGGTTGGGTCAATGCTTGTACTGGGCTGGCAAAGCAAATACGGTAGGTATAGTTGCACTTAAAAGGAAGAAAACCAAACCCTAAAGTAAACAAGAAAGACTATAAAACAGTGCCTGGGAAGATAATCCTTACTTCTGCAACTTGAGACACATTTGGACCTTTGTTATTATAGTGTAGAACAAAGAGGCCTTTCTTCCCTTGTGTGATTTTCCAGAGTTATACAAAATCTTGCAGTAAAACTTTCACTAATATTCACTAATGCAGGATATGGAGTTCCAGGTGCAAACCAGGCAAACCAAACATGATATCAACAGTTTCTTTGGATTTGATATTGTAAAAATAATTGAAGATAGTTAAAATGGAGGCTGCCAACTTGATCTCAGCTAAGAAGTAGATGGACTTTATTTTAATCAGATTTGACATGATTTGTTTACACAGAAATATTCAAGATTGGCCTCTATACTGTGATATTTTGCAGATCACTGCAGATAAAAAATAATTACAATTGCACTTTGTACACTCTCATATCAGGAACATTGACATGTGAATTATTTAAAAGGTATCTGACTTCAAAATTGCAGTGCTAATTTATGCAGTGCTGTCAAATTATGCCTTTCAGTTCTTGTAAATGCAAAGTCAGAAGCTGTTTTAAAAACTGGAGCTAGGAGGCCAGATTTCACAGTGCCTTGCACCCTCATTTACACTTGTGAATAGTGAATATGAAGTGGGTGAGAAACTCTGTCAGACAGAAGGCTGCCAAAACTGGGAAAGCCAAGGGAAAGAGACATTTCAGCTTTTTCTTTTGTTACTTTCTGGCAAACATCAACTAATATTTTTGTCTTATTCTTCATCCTTATACTTTGAATGTAAAAGTTTTACTCTTTGAAAGCCTAAGGCTTGCGTAAGCTTCTGATAAATGGCTGTGGAAGTCACTTATGTACACTCAATTGATCATGGCTGATGATTTAGGTGGGATGCTAAAAGCAAGTATTTTGTCCCTAGATCTACAGAAAATCTCTGCTGGGAGGCCACATGGATGTGGTGGTTCACGTGGTGTTCCTCGTGAAGGATCTAGTAGTGGATTCAGTAAATGGCTATTTGTACTGGGCCACAATGTATTCAGTAGAGAGTGCAAGACTGAATGGAGAGCATTATCTTACCTTACAAGAGCAGCTACAGTTTTCTGGTAAACAGGTGACTGATGTTTTATACTTTTTTGGGGGGTGGGGGGTCAGAGAGGAGGGTGGGGGAGTGTTTTAGCGGTCAGATCTCTTGAATATAGCCAGTACTCATGGTTGTCAAGACTGACATGTTATAACCAGAAGAATAACATGTCTTTCTTGCAATATTGTTATATCATTTTGAGAACAGGGTAAGAATTAAATCATGTAATAGCTGTGCCAAAGCTTTGGCCCATAGTTCTAGAGACGCATGCAACAAAATGTGACATTAAAGACGACCTTATGGTTGTAATGCTGCTCCTTCTTGTATGTGAAAGATGCTTGCTTTTCCCAAATGTCTGAAGTTTAATGGGCAGTTCTGACTTTCCCATCAAAATATGGAGCTAGAGCTCCATACCATCCTTCCTCCTCTGTGATGTTCCCCAGCTGGAATGCCCTGACAGGGGCTAGACAGTTTTGGGCCTAGACACCTGTCAGGGACACTGGAGTTGCACTCCAGTGTGCAGAGCTGCTGCTGCAGAGACATGCTCTGCCTGGGCTGAGGAGAGAGGGGGGCTGGTCGCGGGTGCCATACTGGTGCAGCTGACCCCTGCCACGGCCCTGCACAGTGTGCTGCTGCAGCACTTGTGAGGGTGCCAGAATGGCCACTGACAGTCCCCTGCCTGATCCTGTCCCTCGTGTGATGGCAGGCACAGTGGAGTCCTGTGCTTTGGGGATCTTTGAGGCTCTCCATCCCCAACTCACCCCTTCCCCATCTTCTCTTCCCCCTCACCTGAGTCAGATGCAGGCCTGGCTCCAGCTTGGCCTTTATTACTTTGCTCCAGGCTGCTGGGGAGCTCCAGAAAGCTGAGAAGAGGGTGTTTCAGAGACCAGCTCATCAGGGAGAAGGGAAGGGGGCTTCTGGGAAGAGTGAGTGAAGTTAGCGGATAGTATAAGGGGAACAAGGATGGGGGTTTGTTGTTTTAGCTGTATTAGGGTGGATAATGGGTCCCATGATGGGGTGGGTTGGTAGAGGGGAAAAGAGATGCCATTCCCACCTACAGCTCACCAAATTTCCTGCAATATATGAGAGCCCATTAATTCCCCTACCCTACCTGTAGAGTTTTTGATGTGCTCTGAGGTCTTCACAGACAATCTCTGCATCTCTGCTGACCTCTCCCATGCCTTTCTTTTCCATTCGCTCCTCTGTAATGTCCTATTTACTCTCTTAAAGCCTTCGTTCATTACTGGCTCTTCATAGATCGTTGTTACCTTCCCCGAAACCATCCTGTCTCTGCCACCATGCGGGATTTGCTGTATCAGGGACTTGTCCTCATTCTTGCTAGGTGGGATTCACTTTTGCCTATTGAAGGAACTCTGAATATTCACCTCATGAAAAGATCTGCCAGAGTCTCAGCAACTGCATATGTGTCTTCCCTTTCCCTTTCCCTTTCCCTTTCCCTTTCCCTTTCCCTTTCCCTTTCCCTTTCCCTTTCCCTTTCCCTTTCCCTTTCCCTTTCCCTTTCCCTTTCCCTTTCCCCCCTCTTCATGTAGCTGAGAGAAAAGTGACAGATGACCCAGTTCCCTGGCAAGAGAACCCTTAGTACCATAACAAGGACTGGAGGATGCCAGGAGTCAGTGTGACTGGGACTGCAGACGCAGTCAACCTTCAAAACCTTTTCCAGGCTGTGTCCTGAGCAGGTCAGATTGAGGGACCACCCCATCTGTTGCACTTTTTTACTTTATGACATCTCTCACAAAGAAAAGCTGAATGTTCCTCAGATCAAACCACAGCCTCTGTGGGGCTTTACCCTCTGTCCTGAGTGCTGGAGTGAGGCATAGGTTGACTGTTATGGAAACGGTCAACTCAGGTTATTTGCTGCAACATCTTTCTTTAAAACACAGCTCTTGCTAAAGAGTTTTTCATTTTTATTCCATCTGTTGTACAATTTTTGCTCCCATTTTACTTGAAGCCAGGTTTTCTATGAAAGACCCTTTCTAACCTTTAAAGATCTATGTCTCTTGGTTAGCTTCGTATAATTTCCAAGATCATTTCAATCTCCTTTCCCAAATGAAAAGAGGTTAGTGTTTCTCTGATTATAAAAAAACCACAACAAACCAGGCCTGGTTTAGTCTCTGAAAGGCAATTGGCATTTGGAAAGGCCAGCTGATCTCACTGGTCTCTGTTCCATTCACAAGGTTTTGGGAAGGAGAGGGAAAACTGGGTGTCGTGTGGCACCTGCTATACTTGTAAACCTAAATACAGAAAAACTGAAAAACCCTTGTCCCAGGTAGGGAGAAATGTCTGTGCTGCAAAGGGTCCCTGTAGCTTCCAGTACTAGCCTCACACCTCTCTGAGGAAGCTGGCTGGTGTGGACTGCCTCCATGGGAAGATATATGCTGTCCAGGCTCAACGGCACACTTATGCTTATCACGTATCTCCTGGGTTGCAAAGGACTGACAATTTGCATTTATTCTAAGCGGGGAATGTCACCTTCCTTGCCCTTGTCTTTTGATTCACTACCTGTTTCTCTGAATTGCTTCCTGCTAACCTCAGATTTCTTGTTCTTGTTTTCAAGAACCTTGGCAGCAATAAGACTGCTTGTCTGCTCCTGTCATTTTTTTTCTGCACCTTCCTCTGTGTCAGTGATACCAGCCTTCAACCATCCACTTATTCACACCTCCTACAAACAAACATTTCCTCTCCTCCTTCTTTGCTGCCCCTAATCTATGCACTGACTTCCTGAACTCAGCCTCCTGCTGTGATGCATACAGGAAAAAAGCCAAGTGAAAATGTCTAGATTGAGAAGTGACCAGTTGTAATTGACAGGTGTTTGTTTATTAAAATAAAAGCTAAAATAAACCCATCAGAAATAAAAGGGCAGTGCAACAGTCTTTAACAGTGGAATTATCAAGCTGGTCATTATTGTCCTATGTAAAGATGCAAATGTATGTCTGCACAAATACTAACATGTATCTTCCTTGCACAATGGTGTAATTTATCCTGAAAAGAGTACCTCTTACCTCAGTATCAACCCCCTGATATAAAAGTTAATTGCTGTTATACAACAGTTAGAGCACATTCTCTACATGACTGGTTCTTACTGGTATTTACTAGCTGTTTCTCTGATTGATAAAGAATTCCTGCTCAGCTGGTCAGTACAGGATCTTCAGCAGTATACAGCTGTATCTCCTTTTAGCTTGAAATCTGAGTGATAGTAGCAGAGACTACTATGTACTATGGAGACTACAGGTTTCCTAAGCAAATACGAAGGTAGAACTTCGGAAGTTTAATTTCTTTGGCAGGGACTAGATCCTTTTATGACAATTATTTTATTTTCCAATCAGTTTTTTAGCTTAGCTGGTGTGTATTGACATAACTTGATTGATTTTGGCAGAGCTATTCTGATTTACTCCAGCTTAGGATCTGTCATAGAATTTCCAAAGCACTTAGTAAGTCATTCACACTGTACAATATGCTTTGGACAAAAGTAATTTATAGGAGAGCGGCAAAGTGCATTATATGCAGGAGGTGCCAGGACTGTCTAGGTGTGGTGTCTTAAGTCTAGTCAAAAGGTACTTCAAGTAGCTAAATTTATATTGCATCTTTTGATGTGGAGTTACATATGTTAACGACTACATATCATGTCCAGAGACTGATACCTCTCATGAAATGGAAAAGTTTTTCTGGTTTTGAAACATAACAGAAGGGACATGTTAAATTACCACCTACTCCTGAAGATGAATAGTGCAAGTATTTCCTTGTTTTTATTAATAGAGATACAGGGATCAGAACAAAGAAGATGGGTGCATCTGTGGGAAAATGTAATAGTTGCAGAAAAAAGAGCAGGGCAAGGAAAGAAGACCCAAACATTTAAAAGAGCAAGATAGATTCAGGAAGATGTAATTTAGTGTTGAGCATGTGAGGGAGAATAGGTAAATGAGATAAAATATAACATGCTTGGCTAAATATGCTCTCAGGCGCATACATACTGTGAGGTATTTTTAACAGGAAAACCTACAGGAGCAATCATTCAAACCTTGATTTTCTGACATACAGTGTCAACAGAAATATGTCAAGAATGTGATTACATAAGGACCAACAGACAACTAAATGATATGGCATTTGCTTTCCTGTCATCAACTTCTGCCGTTTATTAATGAAGAGTTAAAAAAAAAAAAAAAGGCTGCTCCACTTACATCCATAATGGCAATTTAAGCTTATAAAAGAATAGCTACCACTAGTGTTTGGATGAGAAGTTTGAGAGCTGCTGGAAAACATGTTTAGAGAGCCCCTAACAACTTGTAAGCTGTGCTAATGACATGACATACACTGAACTTGATAGCATTTAGCAGACTAATTTATTTGTGGAAGCACATTCCTTGTTACTCACTGAACAGATTATTAGATGTCTGATTTCTATTAATGTTGCATATGTTATCGAATCTGTTGTTTACTGCAAAAGCCAGAAAGCTCTATTTTGAATATTAGATCGTATTAAAAACAAACAAAAAACCTTGCACCTAGCTTGAATGAAGATGAAATGTTGAAGTAATGAACAAGATGGGTTTCACCCATCCCCCATTCTCTGACAATTTATTTAATAATAAATGAATTACCAGAATGTAAATATGTCCAAATACATCAATAAAAATTTTGCATGTATTTTCCATAAATAATGCAACACATTAAATATTCTATGTTTAAAATCAAAGATAGAAAACAAAGACAGCAGATCTGAAATGCTTCTTTCAAATTGTGAATATGACTTTGAGACTGGGAATCAACCACCTGTTTCAGACAAGAAAATATTAAAATACCAGTGGTGTTCTGGAAATTTTGATAGGTAGTTCTGCTAATCACTTGATACACTACTGCTATTCTATCTGAAGTACTTAGATACTCCAGGGATGAACAGTGTGACAGATGCTCATAAAATGCTATCTAGAAAATCATCAGCTGCTATAAATAGATGTCCACCAAGGACCTGATAATTTTCTAGTGCTATCTCTTTTTGTGTTAGAATAAACATTCATGGTAGTAACGTTATTTTTGCCAATAAAATGCTACTCATGATACTGTCTAGACAACAGTTGTGCCCAGGGGCTTTTACCTCAGAAATGAGAGTGTGTTCACATTGCCATTTGGAATCTTTTTTCCTTAGGTGGTTGGTTTAACTTTGGATCTCACCTATGGTTTTGTTTACTGGCTTGTGCAAGATAGTCTATGCCTAAACCTATATAGAGTTTCTCTTTGCAAAGAAGGGTAAGTAAATGTGTAGCAGAGGTAAGAAAGTCTGTATTTTCTAGTTTTTGTGATACTCTTTAGAAACAAGTGGTGTCCAGTCCTATTTTAAAAACAAGTTGTGTCCAGTGCTGAGCACACTAGTTACTAATTTAACAACAAACAAAAAGAAGAGCTAATGATCACATCTAGCTGATGGTAAACTACATCTTGAAATGGTTGTTAACATGGTTTTACAGTGAGAGAAACACAGTATAGAAGCTCAACTGAAAAGAGGTCATGCTCATCAATTTTCAGACTTTAGGATATAATCACCATTTATTGTCTATTTTATTTTGTCTTTATAACACATTATAGTTTCAAATGTGTAGAGCCATAAATTGTTAATCTTACATGGAGTTTAAGACTAGAACTGACACTACTTTCTCACCTGAGCAATCACTAATCAGCAGGGTTTCCTCTTGATCATCTTGTGCCTGAAATGGCTTCATTAATCCTGAAAGGCAAAGTTTAAAAAAAAAACAAAACAAGCCCATGATTATGGGTCAGCTTGAGTATATACTAACATCTTGAGAAAAATGATAATTTGTTCTGTAAGTGTCAAGTGCATGATGAGTGGTAGCTCATGGAACTACATTTTTGCCCTTTTTTATTTGGAGAATGCCATTTCTTTTTCAAGCATCAGATTAAACTCAGTTGAACAGTATTTTTATTTACATGTACTTATAATGGTTCAGTCTGGCTTTGTTGCAGCTGAATTTTCTGAATGAATTTAGACTTGGTGTGATTAATGGTAAACATTTAAAGAATGAAAATGTGTTGATTAGTTTTAGCTAGAACATGCAGCTCCATTGTGAACCAATTGGCAGCCATAAATCATTGTCCCTGGTATGCCAGAATAGAGAGATTAGAAGTAATCCATCCTAATGGACCTGATGGTGTGTCAAAGCTTTTCCAAATTTGTTTTGGATAACAAGTGTCTAAGCTGAAAGACATTTCTGAGATGGTAAAATGATGCCTCCTACAACCCAGAAGATATATTGGGACCAAAAAAGGCCTGTAAATTTTGACATAGAAGTAGCAAGACGGATTAAATCACCAGTGATCCCAGTGGAGGAAAATGTTCATAGAGTTTAATAAATAATGGAAGGTTATCAAGGAAATGAGAAGGGTCAAACTAATCTGGGGACCTGCTCTAATGAAGTAGAAGGAATCTCATGCTGTGAAGTAGACTCCTCTGTTTCAGTGGAATTGCTGAGAGAAGGTGGGCTGACTTTTCAAAATACTCGATTTTCTATATCAGAATATTGAGCCACAATATAATTGTTTTCTAATGAAATCAGGGAAATGAGGGCTTTGTTTTTTGGGTGCTCCTGCAATGTGACATTCTGAAAAATGTTCTGCTGTAGAGAAGTTAAAATCTTTGAATGGATTTCCTACCTCCTACATGAGTATTAAGAATTTGAATGGTGACGAACTGATCAGTGTGTCAAACATTGTATAAATCTTGCTCTGTCTACATGTGTGTTTTCGGTTTGCTAATTTCATACATGTTTTCACAGTTGTGGTAATGCCATCATCACGGAATTTGCAGAATGGAGCACTTCAGAAATATCTCAGGGTGCACTGGAATACTACAGTGGTCGTCTGTTCTGGATTAATAGTCTTCAGTTCATTACAACTCAGGAAGTCAATCAGAGCCTTAGCATTCCCTTCTCACAACCAGCAGAGTTTTCAGCCTTTACCCTTGTTCACACATCACTTAAACCTTTGCCAGGTACATTATTTTCTTTACCTAAACCCCTCAATAAAAGTATTCACTGTCAGCCTTGAAATTTCATTCTTTAAATTCTTTAGGCATTTGACAAAAAAGAACAACGGAAGCTTATTAATAAATACATCAGGCTATAGCTGGATAATGTGCAATTATAAAAGCTGATAGATATGGTGTTATTGTTTCTGTCTAATGACAACTTACAGGATTTTCCATAGTACTTTAATGTTTTAAGTCAGGTTTGAAAAGTCAACCTCTTGCTCATATTGTTTAAATTGTTATTTCTTCCTCTCTTTATGGACAGGTAATTTTTCTTTTACACCAATAGTGATTCCAGAGTCAGTGCCAGAGTCTTCCTTCAGGATTGAAGGAAATTCTTCAAGTTTTCACATCACTTGGAGCCCCCCCACAAATGTGGAATGGGGAACTGTCTTTTACTGCGTGGGATCAAATGCTCTACAAGTGAGAATATTCATGCAGTCCCTCCTCATTATCTACATGTCTTACTGCATCTACTTGCTGATGTATCTATTTTTCAAACAGAAATAGAGTTGGTTTCTTCTCCAGCATTTAGAAATCGGTTAAGCGATCAAACTAAACTGTAAATATAAAGCAAGCTGTCCTGTTTCTCCATCACTGAGGCCATCATAGGACGAACACGGTCTTAGCAGTAGCTCTGGGCTAGCTGCTGGGGTGCAAAGTGCCAGGCAAGGAGGTCCCAGGTCTCAAAGACGTGTGAGAAAGCCTTTCACAGTAACTCAGAGACAGAAGTGTCCCCTGAGCTGCCAGTGGGACAGCCTTTGACTGAATGTGAAATCTAGCCTTCATCCACACTTAACACATTTGGCAAACCATACTTTAAACTCAAAGGGCAGATTGCTAGCAGATTGCTACGTGGGGCAACAGTGCCACAGCAGCTGGTGAAACAACAATCACTCACAGGAAGAGCAGCTCTGTCTTGATGTAGTTGACCCGCTTGGTGAGGGAAATTTTGGAAAACTCAAGGTGTTCTGAGAGGGAAAAAAATTGTGTGGTGTTTTTCTGGTTTGTGTGTGTGGGGTTTTTTTTTTGTTTGTTTGTTTGTTTGTTTTTTTTTAAATTGTGTTTTATTTCATTCACAGTCTTTAGAGAGTGAACGGTGCCTCCATCCTCATAACCTGGCAGTGCCATCCTACCAAGTTGATTGGCTGGAACCATTTGCGCTCTTTGATTTTACTGTCACTCCATACACGTACTGGGGCAAGGCACCAACAACATCTGTATCCCTCCGAGCCCCTGAAGGAGGTACCAGAATTTTAAATCTCATTCCTCACCTGTAAGAGGTACTGGAACCAGGTCTGTGCCAGGATGTGAAACTCTGGTGAAGAATAAGCAGCTTGTCAAGCTAGTCAGCTGTAGGCAGAGCTGCAAGGACATGTTCCTGAGTATCTTTGGCAATTATCTGTTGCACACATAAATGCACACAATTACAGTAATAGAATTTGGAACAGAAAGTGCATGACAATATATCCACCACATGCCTATGACTATTAGCAGGAAAGAAAAATTGAGATCCATTACAATGACCATCAAAGGCTGCATGTAATATCTTGACCACTTATTAAATTTTTAATAAATGTTATGCACTCTTTACTTCAATGTTTATTTTTATTCTGATGGAGGTCAAAGTTAAAACAGCTAAAATATAGTGTTGAGAAAGCTTACGAGCTGCAGTAGATTTTGGAGGGAATAGGATAGGGTATGCTCTATGTTGTGAAAATTCTTGCAGCTCCATTGTTACCTACAGGAATTCCTAAATAGATATGTCCCAGTCTGAGTGCGTAAGTGCATTTGTCTCTGTTTATACAGCTCTTTTTTTTTGCTAAGCAAGTTAAAATCAGATACTTACACACCAGTGAAAAACAGAAAGGAATTACCATGAAGTTTTAGATATTCCTCTGTAATTTACACCTCATCAATTGCTACCTGTCTCTGTCAGCACTGTGGTTGTAAAGCTCAGACTCAAAACTAGGAGAGTTAATTCTGAGGTAGTGTTTGTGTTTTAATAGGATTACTTTGCTCTGTGCTTTATCTTTTTTTTTTTTTTTTAATACAGTTCCTTCAGCCCCTACCAACCCTAGAATATATGTGTTACAAAATAACCTACATGAAAGTGATGAGAAAGTCCTTGTGGAGTTCAGGTGGGACAGACCTGAAAGGAATAATGGAGTATTAACACATTTCAGGGTTTACTATCAACTGTTGGGTCAGAGTGCCACTGCTGACACTTTCAGGGAGTGGAACATGAGCAACGTTAAACCCACCCCAATGCTCTATTCTCTCAGGGATGTGCTTCCCAGTCTCACAGTAAGGTTTCAGGTATGAAAAATTACTGAGATTTTCTCATGCTAGAAGGTAGATGTTATCAGTGCAGCCTGATGTGTTTGCCTAGGAGACGGTATAGAGCTTGGGGCAAGAATGTGTGGTTTCTGCTTCTGGAACTGCTGACTCATTGACTCACCCTGGGATACCTGGCTTTACCTTTCTACATATTGTATTGTTCACTAAATAAGGTAGAAAAAAAATGCTACAATATTATGCAGGTTCGGTGAAGCCCAAAAGAAAACTTTTCTAGGGGTCTCCCAAAGCCACACAGAACATGTGCTTGAAAGACAAGTTGAAACCTGAGACCATGTAATAGGCCAGGTACTGATGGGGAAGAACACCATGTTGGTTACATTATCAACCAACAGTAGGAATTGCTCCAGCCTGGGGAAGGAGACAAGACTGTCTGGTGTCCTTCGAGTTCCATTTGATAGATGCAGCATGAATTGTGACTCTCTGGGTCACTGCTTAAAATTCTCTTCACAGCCATGGTCCAACCCTGTGTGTAGCCTTGAACTGACCAGCACAGCCTTAGGTCAAACAGAGCACATGCATATGTTCCTAGCTGAGAATCCGGGGGATCTGGTTCTGGTTTTGTCATTAACTGTGACACTACAGGCTCTTGAACGAGACCATTTATGCTGCTACTTAACATAGGTAACAATCTCCTATCCCACAGGTGCAAGCCTTCACTTCTGTGGGTCCAGGACCTTTGTCTGATATAGCAGAGAGGAATTCATCAGGTATGGATGGCTTAGATGGCATCTCAGAGTTTGTGTGTAATAGCTGGTGAAAGCGACACTACGGGCTGATAAATAGGCTCCGACACTTCGTGTGACATTTGTTCCACCCTACAGTAGACACTACAGAGGAAATAGTTACAGCTTTTGACATGAAATGATTAACACATTTCTTATCATTAGATTAAACTTCAGGAATTTCAAGCTTTTCCTCAAAAGTATGCTAAATTAACTCCTCTAGGCGATCCCAATGTAGTATGGAACAGCAGGTTTCGATCTGTAATCTGCATACTGCTGGAGATCATAGAACATTTCTAATTGGGCTGTGGAAGGTAACCAGGAGAGTTAGAGATCTACTAGGAATCATAGGCTGTTTCTAGTTGGGCTGTTAAAAGTAATAATAAATCAGCAAATACGTTTTTACTAGGCTTAAATTTGTTAGGTAAGCATCCACAACGCCACTGAAAAAATCTTGGGAGTTTGCATGCGATGACAAGAAGGCATCTCACTATTTTATTTATTTGCTGTGACATGACCAACTATTTGTGGGTCACTATTCGTGCAAGGACATAATTTACTTTTATCTTGTACTTGCTTTTCTTATGAATGACTGCTGTTGTCTAGAATGTTTTTTGTAAATTCCGCTGTGCCCTTTTCCTTCCAGATCTTTTCCCTGTCCCAACTCTTATAACTGTTTCTGCCAATAAGTTATTTCTTACTGACATAGATGGTAATCATACCATATGGGAACTTTCAGCAAAGACAAATGTAAAGGACATCTGTTACACTGCTAATGATGACAAGGCGTACTATATCGTAGAAGATTCTCTTTTTCTCCTGGATATGCAGACTACTTCAAAGTTTCAGGTATTCCTTCATTCATTCCCTTGCTTGAGAGAATCTAGGAAAATATGTGGCCATTATTGTCATTATTTTGGGGCTAATTATGTTTTTGAAGAAGTCAAAACTGCATATTTGAAACAGAAAAAAAGCAGCACGATGAACAAAGCGCACTTCATGGCAAAAGACTTGGAAAGACACAGCTTTCTTAATGATTGTCAGTTCATATGAGATGTAATTAGCTGGAGATTAGCTGGATAATTTTCCTTTGTAGCAGTACCAAGAAACATGTATAATATAACAAAATTTGCACTTCAATTTTTTTGTCATCAATAGCTATTAGAATAGACCAGAGTATGCTATTGCTAAAGTTTTCTTATTAAACACATATGATTTTACTGACATCTGCTTTATTGATAAGGTATTTTAACAGACATTTAGTTTAAAATCCTTGCTATTAAATACTAGAAATTATTTTTTTTTATAAAATGTAATTTAATGCAATTTGTTTTCATTCTAATTTCAAGAATATGGAAACATGGAAGAAATAATTGATATTTGTGAAACAATAGTTTTAATTTCTATAAAAATATTGGAATCTTCCTTCCTTGGCATCTCTTTCTATTTTGACTTCTACCTGCCAAGTAGAAATTATTTCAGAAACAAATCTAATCTCATAATGTCCTAGCATTATATGGGAAAATTCAGTTCTCAAGCAGTTTTAGTCATGTGGCTTTGTTTTGTGTTTTTTTTTTTTCCTTAAGTTTTTCAAAGATGCATGCCTTTGCAATGCCACAGCCATCACAGTTGACTGGATTGCAAGACATCTCTTTGTTGCCCTGAAAACACCATGGAAAGAAACTCAAATACTTGTTCTTGATCTTGAGCTCGAGATAAAATCTCTTAAAGCCTTGAACATACAGTTGGGGAAAAATAATTCAACTGTATCATCTCTGTTGTCCTATCCTTTCTTAAGGTAAGGCATATATTACTAATAAATTTTTAAAGCATATTTTAAACATGATTTCCACGAAATTATGAACTGTTAAGGACCAAAAAGGACTTTTTAGAGTATGTGAGTTTTTTGTATTGTTTAAACCTCAGAAATTTCTGGATGTAGTTCTACTTTTATACTGCTAGTTGAGCTTGAACATATCTCATAATTTCAAAAAGATGTCTGTGTTTGAGCAAAGATTTCAAATGATACCAAAATACTGATAGGTTCTTCTATATAATAGATGCAAATGAAAGTCAGCACCAGCCAACAATTTTTTACAGTAACTGTTTTATCTAGAATAGTCAGTTATTGTGACCTTCCATTCAAAGATACTCTTGAAACACCAGGAATCACACTGTATGTATGGTTCTATAGTTAGCTTATTTTAAATGTTGGGAAGGTTTAGGCTGTAGTCACTTATAGGACTGCATTTAGGGCAGATAGCTCAGATTGAAGTTTTTCTATTGTAAACAATGCATTTTATTTAATAGCCGTTTGTACTGGATCGAAGAGCTTGATTATGGCAGCCACATGTTTTATTATGATATTCTGAATAACACCGTGCACCACGTTTTGGGATACATATCAGTAGAAGAACAGATGAGGAACTATTGCACCTGTAATGTGGCAGAAGCAGAGCTGGGAAGACCTATGAGTATAGATGTGTCTGACTCCGGGAATCCCCAGCTGCTCTTTATCAGAGGAAGAGATGAAATATGGGCCTCAGATATGGATGGTTGCCACTGCTGGAGAATTACCAAAATACCAAGTTTTCAAGGTCTGAGTGCACTGTTATGTTTCTAGGTAGTTTGTGATTTTTGCTGTCAAAACAATGTTTGCGTTAGCACCTCGTTCATGAAGAATTTTCTGTATTAAATTAATTCATCTATAGGCAAAATGGATAAAATGTCTGTTTTCTGTGTTTCCAATTTTATACCCTGTTGATACAAACTAGGAGAAAGAGCAGTGTGAGGATATTTACTGATGTAAGTATGTATTCTAGTAAGATGTATATCGAATCCTACTTGTGAATAGATTTCACTTATAGTATTAACACATTATTTTGCTAGGATTTCATATTAGAAAAACTGTAATGGATGTATCTCAAGGAGAATATACAATACCATCTGAAGTTATGCCTGAAAGTGGCATTGCAGACTGCAATATGTGAGGAGGTAGGTAGGTAGAGGTAGAGAGTAGGTACCTACTTCAGGCAGGTAGAGTCTTGTATGACAAGTTATCTATGTTGCACTTCTAATGACAACACATAATCTTGGGTGCTGAGTTTACAGCTTGATTTCGAAGGAGTGCTGGTAAAGTGGTTCTGTTACCAGAGAGGCTGTGTAAATTGTTCCTGGGAGATGTCAAAGCACTGTGGTTTTCATCTTGGAAAAATGATGAATGTTTCTATAGACGACTCTTGCTCTTCTGTTTTATTTCTGGTGTTCGTTAATTGAATTGCAGTTCTCATAATCACAGATAATAAAAAGCCTTCAAACCTACACTTATAAACTGAAATAATGAAGTGTCTCAGCTTCATGACACCTATCGGAAAATATCAGAAATCTCTTTCCCTGGGGAGATCTTTGAAGATATGGTATGACCAAGACACTCACTCGTTGACTCACTGTGAATACAAGCATCCATCTGCTCTTGTAAAACTATCTGCTCAGGGTTTATTCTGAAGCTTAACTATATAATGCTTTCCTACAGGTAAGAAAATTGGCAGCCTGACTGTAGACAAGAAATTTATATACTGGAGCATTGAAACAAAGGAGTACACTGAAGTTTGGCTAGAAAATAAAGAAAGCACAAGACATTTTCTTCAGAAGAGAGAAAATCACAAACTGAAAATCATAGCCTACAGCTCAGTGGCGCAATTGTATCCAGGTAGAGGGGATTTGGGTTTTTTTTGTAAATAGAACAAATTTATTTCAGAGCATGTCTTTGAGTTGCAGATCATGCTATGCGTATTTATGTAAAGTATGCTTTATGGATTCAGGTACCTTCTCACTGTGCACATTTTTAAAAGGATGAATATAAGAACTGGCCTTGTGTGGGATCACATGGAAGGTCATGATGATGAATGTTACCCACGTTTCAAAGGCTCAGGATATTAACACCAAACATGCCTATTTTCAAAGTTGTGTTAAACCTGGAGCTGTAGAAAAGATGGTGCACATTAACGCACAGGGAAACAGCAAACGTCCACAAAGTGTTGTAGCAAGAGTTTGATAATGATCCCGGTTATGATGCAGATTTCTAGGTTTTTTCACAAGTATGCAAAGCTGAAACAATGTCTGCCCTTGCAAAACCAAAGAGATAAGAGCTCTGCTTATTAAAATAATATACAAAGAAGTACCTGAGAAGCAATTAGAGCTTACATTATAATAGACCCACGCTTCACTTAGGACTCCTAATATTTTAAACAAATCATTGTAGAATGATAACAGAAGAAATAAAAATAAGTTTTAATAGAAAGTTAGGATTCATGGTACCTGTAGGGATTATCTTTGCAAATGCAGAGGTTTAAAACAGCTACTAGCATGATGAATATATTCAAAATAATTATTTAACTTCAATTTTGCATAAAAC
The DNA here is from genome assembly GCA_027574665.1 of Rhynochetos jubatus. Lineage (NCBI taxonomy): Eukaryota > Metazoa > Chordata > Aves > Eurypygiformes > Rhynochetidae > Rhynochetos > Rhynochetos jubatus. The sequence goes on from CM050650.1 coordinate 72,243,613, forward strand.
TCTGGTAAGTATAGAAGAGAATAATTTGACAGGATGGACTTCTTTGGAACAAAAGAATTTCACACTGTTCTGGGAAGCCAGTAGAGTTACTCCTGAATGCAGCTGCTCTGACCAGTGCACAGGCTATTCTTACCAGCACTTTGGGCAAGTTTGTTCCCATGAGGTCTGTGTGGACTTGGCATTGGTGCAGGATTCTGGTTTGGCCCTGGTACAGAATGTACCAATCTCTATCCCCAGGGATAAGATTTCCTGCAAGAGCCCCAGGCTTAGCTGGTGCAGAAAGGCAAGAACTGAATTTCAGTCTAAAGGGATTATTTCTATCCAGAGATGCCTACAGAGCTTTTCTTATTTATATTGACTGCTGAAAATATGTTTGGAGGAATACATGACATTGGGGGGTGGGGGTTGGGGGAACACACAGAATTATTCACACAAGGTTAAGATAAAAGTACATGAACCTACTAAATAAGGAAAAAAAAATATTACCTCCTCAGTACTGAAAGTGAATGGTATATATGTGAAAAAGTGATGTTTGCAAGGACCAGCTGGGTTGACTGACATGCTTTTTGTTGCTTTAGTGATGTGAGCAAGGAATACTTCTAGAGTTCCCTTTCATTCTAACCTATTTAATTGCCATCCAGAGATGTGATGTCAGTTGATCATTTGACACATCAGAAGTACTCCGTGAAAATTATTGTCCTGTCACAGATTCTGTGAGAGAATGATTTCTCTTCAGGGTTAGGAGGAAGGGGACTGAATATGTAGTGAAGGATTTTCTTGTCAGGGTAAACACATTTCTATGAAACTGCCTGACAGAAAATTTAACTCTGAAAATGACTCAATCCTTTATTCCATCTGGGATTTTTCCCATGGGAGTTTTACTACTCTAAGTAACTATAAAATTGACAAAGATTCAACCTGACATTTATTTCTGTTGAACAGACTTTTTTTATTCTTGTTCACTTACATGCTATGAACCTGCCTTTGGTAGGAAGGGTGGCAGTTGCTCATTTAGGGAGGAAAGATCTCAACAATTAAGTCATTTTTTCTGGCCTAAGGGCAAACATTTGTCCTTGTACCATCTTCCCCATGGATGTGCCTTATTCTTTTCCTCCTCTGCAGTAAGTCCATTTAAAATATTTTAAATTCATTTTAAAAGTACATCAAATGATGTGGGGTTTTCTTTTGTTACTTTTTGTTTACTATCAGAGAGTTTTCTCCTTATGGGTTCCTTTTCTCCTTCCAAAATTTGCCTCCCCTTTCCTTGTTGTTACTGTCAACTGTACACATGAAAAGCTGTTTGGAAGAAAAGAGAGAACATTTAATTGCTAGAGAAAGGTAACTCTATTCTGCATGTTTTTCTTTCCTGCGACAAGCAAGTTTGGACTCATCCGTGTGTACTGCCCTTGATAATACAGCAACTATGATCTGGATTTCCAAGGTATTTAGATACCTAAAGAAGAACCTAAATTCGTTAGTAAATCTGTACCTTTAGTAAATCTGTATCACATCAAAGATAAATGAGACTTTACTTTGATGACTGGTATTTTTGTGTCCATGAAAGTAATCAAATAAAGTACATTCAAGTGGGATTTTTATGCTTCTGTTTGTGAAAGCAGAGAGAATAGTTTTTGTTTATGCTTTCTCATAGAAATGGTAGTAGAATCCCATGCAAGTTTAAGTTGATCCAGAAATAATTAATTTTTTTTTACTTTTTGATGTCTTTCCTAGATAAAAGATGCCTGATTCCATTGCCAAACACTGAGAAACCTACTATCCTTGATACAACGAACACCAGTTTTACATTAAGCTTGCCATCTGTCACACCACAGCAGTTGTGCCCCAGAATATTGCAGCCTACGTCGACATATCTGGTATTTCTTGGACAAATGACTAACAACCGCAGGAACCGCTTGTTTACTTTACAGCAAAAAACATTGGTATGGATATTTTGGAAAAAAAAATGCATATCACATGCATGTATAAGCAGGGAATGTGAAATCTATTTTTATAAACCATTCTGTAACTTTCTATCACGGAGTTTTTCCACTTCTACATCCCCAACAGTAACTCCCCTTTCTGTTTTGCATTTGCTAAGTGGTAGGTTCCTTAGCTTTCCTTTGTGCAAGAACTCCTCTACTTTTTAACATGCCTTTGCTAAAATCCTGTTGAAACGGGTCTTCAGTTTCTACTTGTAAAAAGACCAGTGTGGTAGATATTAATCTGTTTAAATAACTCTTAAGACTGTCCAGCAACCATATGGCTTGCCTTTATGTGTTTTGTGGTAGTTGTACTTGCCTTAGTAATTTTTTTCTTCTGTTACATTTTATTTGTCTTTGCCATTTTCCATTTAATTATTAGCCACTGGACAATGTGCTGTTGTAGCCATGTTAATTATGCCTCAGCTCATTTTTTGGTATGTGTTTTCTCTAGTGACCTATTATCCAAACTATCATTTTAACATTCTTTTCTAAACACTGAAGTGTATTAAAATACAAAAGCCCTACTCTATTATTTTTTAACAATCATTTAATTGACAGGTGATTGGTGTGACATATGAGACTCTCTTCTAAGAATATACATGTTCATTACCTGATTTTGAATTACAGGAATTTCAGGGTCCTATAGCCATCATAGACAACCTACAGCCATTTTCAAGTTATGTCATACAAGTTGCAGTGAAAAACTACTATTCAGATCAGGAAGTGCTGCCTGTGGGACAAGAGACAATTGGCACGACCCTATATGGAGGTTTGTTTCACATTTTATTCTGATTTTGAACAGAAACCTCATCTTAGTTAAAGGAAGATGTGCGTAAGGTTGGGTTGCAAATCAGAAAGCAGAGAAATTTCCTGCTTAAAATGTAACCTGTGTAGATCTTCACAAGGTTTTGCCAACCAAATTTGATGAATCTGGAAGATTCATGAGACATGCATGTATTGTCACAGAAGGGTTTGGGTTGGAAGGGACCTTAAAGATCATCTAGTTCCAACCCCTCTGCCATGATGCTTCCAGGGATGGGGCATCCACAGCTTCTCTGGCCAACCTGTTCCAGTGCTTCACCACCTTCTCTGTAGAGGATTTCTTCCTTATACCTCATCTAAATCTCCCTGCTTTCAGTTTAAACTCACTGCCCTTTGTCCTGTCACTACAGAGCCTTGTAAAAGTCCCCCTCCAGCTTTCTTGTAGGCCCCTTCAGGTACTGGAAGGCTGCTATAAGGTCTCCCTGGAGTTCTCCAGGCTGAACAAGCCTAAATCTCTCAGTCTTTGTATTCGATCAGTACTCTTTAATGCTTTTGCTCATTGGCTTCCTGAGGAAAGATAAACTCTGGTAAAGTGGCTAAACAGTCACAGTTTCTGCTTTGGATCACATTTTTAATAAGTTGTGTTAGACTGTATATGTGGTTGCATATATTTAAATATGTGTGTAGGTAGCTGCAGCCTAGAAAAGGATAACAGGAACACAGCTCACTTTCTGGAAAAGCAGGAAGCATTCACAAAGTGACAAGCCAAGACCACATTTGGAGAAGACCTGCAAATAACACTGTCCATAAAAGACAAGATGCAGTGCAAGTGAAAGATGTATTTTATTTTAAAGGTTTTCTCTTGAGTACAAAGTTGCTTTTGAAAAAAAAAGAATGAGAAATGAAAGAAAAGAGAAAACAAGGTGTGATCAAGAGCATCTAAATTCTATATAGCTTGTTATTCAAGCTGGTTCTTTATTATTTGACAGCTGGGCCTGTATTTCTGTAACATGTCTAGTTTATAAAACCAGTTTTCACCTCACATTATACATGTGTGCTATATTACCTCATGATGTAGCTGAAGAAATATGTCTAGGTTAACACCTCCTCCACTTCCTGATTTGGGTGTGTGATTTTGCAGATTTCCCTTTCTGTTGTTATACTGCAAATGACTGTCTGTCTCTTCAGTGCTCTCTTGGAGAACTCAGTCATGTTAAAAAAACACACTTGTTTTATTTAGGGCACGTTTTCCAGAACAAGAAATGAGTGACTTCCGTAACTGTTGACTTCATCAACAGCTCTGTTGTTGATGGGTGACTTGTGTTACACTTTGAGAGGTCTGTAACTCCATTCAGAACGACTCAGCTGACCATAGCAAGCTACAATTTTACCTGATCATGGGTATATTTCTTCCTGTATTTTCTCCTCTTGCGTTCATCCTCCCTCCTTCACCTTCACAGTTACCTGTCCACCCTGTTCTGGAGTTTTCATTGCAGCACAAAGATCTGGTGCTGCTTAGTTCCATAACAAAACAGAAACCAGCAATGCTGGTTTTTTTGTGGGCTCAGATATCTGTTCGAGTCCAAAACTACTGACTGCTCATCTTTTCATACTTGATGAAATTTGGGGCATGTCCTAGTGAGGAAATTCAACCCTCTGCTGCACTTTAATGCAGACCCAGGTGCTGCCACTATAAGCACCAACAGGTCTCCCATCTAGCCCTGAAGCCAACATGGCCCAGAAGCTTTCCTCAGATGCTACAAGGGCCATTGAGATTCATAGGCAGCCTGAGTTCAAGATGTCCTTATTCTTTGAGAATACTTCCAGTCTGAGCTAGATGCCTCCCGTGGTTGGAAGTGCCTTAATTAGGGCTGGAAGATGCTTGTGCCCACTCCCTCTTTCACTCTGTTTGAAGCTGCAGGGCAGCTCCCAGTTTACCTGAAGTTCTTGTCATCTCCCAGAAAGAAAATGACCATCTGAAGATTTATGCTATTCCTTTGCATGTGTTGTCTTGCTTTGCAACCCAACCCGATAGAAATGCCTTGCTCAGCACTGGTACATGTGTATGTGTGCATGTGCACACACATCTTCACAAGGAGTTGCCTTTGCTTTGCTCTTCAGATAATTTTATCATCATTGGAATGATGCTGCTGGACTTACTTGATGAAAACATGGAAAACTGTAATGAGTGCTAGCTATTCCCTGCAGTACGCACAGCACTTGCTTGCTCTTTGGTTGTGCCAGATTTGCTCTGCAGCTGTGCCTGGTGTCACCTGCAAGGGTCAGCTTGAGCTACACAAACTCAAGCCACATCATAAACTCATCGCTTGCAGAGCCATCAGGCACTTCTGATAATAACCAAGACATGAAGACAGAATTACAGCCAAGTCTACATGGCAGCCTGTTCTTGTTTTGAAGGAAAGACTGGAGAGATGGTACCTGGGAATGCTTGCTATTCAACTCTTAGTGAGGTGGGAATACTATAGCCCCTACCTTCACTAGTTTTCCTGTCTGGTTCTTGTCCTGCAGAGTTGGAAAAGTTCTCTAAAAGTGGGTGAGGGAGTGAAATTAAAAGCAGCACAGTAGCACCTGGTCCTTGGGCATCAGCTCACAACCCAGCTACAGCAGGGCTGGCTGTAGCTGACATACAGCTGTGCAGACTGCACAGCTATGGGGACGTTATTATGACAAGCATCTAGGGCTGTCCATGCCACTGTAGGAGTCCTAAGGTTTCTCTTTCTCTCTCTTCACCTCGGCTGGGCTTCTGCCTGCTACAGAAGGTGCTGAAGCAACTGAATCGAAATAAGCACAGCCACCACTGTGTTTTTCTTACTCAGGGTCTCTTTCCCTTACTGAGCAACTGTGCCCAAAGAAATATTTTATTCAGTACAGCTGGAAATAAATACATGCCAGGGGTCCTGATTCCCTTTCTTCTTCTCTTGGTGATGCACCCTAGCGTTTCTTTAAAGGCTCATACATATAAAAACTAACCTCTCTTTTTGTCACCATTGTCAACAGGAGAGCACCACCTGTGAGCTACCAGTGGCTCCCCTTATGCACAGATCATTCCTTGTTTTTTTGTCCTGGGAGTAGTCACATTTTTTCCAGTTAAGAAAACTCCTGTTTAAGATGAACCTCTTTTCATCGTTCAGATCAAAGTGGAACAAGAGGTGCAGGCACACTGCCGCTGTCCTGGGATCCAGACATGCTGTACTTTGGAAGTTCTCTTCCAACCATGCTATTTTTTTTTTTTCTCTTAACAGCCAGATCTCTTAGCATCTGCTGCATCAAGCAAAGAGGCTCTCATCCTATGTGGATCTCCAAATATTATAAGCATAATTCTAAGGATTCTGTAGCAAAAAAAAAAAAAAAAAACCAAACAAAAACAAACCCAACAAAAGCCGCCCACCAAACAAACAAATAAAAAACAAAAAACCACAAACAAACAAAAAAACCAAACCCAAGAAAATGTGATCTATGATCAGTAGATTTCAGTTCTTTGCATGGGAATCCATGTCAGTATTGTAAAATTTGTATGACACACTAATTGGATAAGATTAAATACTATTGGGACGTGGCAGGATTTCACATCATTGCTTCTTTGTGTGGTAAACTGAACCATCCTGCAGCAATGTACACCCTTACAGTGGTGAAACATAAAGGCAGCATATGAAATGGGAGACTGGGTTGCTCCACTGAAATGGAATTTTCAGTCTCAAGTTAAAAGGAAACATGAAACTCAGAACAGACTTCTCTAGTTGGGGCAAACCAAAATGCTGGGATCAAAATAAAGTCATAGACAAAAAATAACCAAAACCCAAAAATCCTAAAAAAACACACCAAATCCCAAACCACGAGCATTTCATTATATATTTTTATCAACAATCAGAGCTTTTCACAATTTTTTGAAAAATTTCCAACCAGCTGTTATCAGGGTATATATGTGTCCTGGCACTTATGTTCTCAATGTCATGAATGTAACTGCTAGTTTAAATTGTAATCAGACGCTGCTAGAGCCTCTTGAAGTGTGTACACTATTTCACACCTCTGAAGCTGTGTGAATTACCTCTGTCTTTCCCTCAATTCTGTAACAAAATGAAAGAAACTTGCATTTCTCAGTACTTTCCAACAAATATCAAGACAGAGAGAATGAAAAAAACAGTAAAATGACTTGGAAAATTAATGTATTACTCTTGCCACAGAGTGTCACTCTTACTCCACATATCTTTTAGCTAGTGAAATGAGAAATTAGTCTTCTTTACAAGTCCAGCTTCTGCACTTTTCATTTAAATAACCTGCAGTTGTGCTTCTAGGACACAAATTATAGCATATGTACTAATAATTCTGATACGTTTGGAACATAGTGTAATGACTTGTTAACTTTTTACCTATCTGAACAGATTAATAGGACAAAAGAAATTTTAATGCAGAGTCGGGACATGCCATATACCGTTTCAAAGTCTGTGATCTCAGACCTTCAAAGGAAGGGTTTATTTTTCCAAAACAATTAGTGAGTAACCAGCTGGCATGGACATCAGACCAACAACCCCGTTTTCTGCTTCCACAGCCGAGCCAGACCACGTATTTCTGAGCAAAGTTGTAAATGATGGCAAACAATGCCCAGTTTTAGGTTTTCTTCCTTCAGGCTTTTCTGTTCAAGAGAAGACTTTCCAATTGGAATAGTGCATGGGTACCTTTTTAGTGCCTATCCAAGTAGGTGTCATTCTCACCTCTGAGACCATGATTTGGAAACTAAGAGAGAGCAGGAATTTAATAATATGACTATAAATGTAGTGGTATAGGAGAGCAGCTGGGGTTTTTTTTATCTACTTGTGTGGTAGGGTAGCTAAGGAGATATTAAAAACGTCCCTCAAAATATTTTGAACTTGTCTGCAGCTGACTGACTGTACAGGAATATGAGTTTTACATGTGTAGAGTGTCAGACCTGTAAATGGATCATATTCATATGCTTATAACCTTTTTTCTTTCTTTAGTGACATTTGACTTCTCTAAAAACAAACACTTAATTTAAAAAACAAACAAAAGTCTAGTGAGAGCTGTACCTAAAAGCAGATTAATTTTTCTTCCTGTTTCAGTACCACAGGCCGTTGATTCCATTAAGACAGTGGTTTTGTCAGACACCATCATCAACGTATCTTGGACTGAACCTTTGAAGCCAAATGGACCTCTAGAATCCATCCGCTATCAAATCTCTGTCAATTTATTACCTCCTGTCCCAGCAACACCCTTGCGAAAAAATGAATTTCCAAATGGGAATCTTGCCTGGTCTGTCAGTGGGCTGCAATCTGGAACAAACAATTCATTCAAGGTATAATTACTAGCAGCTTTACCTGTTTGTCCTCTAACCTGCAAATCTTTACTCTGCACTTATGTAAAGCTATATGTGTGCTTTGAAAATATGAGTTGAAAGTTGGCAGGCTTCTCTCAGCCTTTTAACTTTAAGGAAAATTAAACATCACCGTTTATTCCTACATGGGTTGTTCAGATAAAATCCTTAGAGCTGAGATATTTTCTGTTTGGGGACAATATCACAGATCTCAAGAGTAAAGAAGACTTTCTATTGCAATCCTGCTGTTACTGCCCTGATACTTGATGCAACATGTTAAGTGAGGTTCAAATGATGGGTATTCTCCATTCTCAAAGAACGACGCCTGTGACTATGACCTGCTTATGAAGGGCTAGGTGAAGTGCAATAAACAGGTCTATGTTAGTGTAAATGGGTCATGGCCAAAAGATGAAGTTTTTTCTTGGGAAAGCAACATATCTGAAACTTTCATAAAAGGGAAACATCTATATATTGTATCAAGAACAGGCAGACATTTTGCCAATTGCTGCTTTTACTTTAATAAATAACTTTTCATTTAGAAGATTTTGTTTTCTTAGTACAATAAACCAAAAAGTATCTGACATATCCATAGAGATATGTGATGACTGAATTAATAATTGACTGATTCTGTCTTGCAGCAGCCACATTTTAAATAAAAGTATATTATAAAATATGCATGCAAAACCCACAAGAAAAAATATATCAATGTTAACCTTTTGATAAATGCAAAGGAGTAACAATGACTTAAAAATACAAGTAGGCTCTTGGCTATTTGGTGGCCTTTGATGAAATTGTCTGTAAACAAGAATATTGCAGAGTGGTTGCAAGCCCTCTGATTTTGGATTACATTGAAATATGATACTGTTAGTGCATTATAAGTAGTTTCTTCTACTGTCCAGGCAATTCACAGACAGAAGAATGTCTAGACTTTTCAACTATCATATTGAAACAGGATATTTACAAAACAGGAAATATAGTAATAGGCCAGTCTCAGGGATAGCTAGCAGAAGCAGCAGAATTGGATATCCATCCATCACCTGCTGCAGTTCACATGGACTGGCAGGTCAGCATCACATAAAAACATTGGTGGGTTGTATAGTTATGCTGGGCTGTGAACAGTGAGAATTGAGGGGCAGACACACCAGCCTCCCTGTCACTCCTCCTGTCATATTCAGGCAGCAAGGCTTTCTGGACAGGCACGCCAGGGAGAACACCATCCTGAAATAGTGTCAGTATTACCTGCCTGAGGATATCATAGAATGGTTTGGGTTGGAAGGGACCATAAAGATCCCTGCCATGGGCAGGGACACCCTCCACTAGACCAGGTTGCTCAAAGCCTCATCCAGCCTGGCCTTGAACACTGTCATGAGACATCCATAGCTTCTCCAGGCAACCTGTTCCAGTGCCTCACCACCCTCTCTGGGAAGATTTTCTTCCTGATATCCAATCTAAATCTCCCCACTTTCAGTTTAAACCCATTGCTCCTTGTCCTGTCACTACAGGCCCTTGTAAAAAGTCCCCCCTCAGCTTTCTTGTTAGACCCTTCAGGTACTGGAAGGTGCTATAAGGTCTGCCTGGAAAACAGAGGAATAACTATGTCCAATGTGGAGTCGTAAGAACAAGACATATTGCTTTGCCCTTTACAGATGAGGGGTTAAACAGACAACAATAAATGATGTATCTGAACAGCAGGGATACCACCTGAGTGACATTTTCAAAAACAACCAAGTAAACCTGTTGTCTGTGGAATGTGCACTGGGTGCATCACAAATACTGTCAGAGAGTGGTGTTCACAGTTCAAGCATGGGCTGGGAGAACATTCAGCTGATGGCCAGAGGTGTTCTGCTCTGGTCTTAATTTGATTTTGTCTTTTTGTTAATGATGTGGATGGTATAATGGGAAATACATATATACACATATACCTATATATATGTATATAAATGTCTGTACCCAGACATAGGTCGTATTTGATTGTGGCTTAGTGGAAGGCAGTGTGCTAAGGCACCTCCTCACCTTGTCTTTTTGAGATTCTAAAACATTCTCCAATATGTTATGTGACATCTGCATGCCTGTGTAAGAGCTTGTGACATTTAAGAAAGGTCTAGAATGAGAACAGTCTTGGTAGAAAGATGAAAAGAGAAACTAAGAAGATTCTCTGAGAAAGGGGACTCTATGCCATGAACTTCCATCCTGAAGAAGTGTAATGCTGCAGCTGGGAGAGTCAAAATGTTTCTACATTATATCTGTATTGCCTGAATACTGTCTTGTTGAAAACAGGTATCTTCCAAACACTCAGATTTGCTAAAGCCACCTTTCCAACTGGTCTGGTACTGTACAGTTTGTCCATTTCCTTACTAGGTTCTTGCTTTTCATCCTGACGAGAACTGGTTTTCTGAAAGTGTCTCTGTTATTGCAAAAACTTTTGAGACACCACCTGCACCTGTCAACATAGTTCCCCGAAATACCAGTTTCCAGCTAGAATGGAGAGCTCCTCTACACGTCAATGAAACCAGCTTCTGGTTTGAGCTGCGTAAGGTAAAAATAAATACCCATTAGTTTTAATCCAGATCAGAGCAAATTTAACCCACTCTGTCCTGATGAGCAGGACAGGGTGGCAGGACGTATATGAAGAGTCTCAGTGGTTAATTTGGGCATGGTAACGTCAGTCTTAGTGGCTCAGAAGGGGCAGGATGGAGACAGTGTTTGCCAGGAATAAGGGGGAGTGCAGCTGCAGCATTTATTACTCCATAGTGCCAAAGGACATCCTGGATGACCCCACCAGAATTCCTCCTGAGTCTCCTGTTTCAGTAGAGTGCACTCCTTTTTCCTCACTGCCCTCCCCAACCTGGCTTGTAGCTACAAATCCACTGTCTGTTTTGCACAAGAAAGAGAAGAAATGGGTTTTCAGCATTAAATATCAGATGCAACCTAGTATACAAATTTTATTTTCCTGTGATAGAGGTTAGGAGGAAAGGCTGGAGAGAAAAGGGGAAAAGACTGGAGAGGCTGTAGGTTGTGGCAGTGAGCGCTGCAGTGACAGCAGCATGAATGGAAGGTTCAGATTTTAATGTCTGGGCCGCTGGACGCATAAAATGTCATGTGCTAAACGGGACCATGTAGATTCCTTAATATAGGTAATGGGAATCATTAGGCCTACATCAAACCTTTCCCATCTGCCCTAAAACAAATGTCATAGCACGGTTCCGCTAAACCGCCTTCTTTCAATTGCATCATGGCAAGCTGAACTCATGGGCATGTCACGGTGATCCAGAAATGCAAGCTGCACAGAGACAAGAAAAGAGAAGGCTCCTTTTGGCTTTGCAAATGGATCAGTTAATCTGTTGTCTTTTGTGCCTGCCAAGACTGTAGGTCTCCTGAAAACAAAGAAAAAAACTAGGTTTTGTGTCCCTGGTCTCTAAGAGGACAAAGTCCCATGATTGAAACAGTACATGCATAATTTCTTCCCTATGATATTAAAAGGTGGCGAAGTATCCACCCCGGAATAGAACTGTGACACATTTTCAGCACAGCAAGAAAATTGACCATGATCATATTTTATTTTTCTAGTGGCAAACAAGAAGTGACTGGTTTTCTCCTGCAAGCACTATGTGCAGAGCAGATCTTGTTTACACGTGCAATCTCACAGGAACTCTTCCTGCAACCAACTACTTTGTAAGAGTAACAGTAGTTTATGTTACAGGAGTGCAAAGCATTTCCTCTTCAACAAGCTTTAAAACTACAGGTAGGCAAGTAATGTAATTTTAAGACAGTTTTCAGAATGTGGATATTCAAACACAATATTTTGTAAAATTTAGTGGAAAATTTTCTTATACTAAGACCCAATAGCTGTGTGTGTCTGAAAGTAAATAACAGAGTACTGTAACTGCAAAAGTAACTGGGGGAAAGAAATGAAGTTCGCTTCCAAGTGGAGCAGAGGAATAGAATGAGGGAAACTGAAAAGAAATGCATACATGCATATGAACTCACAACTAATAGTGAAAGACTGCATGTGAATGAAAATCTTAAAATTTGTCCATCGCAAAGAGAAGGCCAAAGGTTTATTCTCCATGGGGATTTTGATGTAGATCCTGCGTCCTCTTGTATGTCTAAACACCCATGTGCAGATCTAAATTTTTTTCTGTGACCTTTGTCTCTCCATAAACACATTTTGAGGATTCTGTTTCTTTCTTATTTGGCCTAAGCTGGTGTTCCCAGTAAGCCAGGTGTTCCAAAAAGTGCAGAAGACACTAAAAACAGTGTACAGTGGGAAAAGGCGGATGACAATGGAAGCAACCTGACCTACCATATCTTAGAAAGCAGGTAAGCTACACGTGCAGGCATTCTTCCCATAGGGAGCAGCTCAGAACAAATCCAGGTGTGCAGGGACTTTCAGTTTGGCTCTGATGGGAAGAGTGAAATATTAGCTATGCAAATGGACCTTCTCATGGGATCTCTTTCTTGAGTAAATTAAGTAGACCAATCTTGAAATACAGGGATATATTTGGATATATGTTGGTGAATTAGAAGAAGATTTGGAGATATTTTCAAAATTTCAAGCATTTAGTATATATTTTTGGCTAAAATATATGAAAAAATATCTTAGTGTTCAGAGGACTTATGGAAAGGTGTTATAAAGATGCCTGAAAAAATCCCCCCAACATGGGATGGCTAGATAATTTTTAAAGTGCTCTGTCATCAAATACAGATTGCCTGGACTGTACATGTCACACTCATTAGGCAATACTCATTATAGAGTGCCAATTCACACTTATTCCTGCACTGGCATTGGAAGGGCTGAATGGATAGGTCAGAACATATTGCTACGGGCAATGACTTTGAAATTTTTCATTTTTTGACCATGACCCTGGAGAGGTCTGTTTAAGGCAGTCAGTACAAGACTTAATTAATGCATTATTTTAAATAGGGTCAATCTTCTGAGATACTCCCATGACACTGTTTTAAATCAGGAGTGATAGAGGGAAGCAATTTTATTATTATTTCTTTTTCCTCAGTTAACTCTGTGCTTATGAAAGCTAAGGAGTGACAGCACTGTGGAGCCAGGCATACTTTACCTATATAAGTTTTCACCCAGACATATTTTCCTGGTGCTGTAAGCTTCCTCGATACAGTCTGTGAGTGTACAGCAGCTCTGACCTGCATGCTATGAGACCACAATAACTTTGATATGCCAACAGCCAGTTTGTACCTGGCTCGCTGTGGATGAGTAAAGAAAGGGCAGTGGTCCACATCCTTAGCCTGTATCAGAGCTGTGCTTTACCTGCTATGTTCTCCAGGCTCCAGCTTCTTACTCAGGTCTGGAATCATAATGCATCACTGAGGTGGTTTCTTCGTTTGTTTTAAGTTTAATGAAATAAGCTTTTCTCCTGCAGTTTGAATGTGCATATACTGATGTTTTTGACTGAATTTTGCTTTGAGTCTCGTGGTCCTTTTACACCAGGTAGAAAAATGTTAGGTCAGTTGCACAGTATTCTAGAAAATTTTTGCATAGCCCTTTGAAATAACCCCTGGTTTTTGGACAGCTCTGGTAGGGATGTGTACACATCAAGGACATGGACCTATAGTTTTCCCATGTCTTTCTGGTTTAGAAGTGTTTGACCTTTTTTCTGCAATAAAGCATGCTGGGAGAATGATTTTCTCCATGAAGGTCATTTCACATGAAATATTACAGTCCTGTGTGACATGAAATGATATTTCAGATGTGGCCTTTCAAGTTTAAATACATGGTCTTCTTTTGGTTGGTGAATAATCAGCTCTGAATTTATTGTGAGCAATCAATCTCAGTCCAATGGGGAAAGGAAGAAATACACCCAGCAGTCAACAGATACTAAGGGAAACTGGCTAGCTAAAGAATTGTGTCTTCACTGCCAATGACTTGCTTCCTGTTTAGCTTGTGAAACCTGATGCAGAAGAGCCACTGAATTACTCTGGGCACAGGAAAACAAAAACCTCTAACAGGACACATTTTTTTTTTCCCCCCCTGAAAGCTGAATAAGGAGGTTTTGAAACCTTGGCTGTGAGGTGTACACTGAAACAGGTGAAAGAGTGATGAAGCTTTTTATGTCTAAAACATTCTAGCATTTCATTTCCGATGCCAAACCAAAGATGTGTGATTCCTAGCATTGCTGAAATGTCATGGTACAATTTTGTCCTCCGTAGCCAAAACCCCACAACCAGATTGAGCTTTATTGCAGGCAGAGAGATGTTGTGAAGGCCATGGAACTGAGGTGAGGAACAGTGGAGGAAGCAGTAAAATTCCCTCACTGGATTATTGACATACCTGTTATTTTGCTGTGACTGTTGCAGGAAGAAGTCTGACAACACCAGCAAAGCTGAGTCCTTGTGGAAGGTGGTTTACAATGGCTCCTGTGCCAGTATTTGCACATGGAAGGCCAAGAACTTAGAAGGAACTTTTCAGTTCAGAGTGGCAGCTGCGAATGTGCTGGGTCTTGGTGAATACAGTGCCACAAGCGAGGACATAGTTTTGGGTGAAGGTATGTTCTGTACTTTCTTATTCTGTTAGTCAAATGTTTTTACTCAGAATAATGATACCCATTTCTGAAGGGACACCTGCTATTTTGTGATGATGTCACTGCAGTGGTACAGCAATGCAGCTAAGAGGTGATAAATGGTGACATTTATGTGGTGACCCCAGCTGCTAGTGCTCATCCAGTTTCTTTTGCATGGAACAGTGGACCTGAAATTTGCTTCTGCTCATTTATACTGATTTGTCTTGTGGCCCTACACTTTGCATCATGATGTGATTCTTGAAGTAAAGCCAAGCTCCTACACTGTGTAAGGCTGTGAGAATTACTTCTTGCCTTCAGCCAGAATGTTAGACCTACACTCTGTGGGTGATTTTGAAAATCCCACCTTGAGTGGTCAAACATTTCAGAGTTGTCTTTTTTCTGTGTGCACAGTAGGTCATCCCTACAGGAATGGCCCAGGGCTGAGGGAGAAGGATCAGTCTGATCAAATATAGACACGTACATACAGCCTACAAGCGAGCTTTGGGCAGAGGAAGACAGTTACACAGCAGGCAGCTCACAGGTTGTCTCAGCTCGGCTCTGTAGATTTGGTGTGGCTTGTATACACAGTCATTAACCAATTTTCACTTTGTATTTAACAGATATTATGATCTCCTCAGACACCATCATTGCCATTGCTGCTGTGATCGGAGTTGTTGTGCTGGGCTTGACTGTGACCATGCTATTAATTTTCGGTAGGTGGTTGGGGCTTTTGCATATCATTGGTTCACCGGGCCTCAGTAAAAGACAGTTCAGATGGCAGGAGATGATGGGCCTACAGACTTAGGGAAATGCTGAACAATCTCCAGGGTGGGAGCTGACAGGAGTTTCTGTATTCTCATCCTTTGAAGCCCTAGAGATGGCTGATTATCAGGACACCAATTCACTCCATCCTCAGGCATTTCTTGCTGTTGGTTCCATGCAGGGAGAGCACAGGATTGCTGAAGGAATTATGATGTTCCTGTGTATCCTTATAAAAATGTGTATCTTATAATTCTCAAGCTGGATACTGCATTTATTCACCAAAGGGTCTCATTTTTTTCCTCTTAAGTTTTGTCTCTGAAGAAAAAATGTAGAGATTAGCCTGAGAAGTAGATGTCCACATGTGAAGGCCCTGCTCTCTCCCTCCTCGTCCTCTCCCTGGGATATAGCAGCAGTCCTTCGTGCTTGGGTCTTGTCATATAACAGAAATGGATGCTTGACAGTTTTCTTAGCTCAAGGAACAGTTGTCTCTGTTTTCTGGGGAAAAAAATGGTGGCCAGATGGAAACATTTTGCTTACATGAGCTGCTGGGGAGTCATGTTGACCTATCCCTGGAAACATTCAAGGTCAGGTTGGATGTGGCGCTGAGTGACCTGATCTAGTTGAAGATGTCCATGCTCACTGCAGGGGGATTGAACTAGATGATCTTTAATGGTCTTTTCCAACTCAAACCATTCTATGATTCTAGTTGAACAGAATAACAAAAAACCTGTAGCCTTTCAGCCCGTTTGCATGCTGGGATGCTCTCAGAGTGAAATATTTGATGAGCTGCTTTTCTGTTCCAGTGTGGCACCAAAGATGGAAATCCAGAAAGCAGGCCTTACCTGGAGAGATAGTGTTTATCAAGGAAGATAAAGAATTAGCTCAGCTCAGGAGGGCAGCTGAGATAGTGGGACTAGCCAATGCCTGTTATGCTGTAAGGTATGTCTTTGGAACAACTGTATTTTCAGCACAAAAACATCTAAGAGGGCTTCCCTGGACTGGTTTTCATGAGTCCACTCATCTCTGACACCTCAAGGTGGAGTTAAGGATGGCATCTGCACTGCAGGACATGTCTGCTGTGAAGTAAGGTGTGCCATGTTGGCTACCCAGCATGTGCCCTGGCCTGGATTGACCCTAGCCCACCCAGCAGATTCACATTGGCAAGGAATGCAAGTGCACAGGGGAGGAAGAAGGCCAATAACTTTTCAAAGCTATTCTCAAAACCAATAGTTTTCCAATAGCTTCCAAAACATCTAGGCTTCACCTGAGGTCCCCTTAAGTAACCTGATGAGACAAATAATACCAGATTCATTTGAGGAAGAATTTCAATAATTATTCAGACATTCTTAAGCATTAACAAGTGACTAGTATTGCTGTTTTGTAGCACTCTTCCATCTCAAGCAGAGATTGAATCATTGCCAGCTTTCCCTCGGGACAAACTGAACTTACACAAATTGCTAGGAAGCGGAGCATTTGGAGAGGTGTATGAAGGGACTGCAGTAGATATCCTGGCAGATGGAAGTGGAAAAACCAAAGTAGCAGTCAAGGTAATCGCAGCTGTGTGGTTCTCTGTCAATGGAATGGGATGGACAAAGAGATTTGCCTCAGAGGTTATACCACAGAAACAGATGTTGGCAGATTTGGGTATTTCCTTGCAATATTTCTTGCAAGTCACTCAAAGATGAGCCTACCTCTTTGTAATGATTGCTGGAAAATACTGCATATTTAAGGCCATGTCCATGTCTGAATACTGAAGCACTACGTGGTAAGAGTGGTGATGATCTGTTATTACACTTTTGCTTTCTGTTGAGCAGACTTTGAAGAAAGGTGCGACAGACCAGGAGAAGAGTGAATTCTTGAAGGAGGCACACTTAATGAGGTAGGGACAGCTTTGCCACTGGGTACCCTTTGAAGCCGGTGTCACTTGAAGGTGGTGGCCTTCAAGAGGAGTGAAAGAAACACTTTCCTCTTAACAAATTACTGTGTCATTTTTCGTGTGTTTTCCTGCTTCTGCTAAAAACTTAAATCACTACTGATCAATCTTATGAAAATAAAGCTATACAACTGATTAGCATAATTTAAGACTGCAAATTCAGTATGGATTGAATGGATATAATGGATTTATTATGTTCAAACTGACATATTTCAGTATCTTTGCTCTCGTAGAACTCAGCTGTTAAAGGCAATTAGGAAACATTTGGCTAATCCCATTTTATCAAAATAAACTTATCAAAACAAGCTGATGCCTTGAAGTTTCAATTTACTGTGGGAATTGTTTTTGAAAAATGTGCATTCTTACCACTAGAGGCTGCCACATCCTCTTCTATTGAGGTAGACATAAAAAATATAACGCATCTGTCACCAGTGGGAGAATTTCACATAGTCCTGTATGTCAGCTAGTAATCTGGTTTTCCAGAGTCAACATAGAGACAAATAGAAGTTAAGCTGAAGTTTTCAGCTGAAAACATGAGTGAGAGCAAGGTTTAGTTTTCAGATGCACTTCTGCACTTGTTTGACTTCTATTTAATGAGTGTAGAATTAGAAACATCTTTTGAAAAATTAGGGATTTTATATCCTGTACGGAAAACATAGTGTTACTAAATTAAAATTAGTTTTTACAGCATTCTTTTCTCATGTTTGCATAAAAAAAAATATATTGCATTGTTTTGCCTAACTTTTCCCCACTCACTCTTGAATCAAGTAAGAGGCTTGTGAAAACCAAAATGAAAACATATCATTAAAGTATAAATTCGTGACAAAGAATAAGGGCTGTGTGTAAACTTCCTACAATATATCTTCAGTCCAAGTGGCAGTCATAAGCCTAGTTCAGATCTCTTTCCTATGTGGCATGGAAATTATACGTACATGTGATTATAGTCTCCAAAGCTTCCCTAATTCTGCTTCCTTTTTATAACTAATAATGCAAAATCAGAAATCCTGGGAAAATATACAACTGGAAATTATTGCCTTTAAATGTAAACACTAATGTGGGCCCATATGTACCCCAGTGCAATGAGACACATAAAAGAAGATAATAGAAAAGTTAAATATTATATATTTCCAGTAGTCATTAGATAATAATAAAATAATTGGTATGTTTTATATGCTTTAAAGCTTTAATTTTTTAAGGTGAAAAAAGAGTGATTTAGTTTCCTCATGATGGGCTTACTGATTTTTTTTTATGTTCTTCTATAAGCTCTCATAAATGGAACCAAGGACAGAAAGGGGACATAAGTGGACCTGATTGTTTACAAACCATGATGTTAGATATTTAAATGCAAATGTTTATTAAAATTTGGATTGCAGTATTATACATGTTGTCCCCAGTTAAGCAAAGACTGTTTCTTCTATTATTGCTATGTAACAATGGGAAAATTGTTATCGGTATTGCAAACAGTTAGTTGATATTGGTTATTGGTGAGCCATTTGTGTACAAATACATATAGCAAATTCTTGGGTGTATCCCATTGCTTGGGAAGTAAGGAATGACAGCTCAGTGGAGAAAGGGCTACTTGAGCTGTAAGGAAAGTGCCAGGTGCTCCTTCCCCTCTTTTTGTTCTTATGAGTGCCAAAGTTCGTTCATGCATCAAGGGGAACTGTTGAGCCCCAAATAAAACTTTTTTGCTAAGGAGTTTTTGCCCCCACCTAAGATTATGTGAATTGAAAGAGGTTAGAAGGAGAATGTTCCTCTGTTTTATTTGTTTACACTGGTGCATTTGACAGCGCTTTGGAGACCATCAGTTTCTCTGATTGAGTCAAGTTTCTCTGACTGCTGGTGCAAGTCCTTTCACACAGCAGCACAAAGGGAAAACCATTTTCTAACTCAAGAAATGTGATTGTAAAAACATGGGCACTGACAGAGGCAATAAATATTCTTCATTCTTTGAAAAGTGCTAGATCTGAGAGTGTTGATTGCTCTGTGGTAATCCCTATCTTTTTGGACACACACAGGCAATTACTAGCATACCTGGAAATATTCCCTGTGTGTATTTTGTTTCTCTTGAAAATGTACTGTGAGAAACAGTTCTCTTTTACCTTTCTCTGTGCATTTCTCTGAATCAGCAGTTCTACTGTGAATACAATAGTAAAATTATTGTATTATAATAATATAGATACCTTTAATGTACAGCTGGCGATTCATGCTATTCCTAGATGAGATGATTGCCATTTGGCTACCTTTCTTTGCTTCCTGGAAATATGATGAAGTGCGCTTTTAATACGCCTGCATGCATTAGGGTGCCCATCAAAGTACAGCATAAGCCTGTGTTTTGAAAGGATGTCCCTGAACTTTCCCCATGACTGAGCAGATCCAGGCATTGTAAGTTACTACATCGGGTTGTTGGTAGAGGCAGGATTGTAAAGGCCAAACTGCTCATTCATTGCATGCAGTTATATGCACTTTATTAGCTATCAACCAGCTGGATTTCTCATATGTAATCTTACAGTTGTTTCCTTCTCTTCAGTAAATTTGATCACCCCCACATTCTGAAGTTACTTGGTGTGTGCCTGTTAAATGAACCTCAGTACCTTATACTGGAGCTGATGGAAGGAGGGGATCTACTTAGTTATTTACGAGGAGCCAGAAAGCAAAAGGTAGGGAAAAGACCATGAGACTTGTATTTTTAACCAGTAACTACCCACAGTTTCCCAGTTTTTCTCTTCCTCAAAGGCCATACTGGTGTTCAGCTGTTTCTGTAGCTGCAAGGTCTGAGCTGGCTTTTCCCTAACACCCACACTCAATGTTGAGTGTTGATCTTGCATTCAGAGTTGCTGTGAAGAAGATTGAATGTCATTAGACCACTGACCAAAACTGTGTTTGCAGTCATGAGATGTCATCTGAAATTCTCTCTATGAATGCCATGAATAGTCCTTTGAAATAAGGTCAGAAATAATGGTGGTCGTCTATCTGGCCTCATAAGGTTTGGTTTTGGTGTGGTGTGGGTTTTTTTTGTGTGTCTTTGAATAATAGCAGTATCCTTAATATGCTAGGCATAGTCCAGGCATATAAGACACTGTCCCTGTATCCTCGAATTCTTTAGAAGGAAAGAGGAGAAGGGAACAAAGAACAAACCTCTTTAAGTACTTGTTTTCCATAATTATCATGCAGATTAAGAGAATGGAGGTTAGGATTGTAGGTCAAAAGGACTTGACACTAAAATTTTATAACTTTATAGCAATTATCTAGTTCATTTACATGGTCAGACCAAATCCACGCTCAGTATTGAATTCTATTGCAATGTATATACATGTATTCTGCTAGAATAATATGTTACGCTGATTAATACAGCAGTAAGCAAACCTGATCTGATAGTGGGAGGAAATTTTCAGGGTCCTGTTGTTTCAGCTATAGCAGAGAAGCAATTCTGAAAGTCCTAGGTTATTCTTAGCCCCAAACCAAAGAACGAGTTGTGTTCACTTGTCAAATCACAGTGCAGTGATTTGGCAGTTTACCTTACTGGTATTTGGCATTCACTCTATTGACATACAGGGGTTTTGCACCTGTGTTTTATATGTTTTGGAAAAAATCCTATACTTTTCAGAAGAGAAAACAATACCATCTTTGCACAGGGAGGTTGTCATTTAGAGTTTGTAAAACTGGAAGACATGGCTAACTTGTTTGTTTCTTGTAGCTCTGGAGTCCCTTACTGACAGTGACTGACCTCTTGGATATATGTTTGGATATTTGCAAAGGCTGTGTCTATTTAGAGAAAATGCATTTTATACACAGGTACAGAACATTTTTCATTAGTCTTCTAAGGTTTACCCACAATATTGGGACTTATTAACTCACCTGGGAAAAAAAGCTTGGAAAGATGTCACAATGTGACAGGGAAGGCGAGAACACTGGAGTAAAGTTCAATATTATGTTTTTCTGCTAAAAATCACCTACAGTTCTCTCACAAAATGGTGGGCTATTCTAAAATCTGAATCCAGGACTCATTGCACCCTAGGCAGGAATCATATCCGATGCAACAAAGAGAAGGGCAAGTGGGGAGATCCATTTGTTGTCTTCATCTGCTTAATGGTAGTTAAGGACACAGAGCCAGACTTTTCTCAGAGATGACAGGGAAAAGATGAGAAGCAACAGGCACAGGTTGCAGCAAGGGAAATTAGATAATATTATTCTCAATGTGCAGGATCAATCATTGGAACAGGTTGTTCAGAGGAGTTGTGTCATCTCCAGTCTTGAAGGTATGCAAAACTTAACTGGATGAGGCCCTAAGTCACTTAATCTGACCTCGAGGCTGGCACTGCTCTGAAGAGGGATTTGGACCAGATGAATTCCAGAAGTTCCTTCTGACCTGAGTTATTCTGCAATTCTTACTCCGTCCTCTTGTTTCTGTCTTACAAATCAGGGACCTGGCTGCTCGCAACTGCCTTGTGTCTGAGAAGGGATATGAGAGCTCATCCCGGGTAGTAAAGATCGGTGATTTTGGACTTGCCAGAGACATCTATAAAAATGATTACTACAGGAAAAGAGGAGAAGGCCTACTCCCTGTCAGATGGATGGCTCCGGAAAGCCTCATTGATGGTGTCTTTACAAATCACTCTGATGTTTGGTGAGTTACAGCAGCCACAGCTGCTATAATAATAGTCATACTAAATCCCACAGCACGAAAACATTGGTTTACAAGAGGAATTATAAGGTTGCATATTGCCATCTCTAATAAATTTTAGGCTGTGACAGATTTCCTCCTAAGTGATAGTTTAATGAGCTAATGAAAAGGTTGGCAACACGACAATAGCTGCATGGATGTATTTATTAATGCTTTGAGCTCTAGCTGTGGATTTTGGCTGGAAAGAGCTAGTGTCACTCAATCAAACAATTTTGTACTAGGCCCACAGTGTGCTTTTTGCTTGATTGGACAGTGAATTGACTGCCTGTATGCTGTTGTGTTTTGTTTTCCATTAGGTTAATTGGCATTTCCTTCCTACAGCCAAATACTTTGCTCTTACTGTTTCACCCTCTTCTGGTGACTTCTTTATTTTGAAGCCCAAATTTCTCAGCATCATTAGGGGAAGGTCATAACACTTTGCTGTTTAGGTTTACTTAAAGTACATATTGGGGTGGGTTTGAGTTTATGGTGAAGAAGCAGAGACCCACTGTCAGAAGCCATAGAAAAAACCAAACCAAACCGTATCTATTAAACCTAAGATACTCATAGTGGTCTATAGCCCACCAACCTTGTCCAAGTCCTCAGCCCCTGCAGCCCATCCATCTGACTGCCACTCTTACATTTATCTAAGCAAGTCTTTCAGTGCTCTGTGCCAAAGCAAATGAGGTGCTGATTGCTTTGTGAGTGGTGCTTAGGAGAACTTGTCTCTCTCCATTTCGAATGACACCTCTAGGGTTTTCTGAATACTTAAGTGAGGACATGCTCAACCAGTGTTGCCCAGGGAAGCTGTGGGCACTCAGTGTCTTCTAAGCGTCATCTCAGTGAGTCTGGGAAAGCATGTCAGTTCTGTGTATTTATTTTAGCTCTTCCAGAGCCTGGCTTAAGGGTGCATGAATTGTTTCACAAAAAAATTAAAACTTCTTAGTGTTAATTTTTCTGAGTCTTAGGTTAGAGACATTTTAACTGTTGATAGGGAGATTGTTCATGATCGCTATGATAACTAAATTTTTTTTTGTATTAGGGCTTTTGGAGTCTTAGTGTGGGAAACATTAACTTTGGGTCAACAGCCATATCCGGGTTTCTCCAATACAGAAGTTTTACACCATGTACGATCAGGAGGAAGACTGGAATCTCCAAACAATTGTCCTGATGACCTGTAAGTTAATTTTGTTTAAGTGTTGTTGATAATATTTATAAGCAAGAGGCTTATTGCCAGGTGGCCATCATTCTGAATGTTGCTTATGCCCCTGCAGAGTTCCACATCCTTTTTTTTCAGGTAAAACAGCTACCACTTTTTCTGCCAACACACTACTAATTCATCTGGTAGTGCAGCATGTGAGAACTTAAGTGTGAAGTTGAATGCTGGGTATTGGTCTTATGAACAGGATTTCAGAGACAATATAAAGTCAGTCTGGGACATGAATCTTGTAGTAATGTGATAACAGTCTGAGAGTGGCTCATGGTATTGGTTTCTAACCAATAGTTAAGATGGCTTTAAGAAAGAATTTACTGGTTCCTGTACACCATGTGCCTGCAATAGCATATAACTGACTTTCTCAGTGGTTGCTGCAGAAATTAGGCTAATATTAGAGCATAAGTGGAAAATAATCTGTGCTCTCTTTGTGGATATAACTCCTACAAAAGCCAATAAGAAAAGCTCAAGCAGTAGAGCAAAAGGGAAGCCTGCACTTCTGGTTAGTCTTTAGCTAAGCTGGATAAACAAAGCTTTCAATTTCTAATCTTTTCTTGAGCACAAAATTCAGGTTTAATTGCAAAATTTTTGCAATTAAAAGAATTAAATTAATGCATATGGTGGATCAAACCCATACTGGCCAGAGGTCTATAGGGAGGAAGTTGAACCTAAGCCCAATGACCACTCATATTGTCTAATTTCATGTTTCAGTTCCTGTATCACAACTCTGCGTAGGCAGTCACAGCAATGCGCTTGACAGCTGGTCCTACAAATGGAAGGAGAGGCTACTTAAAGCGCACAGTTCTTACTTCTGAGGCTGAGGAAATAGCTCAAGAATAATTCTGTGATTGGCAAGCTCAGATCTCTGTGATAGGTCTCACATCAATTACCATGCTCTGAGTTCCAGAGAGGGTGATTATTTAGCATTATGTAGGTATAGCTGAAATACCATATTATCAATAAAAAAGATTAAGCTTTAGCACTTGGAGGAACTGAAGAACTGAAGAGATTAGGATTTTGTTTTAAGAACAGAGTGAAAACTGGAAGCTACAGAACAAATGAGAGCCCAAAGCCATTTCAGTTTCAATATTTTCTGCTGAAAAATGTTTCCTCAAAAAATTCTTGACAGCTGTCCTGTGAATAAAAAATCATAAAAGGTAGGTATAACCATGTTCTAGGTTGATATTCAAGCTCACACAAAGGCTCATAAGTTGCCTTTAAAACGAGTGACCAGATCTTCAGAAGAATGAAGAAAACTTCGCTTGAAGTAATTTTTAAGGTCCCAGATCTTAAATTTAGCATAGCAGGTAGGGCTTAAATGCTGGTCTGCCTGTTGTAACTTGTAGGATCAGGGCCTAATAGCACTAACGTAGTTTTTGAAAGACAAGATGCTGAATGGGCTTTTAGACTCTTGTACCATCTTTTATCTCATTTGGTGAACACTCGGCACCTGCATGCAGCTTCTGTCAGTAGCGTAAATAGCTTTTTGCTACTTCACTAGGTCATTAATGGCATGCTGGGATTCTTGACATTCCTGCTTCCCTCCTTGTGGTTTTGAACCTGCATCAGGACATCAGCAGTCAGTAATTGTCTCCTGGGCACTTTGGCTTGCTCATTGTCATTTGACAAAACAAACCATCACTGATAGGAAGAGAGTTCAAAGGCCAAACTACTTCAGCTGAGAAGTGTTTAGGAATCTGTGGTAGGCTTACACTGCAAGGGCAAGTAGGGCTGACACAGAAACCTTGGGGTGTAAAAGCACTAAGGAAGTGGGATTGAGGGTTTTTTTTTTGGCAGGAGGGAGAAATTCTCACCCACGCAAACACAAGATGTTACTCCAGGGAGTAATCACCTGCTTTCCCCCAAAGAAATGTGGATAGGTAAATCTTGGTAATGAATTGGAAGAGGGGCTAGGGCATGTATAAATGAGTCACAATTATTGAAATATGAATTAGATGTTTGAATAGATGTATGTATGTAACTTTTGCAGTTAGAGATCCACATCTAGCACAGCCACCTGGATGTGTAGCTTGCATGCAAGATCATATGCCAAGGCTTGGACTGAACTGAGCTAATTTAACATAGATTCTCAAAGGCTGTGGATTCAGGAGAATTCGTACAGGTGGGGTGCCACTTGCTGACTTGAAGCTGCAGTTTCACCAAATGCTCACTCATATGCAAAGTTACACAATTGAGTTTCATGAAGAAACTTTAGTTTAGTAACTATGAGTTTTTGTTATTTGATTCTGGGAACACCCCCCTGAAGGGATTTGAAGGGTAGGAGAGAAGAAGTGCTTGCTCAGAATGCATCAGCTGAAAACAGGGACTCTTCTTCATCCTGATGATTTTTCTCCTTTTCTAAGAAAATCCCCACAGCAATTATATATTCCATCTCATGTGAGAGAAAATTGGTAATGTCCTGTAGTTTCTGTGCACGAAAGCACATATCAGGAACTGTTCACTTGCAGCCTCCAGTATTAGATACTGAATTTCAGTTCTTTGGTTTTCCAGGCTCTCAAATTCTTGTTTGTCCCACCTATGCGGCTCTGTTGGACTTATGGTTACCAGTTGTCCCACCCTGATAAAACAGAGTTTTGAAGTATAGGTATGTAGGTGTACATGTAGGTGTTCAGGCTAGTTCTTTAACCTAACATAAACCTTTAACTGATGTTGTGTTTGGTTATATTATTTTTCATTTCCTCCTGAAAAGCTTTCGCCATGAAATGGGTGAATCCTCTGCGTCTCTTCCTCATACCAAAGCAATGCACCATTTGCTAAACCACGTTTGGCTTCCAAAAAAATATAGGAATGTGCTCAAGCTGTAATTTATCTACATCTTGGCATATGAACCTGGCTTTCACCCTCTTGACTGGTCTTGTGCTGATGCATTTCTGGGCTAGTGAAAGTTTATGCCATATGACTAAAGACTTTGAATGTTACAACATACCTTGAAAGCTATCCACATATCATTCCACAAATAGCTGTCTGTTCAAAATTTGCAGGTTTATTCTTAGACAGCATTGAAGTTTTTGTCATTAGAAACATAAAGCCTATCTGAATTAAATACTTTGTGAACAATATAAGTTCTATCTGGTATTAATATTTTAAACCAATCAGAAAGTAAATTGATTTAGAAAATAAGAACACAGAATATAATTCAAATGAGAAAATTCCAGTTCTGAATATTTTGGCAGCAATAAATATCTTCACTGAATAACAAAACTGAATAGCTTTAAGAAGCAGATTATCCAATAAAAAATTAGTTATTTAGAAAGACAGAGATTGGTTTTAGGGATACAGGACAAGGGGTAATGGGTTTAAAATGAAAGCGGGTAGATTTAGATGAGACATCAGGACAAAATTCTTCACAGAGAGAGTGGTAAGGCACTGGAACAGGTTGCCCAGAGAAGTTGTGGATGCCCCATCCCTGGAAGTGCTCAGGGCCAGGCTGGATGAGGCTTGGAGCAACCTGGTCTAGTGGAGGGTGTCCCTGCCCATGGCAGGGGGTTGGAACTAGATGGTCTTTAAGGTCCCTTCCAACACAAACCATTCTGTGATTCTAAGATTCTATGAAAAATATTCAAGATCTACATTTGTTGTGTTCTTGTTTCATAAATGAAAATAAGGTAGATTTAGATGAGATATAAGGCAGAAATTCTTAACGGAGAGGGTGGTGAGGCACTGGAACAGGTTGCCCAGAGAAGTTGTAGAAGTTTCAGTTCCTCCTTGGAAGTGTTCAAGGCCAGGCTGGATGAGACTTTGAGCAACCTGACCTAGTGGAAGGTGTCTGTGCCTACAGCAGGGGGTTGGACTAGATGGTCTTTAAAGGTCCCTTCCAACCCAAACCATTCTGTGACCCCATGACTTATGTATCATTTCCTGTTTCTTTGTCCCTCTGTTGACCTATGGCTCTGTTTCTTCCTTTCTGTCAGAGGAGCAGTGTACTCGGCTTTTTTACTTTATGGTTGCACCTTGCACAAGGCTCTGCTCATGACAGCCCAAGTGCTAAGCTGTCAGAGCACAGCACCTGAACTCACGTTATTTTTCTTGGAAATCCTGCCAACAAGCATGACCAGAAATCAGATTGTTTGGCTTCCAGCATCTAAGGATGGCTTTTGAATTCAATGGGACAGATACTTTGCTGGTAGCAGAAGGAAAAGCAGAATTATTTCATGTCATTTTGAGTCCTATTCAGTACTTTTCCACCTGCAGTTCCAGTATCATCAATAACCATACACCTGACAGTAAGGAGATAAAATGATTCAGAGCATTAGGAAGCCACTACCACCTTTTAGATTCTTAAGACGGATTTTTAAGATTTCATTGGATTGTTTTGAAAAAACAGAATCACTCTGTCCGGCTCCACAACCACATGATACACGTTGATGAAAAGTGGTTCTGAAACAAATTTTCTACTCACGTTTCTCACCCAATGCCAATATTTTAATGAAAAATATAATTGAAAAATCGGAAGTCAAGAGATTTCTCCCACCTGTCACCAAGGGGTTTGTAAAACACCCAATTGTGTTGAAGGACAGCAGTCTCCTTTTTAAGATGGATAAGCAAGGATCTGAGCAAGCCAATTCATTTCACATAACTCAGTAACGCCTGGTATCACATAGCAGCAGGTCTGGGAAGCTGTTTGTCAGGAGAGGATTTGAACTTAGGGCTTAGAGGTGAATACTCCACATTCCAGTAGCAGCTTCCTGAACAGGTCTTTCACTGGCTGCCCTCAAATGCTGCTCTCTGGTTTTGAGACTCTAAGACCTCTCTCACTCCCAACACTTAACATGTCCAGGTGCTGTCTGTGTTTTGGTTTTCAGCCTGGCTCCCCCTGGCTTTTGTAGGATTTGGTTTTGTGTAGCCTGGACTCACAATGAATAAGCAATATAAATTGGCCCTATCCTTTAGACAAACAGGAGGGGCAGTTTTCCACTGAATGGCACAAATAGTGTTGTGCAAGGTGGGCTAGGATCCCTGCACCCGGAGGAAACTCATACCATCTTTGCCTTTGATGGGAAAACTTATTCCTATTTGTTTTGGTCTGGAGGCAGAAGTCTAAATTAACCCTCTCTGTGCTGGTGAGTTTGCCTTTAACATGTAAATCTGAGGTAGTATGAGTTGAAGGAGGATTAAATAAACCGATAGATGCTGGTTTCAGACATCCTTTTTTTTTGTTTGTTTTTCCTGTGAGAGAATTACCTACTTGTCTACTTTCTTAGAAAATATTGGTGACTTCTTCAGTGAGAGCAGATATTAATGGCAATTTCTTTTTCAAATGCTACAGCTTCTCCCAATCTCAAAAATATCCATCTTTGAAAAATTAAAAACATTCATAGTGAGTATTCCTGGCAACTGATCTTTAATCTGCTTTTCCCTCCCTCAGCAGCTGATGATAATCTTTGTACTACATGTAGATTTCAGAAGTTGAAAATCTAGGCAAAACTTGCTTTTCAGAGGATGTAGTGGTGAGTGTTGAGATGAACGATTCTATTATCTTTAATGTTTGCATTTTAACATTTTTTTTTCCCCAGATGTGATTTAATGACAAGATGTTGGGCTCAGGAACCTCACAACAGACCCACTTTCTCTTATATTCAGGACAAACTGCAAGAGATAAGACACTCTCCACTGTCCTTCATCGACTATCTTGAAGACGAAGAGGCAGCAACTGGAGTCATCAACCAAGCTTTTGAAGGTGAGTCTGGGCCAGCACCTGCTTTCCCCATGGCCTCTTCCATGTGAACAAAGTGGGATCCAGCGGTTCCTTTCATGAAACTTGTCATTGCCTCAAACTCTCTGCCTGTAAAACAGGAACAGCAAAGATTTACCTCTCTCATAATGAACTTACTCAATAGGTGCCATTAAGTATGATGCATTAGGTAAAGCACATATAAGATTACCAAGCAAAATACCCCTATGAGATTGCAGCTGAGCCTGCCTCACAGAGACATCCAGCTTGCATCTAAATTTTTTATACTTCATGACCCTGTTCTGCCAAAGTAAATGCTTAACTTCTTTGTACAGCCGGGAGGGCCTTAGAAGGTTCCCAGGAGGAAATCTGTTCCAATTTCAAGGGCATCTACTCCCTCTCCATGAGGTAAACATGGCAGTTAAGCACTTACTTTTGGAGTACTGACTGAATAGTTGCCTGAAAGTGAGGCATAAATTGGGTACCTAAGTAAGGCAACCTTTATCCTAGCCCAGACTTATAGCTCCAGCCAGGAGTCACATCGTACCTGTGCTCTGCACACTGCGAGTGAATAAAACTAGGTGATGTTAGGGAAGGTATACTTAAGACGTGGGACACAGAAAAGCCCAATTATGTAAGAACATTATTAAGTTTATCAAGACAGCAACTAAAAAAAATAAGCAATGCTAAAGTTGAAGTTGTCCAACTGTGGCTCAAATTGTCTAAACATAGAAATGAGTATCCTGACTGGGGCAGTACAAGCAGCTTTTCACATCCTTCATTAATTCCTGACTGGCTAATTCTGGAGAAAAAGTGAAGTCTTAATAAAAAATGTGATCTGAAAATCTACAAAAAGAGAGTATTTTATCAGCTGAAGTATTTCACATTTGGTTGGTTGGTTGTGTTTTTTGTTTGGGTTTGTTTTTTTTTTTTGGTTTAATTTAACCTGTTTGCATATGGGTTTCTAATGAAAAATATTTCCTGTTTAAAGACTTACTTTCCATTCTAAAAAAGCAAAACCTAATTGTTTCTAAAATATCAAAAAGCTTTGGTTTTTTTTTGGTTTGGTTGGTTTGTTTGTTTTCCTGCACAAAATGTTGTTGAACTAGGAACTCACCCTGATTCATAAACAGTTTTGATACATCAATATTTTGTCATTTTCTAAAACTTCCTGATCTATTCCAGGAATGACACAGTACTCAATTACACAACTACGTAGCCATTTTTCTACAAGATTCTACCTATATTCAACTCACTGACATTATACAATGCTCATTTAATGATAGTCTATTTGATATTCTGCTGATCTTTATCATTTGGTATAACTTTACAAATGTCGGTTTATCCCCATTGTGATTTCTCTCTATGTCAGATCTAGTCTGTGCAAGACATGTTTATATATCATTACAAGACTAAAGACATTATCAAGACATGATGGGATCAAAGGAAGCCAGCACCGATATCCTATCATTTCATGCTTTCTTAACAGCTGATTTTGCACCCTTATGCCTTAATGAAAAGATTTTTGTATTTTGCATGTAGTGTAATTTTCTAGTTTCTTTAATGGCATCTTCACTCTGAAGAGTGGAGTTCAGGAAAGAGATACTTAATCTGGCACAAATCCAAGCCTGGCATTAGCTCAGGAAAGGAGTACAGGCAATTAATTAGGCACTATGCCCAAGCTAATAAGCTTTACCTTTCGGATGGACTTTCTCTCACCTAAATGCAGCTATCTAAAAGGTAGGAGTCTCATCTGAAATACTCTTCAAGCCACCTCTGTAGTCAGGAGCAGCAACAGACATCTCCAGAGAGTGGCAACTCCTATGTGTTATGCCAGGAGCCAGCAGCTCACACCAGAGCTGCTGGCAAGGCGTGTGGGGGGCCAGGAATAACAGTGGCCACCCACCACCCCACAAAAGGCAGATCTGGGGAGCACCAGCCACCAGGAGTGCTGCCAACAGGGTGGGCAAACAAGGCGTGGCACTTCATCCCTGAGGCAGGTTCCTACTCAAAGGAGAAGCATTGCATTGGCCAGACGGGAGACTTGAAGTACACATAACCCAGCAGCCGGCACCGTTCTGTGACCATCTGCACAGGCCAAGGGCACTCGTCCTACCTGACCCTCACAGCAAAACAGTGGGCACTCGCTTGAGAGCAAAGGCTGCAGCTCTGGCTGGGAGTCTGTGCCACCTACCCCAGCAGTGGCCAATGCACGGAGCTGCTGAAGGGAGAGGCTGCAGTGCAGGCCTCAGGCGGAAGGATGTACTCCGACCTCTCTCCTGGAGCAGGGACAGGCAGCTGGGAACTGAGAATGGGCAGATGCAATTGCTCAGCCCTATCCATCAGATGTGAGAAGTTGTGGCAGTCCAGGGAAGTTCCCACTGACTGGAGAAGAGGAAAAGTAACCCCCATTTTTAAAAGGAAAAAATTGAAGACCCAGGGAACTACAGGCCAGTCAGTCTCACTTCTGTGCCTGGCAAGATCATGGAGCAGATCCTCCTGGAAATTAGGCTAAGGCACATGGCAAATAAAGAGGCAATTGGTGATAGCCAACATGGCTTCACTAAGGGCAAATCATGCCTTTCAAATCTGGTGGCCTTCTATGATAGGGTTACAGTGTAGGTGGATAAGGGAAGAGCAACTGATGTCATCTACCTGGACTTGTACAAAGCATTTGACACTGTCCCACACAACATCCTTGTCTCTAAATTGGAGAGACATGGATCTGATGGGTGGACCACTCAGTCATAAGGAATTGGTTGGATGTTCGCACTCAAAGACTTGTGGACAACGGCTTGATATCTGAGTGGAGACCAGTGACAAGCAGTGTTCCTCAGGGGTTGGTGTTGAGACTGGTGCTGTTTAACATCTTTGTCAGCAACATGGACAGTGGGATTGAGTGCATCCTCAGCAAGTTTGCTGATGACACCAAGCTGTGTGGTGCAGTCTACACACTGGAGGGAAGGGATGCCATCCAGAGGGACCTTGACAGGTTGGTCTGTACCAACCTCATGAAATTCAACAAGGCCAAGTGCAAGGTCCTGCACCTGGGTCAGGGCAATCCAAAGCACAAGTACAGGCTGAGCAGAGAATGGATCAAGAGCAGCCCTGAGGAGAAGGACTTGGGGGTACTGGTGTATTAAAAGCTTGACATGAGCCGGCAGTGTGCGCTGGAAGTCCAGAAAGCCAACCGTATCCTGGGCTGTATTCAGAGAAGTGTGGCCAGCAGGTTGAGGGGGGGGATTTTCTCCCTCTACCCTGCTCTCGTGAGACCCCACCTGCAGTACTGTATCCACAGGATATCAATCAGTTGGAGCAAGTTCAGAGGAGGCCATGAAGATGTTGAGGGCTGGAATACCTCTCCTATGGGGACAGTTTGAGAGAGTTGGGCTTGTTGAGCTTGGAGAAGAGAACGCTCTGTGGAGGCTTTATAGCATCTTCCAGTACCTGAAGGGGCCTACAAGGAAGCTTGGAGGGAATTTTTACAAGGGCCTGTAGTGACAGGACAAGGGGTCATGGGTTTAAATTGAAAGCGGGGAGATTTAGATTAGGTATCAGGAAGAAATTCTTCACAGAGAGGGCGGTGAGGCACTGGAACAGGTTGCCCAGAGAAGCTGCGGATGCCCCATCCCTGGAAGTGCTCAAGGCCAGGCTGGATGAGGCTTTGAGTGACCTGGTCTAGTGGAGGGTGTCCCTGCCCATGGCAAGGGGGTTGGAACTTGATGGCCTTTAAGGTCCCTTCCGACCCAAACCATTCTGATTCTATGTATCATAGCATGAAATGGCTCACCTTTTGCTCTTCTCTCTAGCGATGAGGGCTCAGATCTAGATCACTTGCCATATTCAACTTTGATACAACATCCTGGACTAGATGTTTAATTTTCTGATGGCTACTGGAAGACAACATTCACTGAACCCACAGCTGTATGGATTCAACTGATTGCATCGACTTCTAAGCTAGTGTGGTTTACTAGCTTAGACAACTTTGCTCTGCATTCCCTAACTTTATGGGTAACAGAGATATGAAAATTAAGGGAGTTAAGAAATTCTTGTGGCATTACATCAATATCTGTTAAAATCTTTAACAGGGCTGAAACTTTTAAATATGAGCCTGCCCTTCTGCTGCTTGGAGTTGGGGAAAGAGGCTGGAATATAGTATAGTTGTTGCCTTTTTGATGGAGCAGGCCTGGCACAGATGTCACATGCAAGGAATTCAGTTTCAGTGCAAGTTTCTACTTAGCATGTGCCAGCTAAGCATGGTAAACACTTTATAAGTTCTTTTCATGTCTCTATAATGCAAATGCTTATTTCCCCCTATAGTCATTGTTTGCTGTAGGTTACGTCTCTTTCCTGAAGTCCGGTCTTTATAAGCCCGTTAAAACGTTATGCTACATACTTGACTGAAGGCCTGTAGTCTTGGTGATATTTTAATATTGCTGGATGGATACATGCATGTCAGTTTTCTGTAGTTCTCCAGCCTTAAATTAATTCAACATTTTTTTTACCTGCAATGTAAATATGCAGTGGAGTTCAGTGAAATGTGGGCTCCAGAAGTGTGGCTGATTTAAGCAAAACCCAGCAATTTGGGCTCTAGTCAAGTTTCCAGACTATAATGCATGCTCCATTATGACGCTGTTGTTAACAGTCTCAGTCTGTGATTTATAAAACACTGTATAATGCATAACCCATTTTTAAAATTTGCGTTCATTTTTAGCTGGGACCAAGTGAAGTACTCCTTGTGTTTGTAGTAGTGGTAGAAACATGACAGCCAAAACAAATAATCCAGAAGACTGTTCTATGATGAATTGTACTGGACAACTTTTTACAAAAATGTTACGTGGTCATTGGCCTTTGTGTGTAATGAAACTCCTGTCATGAGCCTCCCACTAAGAAATGCTTGCTTTCACCAGGAAACTTGGTTCCAAAAGAAAGACCCAAATGTCAAAGTGAAATGACAGGCCTCAAAAGAACCATGATACTTAGCCCTACATGGAATAATCTTTCAAATTCTGTTAAGCCTTACCTATGCATAGGTAGGCACACATTTAGCAGGCCCGTACTTGCTGTCAGTGCTATTTCATAGGTGGGAAAGCTGGAAAACATTAGATTTTCTCAACAGCATGGATACCAGTGCAGTATGACACACAGATTGCAGATGTGGGTGAACTAATACCAACAGTACGTTAGTGGTCTGGATAGCACACTAACAGGATAGTGTGGGGATGGCAGAAAGGACATCGGCTTTGTTATTGCAAAAGTTACCCTTCTAAAGGAGGCATTGAATGGCAATAAATATGCCTGAGCAATACCAGCAGGTCCTGGCACTGCTGCTTCAGAAGGAAGGGATGCAGACTCGGGGCCAGGGAACAGGTCTATCAGTTTAGATTTTTTCCTTTTTGCTCTTACAGGCATTGCCAGGATATTGAACGTGGGTATTAAGTGGCATTAACAACATGTTTTTCAGTGAGGGAAACACTATCCATCTGAAGGACTGAGACACCAGTAGGTTTTGAATCCAATGGGAATTGATTGAGCAGAGGCCCTGTCACCAGAGTCCCCATTCATTGCCGAAAGATAGGCTGTTCTTCCCTGGGTTTCAAGAAGTGCAAATGAAATGTCATGAATCAGCGTGCTAACAGGATGGCCCTGCATTGCTGTAAAAATAACCAGTCCATCTATTTTCAGACATAACTTTTTACATTTACACATACAAGACAGCACTATATTTTTTCAGGTCCCAAGAGTGCGCCTTTACAGATGGAAACACCTGTTTGTTTTGGCAAACGTCTTTGCCGATACCAGACAACTGGGCATTAAGCAGCTGGAACGGCTCCTTGCCTTTATGACCCAGGAGGACTATTCTTATCAGGGCGGCTCCCCACAGTCCCTTTTGGACCTATAAGGAAAAAATGTCTAATTACTCAGAAGCTGTGTATAAGTACCACGCTCTTACTGCTAGAAGTGGCTCCTCTGGTGCGAGGAGGTGCATGACAGTTGGAGAGAGCCTGAGAAAATCCAAGATAAAAGACGAAAGACTAAAAGAAAACCTAATGGCCTCAAAACCGTAATTTTTAAATCGCAAAGCTGGAGATGTTGCTTGAAAAATGTGGGAAGATAGAAGAGTTAGAATTTTGTAATATTTCCTTTTTTCAGGTTTTTTTTTCCAAAGTCAGTCACTCAGTGTATTTACTATTTTCAGCAATTAAAGTACTTGCTAAAAATGCACTGTTTTTTTTTTTTAAATTTCTGTGCAAAACTTTGAATTGAGAGGATTTGATACTAAAATCAGGAATCAGTGATTTTACCATCGATTATATGTCTGCCCTCTCTGCTGGCTGAGTAACACTGGTTTGCTCTTCCCTGTATAAGAGTTGCCAGTTTATTTTCTTACAAACAGCTGCCTTTTGAAAACTATTCTGCGCACCTCTCTGAACTTAAAGTAATCACTTGGACAAACGGAAGCTTCTCTAAAGGAGATGTGTTGATAAGACACATTTTTAAAACCTTGTATCTAGTCTCCTTTGTATTTTTCTGAAATTCAGTAATCCCCTTCCCCACTTAGCTTAGTGAGTGGCTGACCCAAAGCCAGCGGAGGTCAGAGAAAAGGCTTCTTCCAAAACAGTGAGTGGTTACAACACTGCAGGAAAAGAGGGACTTGGTGGCACAATCACTTCTTATTTGTCCCCATGACAAATGTTGTTTGATTCCAGAGAGCGCACATGAGCCGTATGATACTGCAAGGAAAGTCCTGCTAATACTTTGCCTTGGACTGAGGGACAAAAAAGTCAGATGATATGACATTATAAGACATTCGCGTAGCACAGGTGTATAGCTATAAGCAACTAAAGTTTAGGCACTGTGTTTACACTGGCTGTCTAGGCTGTTTGAGAGTCACTGGAGAGCTGTAGAGAAATTCAGGGGATGTTACTGTGTAAAGGTAAGGGTGTGAAATAAGCATCTCCACAAAGCTACTCATTCCTCTCTTCTGTTTCCATTGGCTGTAAAGGCAGCCTAGCAAGTAGCTTAAACCTGACACGTAAGATCTGGGTGATTAAAACCTAGTAAAATAAATCCTGCTTTGTGACCTGGAGAAGGGGGATTTCCTATTTATATAGCCTGATATTGTATTGCAGCAAATCTGAAACTGGCCTTATTTGGTGCTTTTATATTATAAATTATAATAAACAAGACAGCAGGTTTATATCTGTGCTTCCCAAGACGGCTTCTTGTACACAGAGGTTTCAGTCCAAGGATCTCTGAAAAATCTATTAAAATAAAAAGACAGGCCGTTGATGCTTCAAGCAGTTTAGTACAATGGATGAACAAAATTTTCACTTTTAGCACCTTTAGTGTCTGATGGAATAGCAAAGCTCAGTGAGTCACCCTCAAACCATGCAAGATCATATGCTTCGTTAGACAGGAAACACAGATATATCTCCACTGATATATAATACAGAGTGGAGTATTAAAACGGATATATATTCGTTCTATTTATATTCTTACTGGCAATGTGCAGAAACTGAAACACAGCACCTCTAGCTCCAGGTGGCTAGCAGGTATTGGGAAAATACTCCCTGCACAGGAACTCTCTCCTTGAGCTAACCAACACAGCTGAGGTAGAGAAGTCAGGGTTCCATAGCCACCCTTTTCATCCTCAACAACTCAAAGTGCTCACTATGGGGTACATTTTTCAGCCATGCCAGTAAGTCAGCCAGACTCTTGTTCACTGCCACATACGTGGTGTTACAGGGACAAAGGGCAGAGTATGTATGAGAAAAACAAGAGGATATAAATGGAAAAAACCAGTGTGGTTGCACTTCTACACACCATACCTTACTGAAGTTGCTAAGCATCGTATAGGATTATATTACCCAGAATTAGAAATTTCTCAGGCTGGCTACTTAGCTGGTGTAAATCAGTGGCATCACACTGGTTTCTATGGAGCTTTGTTAATTTGTGCCTGCAGAGGATTTGGCCCTGAAATAGCTCTAATAAAAGATCAGCATCTCTAGATCAGTTTCAGATCGAGGTCAGTCTCTACCAATCAGCTTTTCTACTGACACTTTTTTCCTTCTTATATGTTGTCACCTTCTGAACTTAAACACCAAAACCCCCACATCTGCTTATCAAGACATCACAAAAATTTTCACCCTTCCAGGCAGGACTTCAAAACATGTTGTGAGCCCACACAGCCTACTGAGCAGGCAAGGACAGACACTCTGCGACTGCAAGGCAGGATATGCGACCCAGCTCAGCACCGTGGCTGCCCTGTGGCAGGAAGCAGACAACGGAGATGCTGATATTGGGAAGGGGGAAGCACAGATTTTATCACATTAGGATCGGTCTCCTCAGAGGAGGCTAAGCAAGCAAACTCCATCCCTCATTAGTATGAGTCAGGCGATCATAGTTTCTTGTGTCAATTAACGCGGGGCTCTCTAGAGTAAGCTTCTGCCTACCCCTGGAGAGATGAGTTGTAATTAATTTACCTGCAGTTTGGCTCAGATGTTGGGCTTTAAACATGCCACTACTAAGAAAAGTGTCCAGAAGGGTCAAAGCTACATGCATTTAAGACCAGAGGCAGGTATCCATGCAAGGATACTGCTGAGCTTTGAACATGCCATTTTAGTTATTGGAAGCAGTCTACCTGAGAGAGCAGTGGGGACCTGCTTCTCAGCAGAGTACTTCTCAGCCTGTGCAAAGCTCTGGACTGCCAGAGCTAGCCTGCCTCATGCCCTGAGGTAGGTTTTTTAAAGCAAACGTGGGTAATTCTACACTATGCAGCAGTCCACAGTGCAGACAACCCCTCAGGATTTAAGTGTTTGGAGTTGACTCCCCAGCACGACTTCATATTCCATGAAGGTGTTCCTTGGACGCCTCCTCTCGGGGTGTTTTGTTGGCTCAGCCAGGCTTTGCTTGTGAAATCTGAGGGGATCACATCACATGGTTTATCCTGCATTTACTCACGTATAACCCAGCATGACTATACATCAATCAACTAATTTTAGCTATGTTAAAACTGAAAAGAAAAGAGTATCTCATGAATATACTGACCTGCCTCCCCACTCCAACTTCTCTATCTTCCTTCAAATTAACACTTCTGTAAGGGGCTAACAAAGATTATTCAGAATTCTCTGCACTGGGTTATGGCTTCTGTGGGTGCTGGTGGCACTTCTAGCCCTCACATTCCTGGGGGAATTTCACAATATACAATATTTTTTTTCCTCAGTTGCTCATTTTCAGTATCTTCTGTCTCCATTCATCATACAACTAAGTAAGCAAAAATTATTTACACGAGAGACAAGCTTGTACTGCATAACTTGACATCTTTGCATAAATTTTTAGCTTGTACAGCAGAACGGTGATAAACTTTCAGAGGTGCCGAACACTGCGCAGAGGTGACTCAACAGTGAAGGAAAGGGCACTTGCAGTCAAAAATCTCATTGTGAAAGTGTCAGTGTAGCTTATATGTGTCATGTCATAGGAGAAAGGTCATCAACATTATATTCGTCCTCTGCCTTTGGATAGGATAAGAATATTCTGCAGAAATAGCCTTTCTTGCTTATTTTGTTCCCAAAGTTCAAAAAGTAAAACCAAGGCAAGGTGTTTAATTTTTTTAGCTCTTTTTCCCTATAATGAGAAACACAGTGGTGCATAGGCCGAGAAAGGATTATAACATTTTATATATTCTGTAGTTCTTCAGACCTGTTGGGGAAAGAATTAGTAATGTATCTATATATCTGGTAAAAATATCTCAGTGACCTCATACTCACATTTGTGTAAACATCACCTCATCAGTTCCAGATACTTATACAGGAAACAAATCTGAATGCTCCTCTAGTGTTCTATACTTAGGCAGGTCAGCCGGCATATGTCTGGTCTCTAAATACCCAGTTTTACTTGGGTCCTTATTTTAAGGTTTCTCTCAAAGAGTTTGCCGCAAACATGCCCTTAGCATTTGCCAGTGCGCCTTTTCCAAAGCAACTGGTCCCTGAAGGTTCCCGTTAAAAGCTTTATTAAACAAAACCCAAATACAAAGATCTGTACCGGCTGGTAAAGGCTTAGTCGGGATTGAATTACTAAATATTGCCATAATAGTCCTGAACTGACAAAGTGAGTATCAAATGATTTTTTAGCTGTCAGTCACTGTGGTATGCGACCACAGTTTGCTCTGTGTCCCAATCCTCATCTTCC
The DNA here is from genome assembly GCA_027574665.1 of Rhynochetos jubatus. NCBI lineage: Eukaryota > Metazoa > Chordata > Aves > Eurypygiformes > Rhynochetidae > Rhynochetos > Rhynochetos jubatus. The sequence continues at coordinate 72,282,685 of CM050650.1, forward strand.
TAACGGGTTTCTAAAATCAAAATTCTCCTTCAGAATTTTCCTGGTAATCTTTCCTAATGGACTCTAGCATGTGGAACAGACTTCTGACTTGATAGCTTAGGGGAACATGTGATTATAGTGACATAATAAACTGTATGTTGCCCAGTGCAACAGCACAGTGCTTACGATCCTTTTGAACAGATAACCCTGAGTTTCATGTGCTTGATTTTCCAGTTGTAGCACAAAATAAGGAGGGAGTGTAATAAAAGAAGGTACATGTTACAAAAATAAATGCAAAAAACCCCTTTTGTTAATAATTTTTATGTTTTTTAAAAGCTATATCCCCTGCAATAGATTTCAGGCAACTCTATATATGTGAACAGCATCAAATTAAGGAAAAAATATGTTTTTAGAAATGGGAAAACCACACTGGATTGCCAAGTTCAAGCTTCTGTAAAGACAGAATATTACAAGTCGTCCAGGGAGACATTATATAATGATTTACTACATAGAAAACTGCCTATGTTACAGGACTCTTAACAGTAGTATTTGCAGGGTTACACAAAGGTGTAGATTAAAATCACTTTGGATTTATGCTGGCTATCTTTACTACCAACAGAAGTAATTGATGTATTCACAATAGTATTGCTGCCTGTGGAGGTATGAATGGTGATGACCAACCTTCCCAAGTGATTTGCTTAAAGCTATAATCCACACAGGCAACAGCAGAAAATAAAATTGAATTGTCAGTCACTCTTTATGCAGTCACTGGACCAGCTTTCTCCAATAGCTGTCTGATTCTGTTTGCTTTCTAATACTACATCTATATCACTGAGCTGTTGTCCTCTTTTCTGTTTTGGTTTGTGGGTTTTTTTGTTGTTGTTGTTTGTTTGTTTGGTTTTGTTGTGTTTTTTTTTTTTATTATTATTATTGCTTTGTTTGTTTGTTTGTTTTAATGCAGATAGTGATGTTCCATGTGCAGATTCGGACAGTATTCTTTCAGCCATGCTAATGGAAACAAGGAATCAGGAGGGCTTAAATTATTTGGTATTACTCAAAGAAGGCAACCAAGACCCACAAAGCATCAATTCTGCTCAACTTAGCTAAGTCTGGTTCCCTCTGTTTGAAAGAAGAAGGGAAAGAAGAGAAAAAGCTCTACCAAACAAGACATAAGCCAAGGAAAATATTCTGCACATCGTCATACTTACAGAGATGCCTTAAAAAACCCCAGGAACTCTCTAAACCACTAATCCTAACAGCAAATATCATGAGGTACTGAATGGTGTGTAGCAGAATAAGACAACAATTAGGAATCTTTTGATTTTCTATATGTTATGGTTTGGGTGTTTCACAAGAGATAGTTTAAAGGAATAAAAGATGTAATCAGACAGCAAGTGATTTTACTGTGGTGTTGATTAATTTTACACAATCACATATGCCTCAGACACAGGCAGTTTTTCCAGAAAGGGAGTAGTGGTATGCTGTTTCAAAGATGGAACCAACTCACTCGTGAAAAGAACAGTTGAAATCGAGCTTCATTGTGCACAGACAAGATTTTACAAACTGAAAAACTAAAAAATTCTTGTTGTAATTTTGTGAACTCCAAATCAGAAAGAAATTGAAGAAAGATGACTGGGTTGTCCACTGCTGGGGATGCTCTATTTCACTATTTAATTTAAACAAATGTTTGCAAGCATCTTGAATGTTAAGTGGCACTACAATTGATCTCAATCCAGACAGTCCTGTTTGCTTACAGTTCTTTTCCATTTTGGATGTTCACCATCCTGGCTTAATTTTTATCAGACTGGGTGAAGGGAGATACTTTCTTTGATGCGTTTGGAGATCAAGTCAAAGTATATAATAAAATTATATATAAATCATTACTGAATAAAAGACAAAGTAAGCTTTTTGGAACATTTCATCATGAACAGTAGTTTGCAAATTGTGCAGAGCTATTCACTGACATTTGCCAGGATCTCAGAAACACGCTCTGATTTTACGCAAATATTTGATAATGGGGACATGGAAAAGTACTAAAGGCACTATCTGATGTCAGAATATATAAAGTTTTAAGATGCAACTCCACTGACATCAAACTTCAAAAGTTTTTCAAATGGAGATCCAACACAGATGAACAGGAAATTTGTATTTTGACCATTGCCTTTAAACTGAAAGAGTATAGATCTAGTTGAGATATCAGGAAGAAATTCTTAATGGAGAGGGTGGGGAGGCACTGGAACAGGTTGCCCAGAGAAGCTGTGGGTGCCCCATCCCTGGAAGTGTTCAGGGACAGGCTGGATGTGGCTTTGAGCAACCTGGTCTAGTGGAGGGTGCCCCTGCCCATGGCAGGGGTTTGGAACTAGATGGTCTTTAAGGTCCCTTCCAACCCAAACCATTCTGTGATTCTATGAAATGAAATAGAAATTGAGAACTTTTGAATTAGGTTCCTTCCAAGTCCCTGACAAAGTCCATTCAAGCAGTCTACTGTTAAATAAATAATTTTTCTACATCTACAAATTAGTGTAAAAGCCAGATTTTCTAGTAACAATTGCAGCATTTCACTATGCTTACTAGACAGTGAATGACAGATAAATAAATAAATACTGTATAAAGTTTCCTTCTTCTTCAAGTGCTGCTTGATTAATTGTACAGCCATTCCTTCCATTTCAGTAACTTAAACATTAGTAATGTTAACTAATCAGTAGCGTGTGCTCTCCAGAAAGCAGGAAGATCCCAGTTCTGTAGTCACGACACCTGGATGACTTCACCTGCTTGCATAATTCCACTTCACTCAAGAGGACTGCTCAGTCAGTAAGGCACAAACAAAGGTTTTGAAAACCAACAGGACTTCATATGCTATCTTTTTCTTGGGCAGGAGAATCTTTCAATCCTGTCAAAATTTTGTCTAGGCAACATCTTTCACAGGCTTCGTGATCATGTCTGTGATGTGACAACCCAATTTGACTTAGTTTTGCATAGGTCTGAGTTGGAAAAGAATCATGCAAAAGCCTGTCCAACATGGCTAAACTGGGTTAGTGGGCAAGGCGAGCATCAGTGACAGACAGCAGTCAGAAGTAATGCCCTTGAGGTCTTGAAGTAGTCACAAATACCCAAAGCGGCACAGAAAGAGCAGAGGGTAAGTCTTGTTTTGTCCACATTTTGTAAGTATTGCAAGGTAAGACCAGTTTTAATGGAGGATTTATCACAGCATGATGAGGAAGAAAGTGTCAAGTTTAATGCATTGCCAATAAATGAAAGCTCAGGATATTCACCTGTGATCTATGCCTTTTGCTCCTAACCATAAAAAACATATTGGACTGGCTACAACACAAATATCTCGATCCAAATCTAAGGATCTTGATCTATACCTTGCTGAATTCAGTAGAAGACACACTACCTAACCTTCCCCACAAGTGCAGTGATCTGAGACACGCCCAGTGATACATCAGCTCTGAGCACAGCCCTGCCCATCACTCCATTCTCCCTCTCATTTCCCCGCCTTAGAGGACTGAGTATGCAAATGCAGCTATTCCACTGAGCTATGGCAAAGCTGAATTTGATGTGTGCAAACTTACCTCACCTGCATCCACCCATGATACTACTTGCAAAGAGTTTCTTAATCCCTCACATTTCTGTGTCACCCTGTTGTAGTTTAATCCCAGCCAGCAACAAAGCACCACACAGCCACTTGCCTAACTCCACCCTCCCAAGTAGTGGAGGGGGAGAATAGGAGGAAAAGACAAGGAAATTTGTGGGCTGAGATAGGAACAATTTAATAAATGAATAATATAGTGAAACTAAGAACACTAACAACAAAACTACTTATAAGATGTAATGAAAATAATGGAAAATGAAACAAATGCTACAATTGGTCACCACCCACTGACCAGTACACAGCCAGATCCTGAGTAACAAGAGTCAGAGACAGAGAACCTGAGCGGAGTCTGAGAGAGCAACTGAAAAAGCCAACCGACCCACCAACTAACTACCAAACTATGGTCCTACGGCCCACTCCCAGCTTATTTGCTGAGCATGACATTCAATTGAATGACATACTCCTTTGGTCAGTTTGGGTCAGCTGTCTGAACTGTGTCCCCCCTCGCCCCGCTGCTGGTAGCAAGAAAATTGGGAACGCAGGGGCAGTATCAGAAGCTGAAAAGGCCCTTGAATTAGTACAAACACTCCTTAGCAACAACTGAAAACACCAGTGTTACCAGTACTCAGGACAAATCCAAAATGTAGCCTCATACCAGCTGCTGTGGAGAAAATTAACTCTGTCCTGACTAAAACCAGCACAACCTCTTCTCTTCACCCATCTTCATCATTTCACCTTCTCCTTGAAGTGATACTCCTTTCTTCATTTGAGCTCTTCATGATGATTCACGTTTTACTCATCAGCTCTATCAGGAGGGCACCTCTCACCTTCAAGCAGCCTGCCCCTGCCAACAGTTTTCATAGCTACTTTTGAAGGCAGTAGGGGAGACACCTATGTTAGATTTGATGAGAATGAAAGATCTTTTTAGCACATTTTCTCTTGGGCAGGGAAACAGGCACCACCTGGCCTGTGTTTGCTTCTGATAGCTGGTACCTCCTCCTGTGGCAGACCAAGGGAAAGAGTCTAGCAAGTCTTGAGTTCAAGCTTGGTGGCTTTCAAGGTTATAGGTTTTTAAATTAATGTAAATGGCTTTAAGGGTAATAATGTCATTTAAAGGAAATATGTGTTTAGGGGAGAAAAGAATCCTGACATACCAGAAAGGTTAAATGTGACATAAGGGTACAAGTAAAGCAGTTGTGACCACACTTGTGGTAACCACATTGCTGCCTGATGTACCGCTAAGGGACATCCTCGAGAGCAGAGGCAATAATGTGCATTTTTACATTCTTCATTTAAGGTGTACAGTGAGACTGAGTCTAGGGTGTGATATCTATGTAGCAAGAGGAATTCCTTATGGATTCCCTTGTAAGACAGAGGAAGCCACCTAAATAAGAGGAGAAACGTGTCCCGGGAAAATTCCCTCTGCAAGAGCTGGAAGAAACAGAAAGTGATGCCTGAATCATAAATGCATAGGGTTCCTGTCAGCAATTCCAAAAGCTTTATAACAAAAACATCATTCTCAGGCTAATATAAATCAGATGGAAGCAAACTTCACCTGCTGTAAATCAGATTAAAAATATTAAGCTACGTTGATAGGGAGGAACTGCCTCAAAGTCTTTAGCTTCTCAAGGTTTGGCCTGAGACATGTAGACCTATGCCCAGTCTGTTCCTGAACAAAGCCTCCCAAAGCTTCCTCCTCTCCATTTTATTGCTGAGCATGACATTATATGGCATGGAATGCCTCTTTGGTTAGTTTGAGTCTTCTGTCTGGTTGTGTCCCCTCCCAAATTCTTGTGCACCCCATCTATTCACTGTGAGGACAGAGTGAGCAGCAGAGATGGCTTTGATGCTGCGCAAGCATTTTTCAGCAATAACTAAAACGTTAGTGGGTTATCAGAATTGTTTTGGTCACAAGTCTAATATGTAGCACAAGATGAGCTGCTATGAAGAAAACAAACTCCAACCCAGTACAGTGTCTGACCTGCCCGGGAAGAAGAGGGTGTGCCCCAGGCTCTGATCAGGGGATGCCCAAGGTGTGTCTCTGGGTTGCAGCCAGTCACTGTCTCGGGCTGTTCCTTGTCCCTTGATGCCAGCACAGACACTTGGCGAGAACACTGAGCAACGATGGTGAGCATGCTTCAGGATGGGATACCACACACAGCCCACTAGTGCTGGTCTCTCAAATGGCAATGACTGAACTCTGAGCTGTGCTTGGACAGACATGGACATACTGTGTGGCTTTAGTTGGCTTATTTAATCTCTCAGCTGCAGACTTGATATCCATATGAATGGGTGAAAAATATTTACTGCTACCTATGAATAGTATTTACTACAACATAACACAAATGCTGTGGTGATTAATTAAAGTTTGTAAATTGTTTTGCTAATGTGAAGGGCCAGGGCAGATGTCACTTATTTACTAAGGCAGCATTTTCAGTGGCATCCATTCTAGGTCTGCTATCTTCGGTCCCCTTGGTCTACAGCAGGTGGTAACACCCGACTGTCAGTGCCTTTCTGGTTTTCAGGGTTGCTTGCAAGGGCTTTTGAGCTGGCACATATTGGTGAGTAGATCTATCCATTTGGGACCACGATCAACATCCCACAAAGGAAAACCCAATGCTTTATAACAAAAATGTTGACTCCTTACTGGGCCAAAGATAAAGTTATGACAAGTTTGCTGCTGCTAAGAGATATGCCAAGCTTCAGTGGGATCACTGGCTTATCTCTATGTGCCACAGAGGGAGGGCTCAGAAGTTTGCCATGACTGATGGGAATGCAGTGTTCAAGAGCTCTGAAGGGAAAACTTATACAGCTTGAAAAGAGGATTTTTTTGTGATATGAAAGGCAAAAGACATGTTTGCTTATATCACGTAGGACTGAAAAATGTGAGATGTCAAGATGATTTCTTTGCATTTTTTATATTTAACGTTCAGGTCTCATCTTCTCTGGGAGACTTTATTGTCAGTCATTCAATAGCATCATCCTAAGATTTGGGGAACTTAAAAATGACCACCAGAAAAGCAAAAGGATGTGCAGCTACACTGCTAACACAAGTGTTTTCTATTAGTCTTTGTTACCTGCAAAAGCTAGTAAGTGGTGGGGGCAAGAAAGGCAAGAGCTGAGGTCACCACAGCCTTGCTTATCTGAGAAGCTCAAGCCAGGGCCCAGGGCTGACACTAGAGTTGTTGTTCCTCAGCTTTCCTGGTACCCTAGAAAACAGAGACTAGTAACATCCTCTAGATCACAGGATCTCTCAAAATTTGTTTCCCTCACCACTTGTATGGGAGGGCAGAAAGATCCTTGCAGCAGGGCCACTGCAATCTTGCTTCCCACAACTGTTTTCAACATAGAAAGTTTTACCATCTATTTGAATTGACTAATATCTCCACGGTTTTTTGCATTTTTTTTTCTTTATCTTTGACATCTGTGGCATGCTCTTTATGGTGATTTGAGTCCTCAGGTGTGACTTTACTGAGCATCACTGGTTCTCTTTGATTCAGGATTAGGACTATGCATTTTAATAATAACAGTGAAGGCAAGATTTCTTTGAGAAGGACATTTGCTTCTTTCTAAACAAAGTTGATGTTAATTCAGCTATAACAGACCTGAACATAATCGTTATAGAAAAGAATGTCTGTAAAATAGCCTTGGAGGGTCTGTTAATGATTAAAAAGTTCTAATTCACCTTGATTTCTTTTAGTTGATTCATGAAAGTTTTTCTTACACCCACACACTGGAGTGAGTTGCTGGAGCTTGCATACCAGGTGGATTTTTCAAACGATCATGACTCTATTTATAATGACACTTGGCACTTCTAACTGACATTATGTTTTAACTCTAATAAATAGCCAGAAACCCAGTGTATCAAAGCCAAGTGATGATGCCAAAATATTGTCGTTATTGCCAGTGACATGACTGATACTGCTGTATAAAATAACCTTTTTTATAATGTGTTAACTTCTTCTTCATATGACTTTTTCCATTTAGAGGACATTCATCACTGCCTTCTATCTTTTACGGTAAGAACAGAGCTGTAAAATAGCCACTCTCTGTTTGGATACCTAAGCCCTTTTGCAATGCTGTTGACATAGCTGGATCTTCTTTTTCCTGCTTTTTTTCTCTATCTTCCCTGACAGTACTGGTCACTTAGTGCTCGTTAGTGATGGGGCCACTGAAATGCCTTTGTTGTCCTATGCAGTACAGTAAGCAACTGCAGTTGTCTCTTCATCCATCCTGTAGGAAACTCAGTGGAGTTGCAACATCATTTTGTGTATTTCTCCTGGTGTATTTCTCTTCACTTATCCAATTTTCATGCCTTTCCAGCAGGGCTCACCATGTGTAAGTTCCCAGTAATTTCCAGTCAAAAATATATTTAGCTTTTTCTTACAGAGGAACAGGAAAGGCAGAAGTCTGGGAGTCACAGAATTAACCTTTTATGAGAATATCTTCTCTCATATCTTCTGACATCACCACATGCCCTAGGATGAAAACCTACTCACACAGTGCAGCCTTGTGGTCTTCAAGTAGGACCTTGCCAGCAGTGTCTTTTCCTCATTTTTTCTGCTGACATAGTCTTTGTTATCCTAACAAACAGGGGTATCACTCCATAATTTTTGAGTCTGTTGTTTGGGGCACAAAGCATTATCCTGTACCTGAATCTGCTAAAACAAAATTGGTGGCCATGATAAACCACGATCTGTTGTCAAACATGTCCTCTTGCCCACGTCACTCAGAGATGGTGCTTGGCTTTAGTGGCAGCACCACCAGGTTAGACGCTGTCATTTCTCTTCACAGAAGCAATCTGAGAAGGGACTGTTGGTCCTGCTTCTTGCCAGCATTCAAGGTTGGCATTGAATCAATAATACAGGCATCAAAAATGAGTAGAAAATTACACATTTAGAAATACCTTTAAAAGCCTTTGTACACTTAACCATGTGGTCCTGCAGCAGTAAGTTTAGGTGGTCACTAAGGGTCAGGTGAGGTGTCACCAGGAAAAGGGTTTGACCTTACTGTGTGTCACTTGTCAGGCCTGCATGCAGTGGTCACTCTGCCACCAAAATCAAATTTTCCCACCCCTCACTTTTGGGTTGCTCCTAATTATTTTCAGATCTTTTCTCCAGAGAATGCTTTCTGAAATGGCTACCTATCTCCATGTAGAAATGAATTTCTGGGGGAAAAAGCGTTACTGAAACCTCTTCAGCATTCTTTGATACAATTTTATGTTACATGATGAGTAAAACATTCGATCTTGATGGAAGCGATATAAGAAAATGTGGTGACAAAGTGACTAGAGCTGCAAGTGCCCTGTTGCTGCCGTGTTTGCACAGTTGTGTTTTGGCTCAGGTCATAGACTCCTGCAGGATGTATGTTTCTGGGGCATAAGAAGCAAAAAAAATGAAATGTGAGCAATGAGATGGCTTTTAGAAGATAGGCCTATATGCACAGGTGTTGGACCGTGACTAAAAACTTGTGGCTGTTACTATAAGGGCTACCCAAATATATGAGTTCTTATCTGATTTACATGTTTTTTTAAATTTCGAGAGTGGCAAGTTAAGTGGCAAAGCAAAACAATAACGTGTCCTTGGAAATACACCCCTGAAGAAGGTAAACAAAACCAAATACAATGGCCCTCTTAAACATGGGATTTGCATTTTCTTAGCAGAATAAACTCTCTGCCTTGACTCTCTGTGCTCTCACTGAAGTGGAGGTCATGGCTAGTGACAACTGGGAGCTGTTCCTGGAGGCTCTCTTGCCTTTTTAGGTTATGAGGGTCTCTGTGTGTTTAGGATAATATGATTGACGGCTCCACTCCGGCCCCAATTAGCACCCTATAATTTATTAGCTTCTGCTTTCAGATTATGCGCTAACTTCACAAATATTTCAACCACGGAAACAGCAGCTATCAAGTGTCTCTTTCCTGATCCAGCTCACTGGGACTGCAGTTAAATACAAGGAGGGAGCTGTGCAGGTCTGTCAAGAGAGAATAATCATTTGTGTCTGTGTGCAATTGGGGCTGTCAGAGCTCTTTAGGACTTGGCTTCTGGAAAAAAAAGGTTGTTCCAGGGGATCGGGGATTAGGGCTTGGTTCCTACCACAGGAGTATGGTGCAGGACTGAAGCCAACTTGCTGGCTCTTACAGTGAGGGTCTATGTCTGTCAAATTCCTCTTATCTTCTTAGAAAGACTGATGCTTCAACTCCATGCAAACAGCATTGATAGGGAAGTCTGTGTCCCTTCTAATGCTGTTCCATTGCTCCTCATCTCTGCAACATGGGGCCACAGTGCAGGAGAGAAGAGATTGAGTGAGGCAAGAGAAGAGAGGGGGTGAGGTGTATGTAAATAAGCAAGAAACACATCCCTAAGGAAACACTCCAGTCCGCAGTCAGCCTGTATTTTTGTGGGCTGCAGCCAAGCATGGCAAAGGCAGGTGCCCATGCATGCCTATGGGGCTCAGGGGCATACGTCCCTGCGCCCTGCACCCCTGAACTGGCTCCTCCAGCTGCTTCCCTTTGTCCCCCAGGACTTGATGCAGAGAGGGCAGGGGCAGGAGGAGGGGGCACACAGCACCCTGGTGCTTCTCCATTACAATTTACACTCACAGGTTCGGTGCAGTCTGTTCATGGATTATCCCTGGCTATGGAGGCAGGAGAAGGTGCACTGCAAAGGTAACTCGTCCTGTGTGATTAGAGATGGACATGAACAGGGACCCCCTGCTAGATTGAGTTGCTTGCCAGTACAGTTGGTTTGGAGAAGTCTTACCATGCTGGGAACTAAATTAACGATTTGATTCTCAAGCCTGTAGCCCCAAAGCTTGGGGGTTGGCTGAAGTAAAGCTTTTCCTTTTTCATTCTTTTCTTTTCCTCTTTACATTTCCCTTTTTCCTTTCCTTTTTCTTATCTTTCATTTTCCTTTTTATGTTTCTTTCTTTTTCTTTTTCTGATTTCCTATTCCCATTTCCCTGTGCATAATTGTCTAGTCTACAAAACCAATACCTCACTCCTCCAAATAATCACACTGCAAGTCTACCTCCTTCCCCAACTGCAACTGCTCGTCTGGGTGGCAGGCCAGGGAAGCCAGCCAGGACACTGCAATCCTCCAGAGGAGCTGGCTCGCCCTTCTGTGACCAAAAGGGCATGTTAATTACAACCCTTGCCCAGAAAAAGATGCACGAGAACTGCCAGTCAGAGAACCCTCGTGCGTCTGAAGCCAGCAGCAGCATTTTCCTCCCTTCTAGGAAGGGACCAACCTTTAAGCCCTCACTAGAACTTGTCATGAACCTAAATAGGACTTCAAAGGGAAGGTGAGAAGGGATGACAGTCCCTCCTGACCGAAGGAGGAGACGGGACAGATACATTTCCCCAGCGACGGGCACCGCACAGTCCAGGGGAGGCACAGGGGATTACTCAGGCTCTCTTTCACCCTCTCTCTCCTCCCCTCCTCCTCCTCTGCTGGGGACTACTATGGAAAACCCACTGGAAAAGGAGGTGGACAGTAAAGAAGGTTACCCTAAAGCTTGCCAACATTAGACTCTGAGTACAGGGGCACATATATATGTGTCTAAGAGCTCTCTGCTGTGTTCCTGCAACTGCAGCCGTACTGAAGCAAAACCCTCATTAAAATAAAAGGGAGACTGCGACCACAAATACTATGTCCCACCCCCACTTCCATCCTTTCCTTCACTGTTAACCTCAGAGTTCATTAAAATGGTGTTTCTTCATGCTTTGCTAATTGACAGTTATTTTCAGAATGGGAAACAAATGTCTGCAGTGAATGTGCTCAGAGCTCACTCTCCAAACTCCTACAGCCTGCTACTGCTCAGCAGCTGCAGATACTCTGGCTATGCCCCGTACTGCCCTGCTCTGCCGCAGATCCCATCCCTCTGCCTTCTTCCCTGGGCTCCACATGAAGAGGTCAGGAACTGTTTGCTCGTCTGTCCCAGCCGGGCTAGTCTGTCTGACAGGTGGGTATCCAGAAAACACAAGCCAAATGGTACCGAGGTTATTGGCACTGTTGCTGCATTACGAGCTGTGGCTCCAGTCCTGGAAAGACTCACTCCTGAGCCTTAAAGGTAAGGAAGTGCTGTGAGCAGTCCCTCCGAAGTCAGAATAGCAGAGAGAGCAAAACTCTGCAAGGACTTAACAAAATATGGCATGTACACTTTCAGACTACAGTCCATTTGGAGCAGGAGCATTTTTTAAGTTTTTGCAGAGCATCTAACGCCTTGAGCCACAATTTTGACTTTGGTGTTTAGATGCTTTCACAATACAACAGTAAAAGAGTGCGAAAAGAGAACAAATGTTGAAACCAACATTCATGTATTCATTGCATAAATTCTCTTTCTTGAAAATGTTCACAATCAAAATGAATTGTAAATACCAATGGATCAAATGTCTGGTTTGTGCTTACATGAATGTTTCCAAATGTGTTTGGGCTGTAGTGTCGAGCCCTCTTCATTATGAATTGCAGGGGAGAGGGGAGAAAAAGAAAGAAAAAAGAAATAATTGTGTTGAAGCACAACCAATGCAGATTAATCTCTTTTAAATAAAAACACCTTAAAACCCTCCATGGGCAAGTGATAACAGAATGATCCTGTTATTGCCAAACCTCTGCAACAATAAAGTTAGATGTTATTTTTAGATACCTTTCTCCTGCAAAGTGCTGCTGCCTTCTTTCTTGATAGATACCTCAGAACAATTCTCCAATTCTGGAGTCTTTCCCTTGCCCTTTATAGCTTGTCTGGACAGAGGGTGAAAGCAAGGACAAGTAGCTTGGGAGGAATACAGAGAAATTGTCCAAACAGCCAGGGATCAGGTTAGGAAAACTAAAGCCCTGATAGAATTACATCTGGCCAGGAAGTTCAAGGGCAAGACAAAAATCATCTGTAGGTATGTTGGTGATAAAAGGAAGACTAGGGTAAATGTGGATCCTCTCTGGAAAGAAACAGAAGACCTGGTTACCAGGGATGTGGACAAGGCTGAGGTACTCAACAATTTTTTCCTCAGTCTTCATCAACAAGTGCTCAAGCCACACCGCTCAAGTTGCAGAAGGCAAAGGCAGGGACTGGGAAAATGAAGAACCACACGCTGTAGGAGAAGATCAGGTTCAAGACCATCGAAGGAACAAATTTGGCAGGGTTACAGTACTGGTGGGTAAGAGAAGAGCAACTGATGTCATCTACCTGTACTTGTGCAAAGCATTTGACAGTGTCCCACACAACATCCTTGTCTCTAGAGTGGAGGGACATGGATTTAACAGTTGGACCACTCGGTGGATAAGGAATTGACTGGATTGTTGCACTCAAAGAGCTGTGGTCAAAGGCTCAGTGTCTGAGTGGAGAGCAGTGACAAGCAGCGTTCCTCAGCAGTCAGTGTTGGGACTGGCACTAACATCTTTGTCAGTGACATGGATGACAGGATCTAGTGCACCCTCAGCAAGTTTGCCAATGACACCAAGCTGTGTGGTGCAGTCCACACACTGGAAGAAAGGGATGCCATCCAGAGGGACCTTGACAGGCTGGAGAAGTGGGCCTGTGCCAACCTCATGGAGTTCAACAAGGCCAAGTGCTGGATCCTGCACCTGGGTCAGGGCAATCCCAAGCACACGTACAGGCTGGGCAGGGAATGGCTTGAGAGCAGCTCTGAGGAGAAGGGCTTGGGGGTACTGGTGGACGAAAAGCTGGACATGAGCCGGCAGTGTGCGCTGTCAGCTGAGAAAGCCAACTGTATCCTGGGCTGTATCCAGAGTAGCGTGGCCAGCAGGTCGAGGGAGGTGATTCTCCCCCTCTACTCTGCTCTCGTGAGACCCCACCTGCAGTACTGAGTCCAGCTCTGGGGCCCTCAAAAATAAGAAAGATATTGACCTACTTCTCCTGGTGTTAGAGGGGTAATGCTAGGACTCTCCTCTTAGATGCGTTAAACTGTCAGCCTTGAAGACATTACAGTAAGAAAAAACTAGAACAAAACAAATCATGGTAGTGTTGGAATCCGATGCTTTATCTGTTAGAAAGTCAACTTTTAGGTATAAGGGGAAACTGTCAATTTAGCAGTGCTTCATTAATTATTCATCACCCTATAACAGCATTTTAATTTACTAGGAAAATAGCAATGTTGAATGCTACAGTCTCCTCTTTTATCAGCTTTATGAAGAAACATTTGTTATTATGGAGCAGCCTTCTTTTAACCCATCTTACCGACACGCCGTACACTAAAACATAACACTGCAACTATCTTGTATTTTCTTATCTTTTGTATTTATCACTGTATTTTTTACTCAGTAAGAAGATATTTTCAACTGCTAGGATTTCTATTTATCTTTAATGAAAAATAATAAAATAACTCACTTCATCCACACGACAGGTATTTTTTCTATTTCATCCTGAAGTTTCCAGTTTGCCTCATTTCTCTTATTTAGGTTTATTTCTTCATAAAAGCACACGGGGTGAAAGGAGGAGATAACTTTAATGCAGCTTTCCTACTGTTAAATAGATATTCCCCCTTTCAAAACAAAACAAAACAAAACAACCATTAAAGTGACAAAATGACAGCGACAAGTAGACAAAGAGAAGAAATGTTAGAGGCAACTCAGACCTATTGTCCATCATGTGCCTTTCCTTCTGGTGTTCCCCTTAAAGGCTGACGGGTTGAGGGTGAGTCACTCTTCATGGGTTTCCTTCCTCCCCCTGCTTTAAGAGGGTTTTACTTTCACCAGAAAATGTTTCTTGTAAAAAAATAAAAACAAACAACCAAAACCGACAACCAAACAAATGTTATATATCCAATGCAAATGTTGTGCCAAACTCTGAGAAGTGCCACCTTTTTTTTTTTGTCTTTCTGGGGTTTGAGCAGTTGTGCGTGGAACAGCTGCATCTCTGTAAGCCCAGGGCAGGTGGTCCCAGCCCAACACTTGCCACTCACAACCACAAAGCTGAAAAGTGTGACTAGTTCCTTGATAGTCCCAAAATGTCCATGAGTTCCAGTTTCTTCTCCTTTTACTTTTCTATAATGTAAAGTAAAAATCCAGTTCAAAACTGCTACATAGTTTTCCCATGTTTGCCTTTGAGAAATAATTTTCACTGCCATAAAAAAATATTCACACCACTAAAAAAAACCTCCACAATTTCCTCTGACCCCTGTACGAAGGCCAGTAGTTTTGCATCACCGTCCACGATGTCATTTGACTCTTTCAGAGCAGTCTGACTACAGTTCTGGGTGTGGGCTCTGTTTAAATAGAAGTTCAATGTCTTTGGCTCTCCTCTTGCAACAGGAGGATTTTCCTCTCTGGAATAACTCTAAAGTACCATCCTCGCAATGCCAGGTCCTTTTTAAGTCCTGTTGTCTTTCCCCGAGCTGCAGGGCCACGGCAGGCTTGGAAAAGGGCAAGGGGGGATCTGGGAGTCTTTGAGTCAGCACATCAGCTCAGAAGGGATCCACCACAGAAGGAGTAACGGCGAGCTGCAAACCAAGATCAGAAGCTGTTACAAACTGACCCGATTTCAGCTCTGAATGCCACCATGTCTAACAGGCAGAGATCTACAGGGGAGAGCCAGGGGAAGAAGAGTGAAGGACAGCTCTAAAACCAGTATAGATCCTTGCTTTTATCCTGAGGCTGCAAACCTGAGAACGGAGAGAAGAAAAAAAGGGAAGAAGAAAAATAGGTACAGGCGTTTAAGGACAGAGAAAGACAAACTGTATTTCTGCCAGCTGAGATCAGAGAATCGGTCTAAAGCACAGGCTCCCCAGAGCTGGCAGCGGGCCACAGAGCAAGGAGAAGAGCCCAAGTGAGACTGGAGACAGGCACATGTTCCTCCTGCCTAAAATGAGGCCAAGGTAAGGAGACGTTCACGGCTGCGATAACCCAACTTGAGCACGAAGAACTGCCACCAGAGCTGGCTTTCCTTGCCTCCCCAGCCACTGACTCAGGAACTGCCACCGCTGGCTAAGCCTGTGTCACCTTTTTGTCACTGTGATGGCCACGCAATCCTAATTCCAGGCACCCCACCAGGCACAGGGTACCACTACCAGGGGAAAGCCATTGCTCTTTTTGCTCAGTGAATGCTTTCCTCTCAAAAACTGGGAGGAAAAAATAAATGAGGAGGTAGTTCATGAACCTGTGTGCGGTCTAGAAATGACTGGCTCTGCTGTGGCTGCCCACACCCCTGCCCTGAGGGCAGCCGTGGACAGCCGTGGAGATAGCCAAGGGGTGACCTTTGGGGTGGCTCCATCCTGCTCCCAGCTCTCTCAACTCAAGGCAAGAGTCAGGCCAGGGCTGGGAGAAGAGTACCTCAAAGCAACCTGCAACCTCAGGGCATGTTTGTGGGTGCCAGAAATTCAAAGGGTGTTGTAGGGGAGTGGTGATGTGTTGCCCTGTCCTGTCCTCCTTCTCCCCTTCCTTGCTTGACTGGCCTGAGAGCCCCAAGAATGGCACCCAGGGCAGAGCTCAGGTGTCTCCCACGGGGCTTCCAGCCCCCACTCATTCCCCCACAGCAGCACCCCAGCTGCCCTGCCGTCAGGGGGTCCTTCCCTACTGCTATGGATGGTGTGAGAGAGGCGGGGACAGGGGTGCAGCTGAGCCAGGGAACCCAGAGGAATCAAAGGCAGCTCTTTACCTGCATCCACATTGAGGCCCAGGCTCTGTGCCATGTCCCCCGCCGCACTGGGGAAGGGTCCTGGTGTCGTCCAGGCTGCGGCAGCACCCGCCTCACTCTTGCCCAGTTCACAGGGGGGGCTGACCGGCGTGGACACCGAGGCGGGTGTGAGGCGGTGGGGGCGGACGGAGGCAGTAGGCACCAGGAGCGAGCCGTAGCGAGGGTCAAAGTGGGGCCCGTAGACTTCGTGCATGGCGGCGGGGCGGGGGTAGGCAGTGCTCTGTGTCCCGATGTAGGGGTGGTGGTGGTGATGGTGGTGGTGGTGATGGGCATGGTGCCAGGGCTCAGGACCACCCTGGTGCAGGTGGCCGTGTAGGGAGGCGGGTGCGTAGGGGTCTGTGGTGGCAGCGAAGGGCAGCTCGCTGTGGGCAGCAGCTGCCAGCGGGCTGCTCAGGGTGGCTGGAACCGAGGAGGGCTGGTAGGTGCTGTTCCAGAAGGACGGTGGGAAGCTCCGCTGGCTCATTGGGAAGGAGCCATCTGGGTTAAGGGAGTAGGAGAGAAAGGCAGCAGTGAGCATCCCCGGAGAGCCCTGATCTCCTTTCCCTAGGGCTCTGCCCCTTCTCACATCCCCCCAATCCAGTCCTCACATTCCCCTCAAAACCATCAAACACAGGAAATTGCTCCCAATGAGTAAAGATTCCTCTCCAGCTAAACATCCAACAACCCTAGCCCAGGGCTTATCCATGAAACTGGAACTATTTGCTTCAGGTTGCTCTTAGCATGTATTTGGGGAAAAATGTGTTCTCTAAGGACGGGGAAACATCTCTTTTCCTCAGTAGTGGAAACTACTGCACTGCAGCCATTTCCAAGGTTGGATTTTTCTTGTTTGTTATTTGTAGTAAACTCCCTGTCTGAGCGTTTACGCCCAACACCTCGGAGGATGCCTGAGCATGCCAGGAACCTGGCTGCTTCAGGGTGGTTTTGAAGTGGGCAGGAACAGTGCAAGAGGCGACTATGGGCCAGCCTGAATTTTCTAAATACCTGAGAGTGATTCCCCATGTGTTACACCAGACTTACGCCTGTTTCTTGGGTGTATTGTTAATATATTTGGGAAGCACTCTGCAGATCTTTGGAGATTGGGAGGGTAAACTATAAGGACCCTACACTTTCTCGGCCCGGTAAGCAGTGTGTGAAATGAACTAGTGATTATTAATAGCACAGATGATAGACATTATGCATTATTAACTGGGAATCCACACTATTCCTGAGATGGATAAAAACATGCTCCTGATACACGTTTGCCATGGAGGCATGTCA
This sequence comes from Rhynochetos jubatus, assembly GCA_027574665.1. Taxonomy (NCBI): domain Eukaryota; kingdom Metazoa; phylum Chordata; class Aves; order Eurypygiformes; family Rhynochetidae; genus Rhynochetos; species Rhynochetos jubatus. The sequence goes on from CM050650.1 coordinate 72,300,158, forward strand.
GCTCTGTGCCCTGGCATTACTCAGGAGAATGGGAAGCGGTTCATGATGAGCAAAGGACTCTCCTGCCATCAATTCCAGCACTGAATATCTTTCGCTCATGAAATATTTAAACTACTATTTCATTCTTAGAAACTACTGACATCAATTCATGGAGGGGCTGGGAAACCGGCTCTTGGCTGAGCGGGTGGCCTTGTGAGAGAGGGTTCCCAAAACTGTCCCAAAAGAAGTGCCTGCCCTAACTCCCTGGCAGGTGGAGGGTGTGGGGGGAAAGTTATTCCCCTCTGCCCCAGGTGCCCCCATGGGCCCATCCAGGATCAATCTGTCACAGCTATGGAGAGCTGCACATCAGCCATGCCCTTGGCCTTGCCAGCACAGGGCCACTGCCATGGGCAGGTCTAGAAACCCTCATCAGAAATTTAGAATCCTTGACTCTGTTCCAGCAGCAGCCGGGACGGGATACATGTAGGGCGAGACACAGGGATGCAGAGTCAGTATTTTAGCGCTGGGAAGCTGGTGAGATGCTTCCCACATTTGCTTTTTGCTTTGTTCCCACCTTCGGTTACTGCCGTGCTAAACTTCAAGCTGCCGCGGCCGGGTCAGCAGCCAAGGCCACAGCCGCAGTGAGGGGATGCCTCCGTGCCTTCTTTGGTTGCAGCCCCCTCCCCAGGCAAATCACCTGCGCTGTAATGATGATTCATTCCCCGGGCTGCCTCCCAGGCCGCTTCCCCCGGGGGCCACCTCGTGAACCGACGGGGGAGGAGGGGTGTCTATTCTTTTTTTCCTTAAAAGTGTCAAACCACCGGCGGCTCCCGGGACAGCCGGCTCCCAGGGGCTGTTCGGCGGGCCCCCGCGGCCGGCGGAGTGTGCCCCGGGGGTGGGGGGTCCCGCCGCCCTGCGCTCCCCTCAGCGACCCCGCCGCGCCGTGCGCTCACCCCGCCAGGAGCCGGAGTTCCGCGCCGCCTTGGCGCTGCCCAACGAGAAGCTGCTGGGCTGGCTGAGCGCCCGGCTGAAGTGCTCGTCCACCACGGCGCTGATGTCCCCCTGGAAGTAGGTGAAGAGGACGCAGCGGGAGCTGAGGTACTCGGCCTCGGGAGGTCGCTCCTTCTCGGGGCTGCAGTCCTCCTCCTTGATGCTGGCCGCGGGGTGGCTGGAGAAGGAGCTGCTGGCGCTGCTGCCGCTCTCCGGGGCTTCCTGCATTTTGGAGTAAAAGGCGAGTTTCTGGAGGAAAGGGGGAGAGAGGGAAGGAAGGAAAGAAAACAGAGCCGGTCACGCAGCGGAGCAAGGTGCGCTGGCCCTGCCTGTGCCCGCCGGGACGCCGCGCCGAGCCCGCTCCTGCCGTCCTTCCGAGAGGATGCGAAATCCGGCTGCCCGCCAGTCAGGGGGGCTCTAGCAGCACCCCCCTCCCCGTAGCTGCATGTCTGTGCCACCCCGGGGAGGCAAATACGGCTGGGCGCCCGAAACTGAGAGATATCGACCGGGATGGGGCAGGACAGCCTCCGCGCGGGGCGGGGGCGGGGGGTAACACCCGCGAGTCCCCAGCACGCCGTCCCGCACGGGAAGGCGCTTCGCGGGACGGACTCTTGGGGGCCCGGAATGCGGGATGCGAGGTGGGGGGAGGGCGAGCGCCGCTCGGTCAGTGTCTCGCACAAATGGGACTGCTGGCAAAAACTGCCCCAGAGAGTGTTCTATAACCCACAGTGGTTAGAGGAGGAGGAGGAGGAAGGGGGGTGGGGGGGTGGGGGGTGGGGCGGCGGGGAAATCAGACTGGCAACCTCAAACACATTTCAGGGCAAAAAAAGTATTTTCCTGGCCAGCAAGAAGCTCCAGGTATTTCCTACAAGATGACTCTGTTTTTACTGGATTCCTCTGGGCGTTAAGAAGTTTGCTGGATGCTTCCCATCTTCCCTTTATCCGCGTTAGCGTGTCCGCAGCTGCTGGGAGTTCATAGAACTACGCGGCGGGACGCGGAGCCCGGGTTCGGCCGCTGCGGGCAGAGCCGTGGGGCGGGAGACGGGGGAAGCACCGAGGGGACGGGTCAGAGCCCTGGGCCAGGACACGCGAGATATTTAATAATGTCACTCCCTGCATGACGGCCGCTTTTTCACTTGGCTCCCGGCTCGGCCATTGAGGTGATGATCGTCCCCCTAAATAATGTCACGAAGCCACGTGCGGGGTGGGGGGTGGGCGGGATGGCAGGGGGAAGGCAAGGTGGTGGAAGACATCATTTGCTATTTGTAACAGGTATTCCGGCCCCGCTGCCAGAAGCCGGAGGTGGCATAGGGGCCGCCACGCCGGGGGCTGCGGGGAGCCGCGGGGGCTGCGCGGAGCGGAGCCGCTAGCCCCGGCATCGAGCCTGCACGGCGGGGGCTGCCGCCCGCCCCGGGCCCGGGGTGCTGCTGTCTCTATCCATCCCCTTTTTCGTTTGGCTGTGGGGGTGGAAGGAATTGGTTTCTGGAAGGAATAAGAAGGGAGGAAAAAAAAAAAAAAAAAAAAAGAAACCTAGAGGGCGAAAGAGAAAGCGGTGTGCAGCAGGTGCAGCCCGGGGAAACGAGTCCTGGCCCACGCGGGACTGTGCGCGTTCCGGGGAACATCCCTGCGGGACCCTTCTATCGAAACGCGGGCGCTAAGCGATACCGCTACGGCCCGGGCGGAGGGGCGCGCAGCGCGGCACCACTGAACACCCGCCTGTCCCACAGGCGACCGCCGCCCCGCCGGAGCTCCGGGGGGCCGGGGAGCGGGCCGGGGTCTCGCCGCCGAGCGGGCTCCGGGAGCGGGGAGCATCCCTGCAGCCCAGCCCTACTTTGTCCCCCACCCACGGGGGTCGGGGTTTCCTCCCCAAACCGGGGAACTCTGCAGCCTCCCGGCATTCTCGCTTCCCCCACTTCCCAAGGGTAACTCCGGAACACCCCTCCGGGGCGGCTGGTAAAATATCTGCCCGAAGAGGCTCCCGCGGCAGACGGGATGCCGGCGCGCCGGGGGCGAGCGATGCGGTCCCCGGGAAGCCCTCCCTCGCCGCTCCCGGCGGGCTCCCGGCACACCGCGGGCATCGCTACCCCGACCCGTCCCGTCAAAGGGGGAAAAAAAAAATAACCCCTAAAAAGGGGTTTCAACCCAAACCGCGGGGTTAAACCCGCGCTCTCGCTCCCGAGGCATCCCACAGCCCGGCGGTCGCCGCCGCGGTACGTACCCTGCCGAGCCCCGCGCCAAGGTGGGATGCGGTTCTGCTCCGCTCACCATCGCAGGCTCCCAGATCTTACACCCCCCCACCCCCCTCCGCCCTCCCCCCACCCCGTTTTCCCCTCCCCTCTTCCTTTTCCCTTTTTCCTTTTGGTAAGGCCCCAGACGTCCATCCTCCAGACGACACCCCTCCCACCCGCTGCCCCTTCACCGCTGCCCCCCGCGCGTACCTGGCGGTAGGGGCCGTAGGCTGGGGCGAAGCGGGGCTGGGGCGGGCCGTAGGCTGGGCACAGAACATCCAAACAGCTCATGGCTGCCCGCCGCCGGGAATCACCGCTCCCCTCATCAACCCGTGTCCCGCGCAGTGGGGCAGTGCTTCGCGGGAGGGAGGCTCCCGGGGGTTAAGAGGCACCACTCGCTGGTGGGAGGAGTGAGGGGGGGGGGATGAGACCGCGCTGGGCTGACACCCCCCCTCCGCCTGCCCCTCCGTCCCTGCCTCCCTCCCTCCCTATAGTGCGGCTCCTGCCTGTAAATGCGCCGAGGCCGGAGGGGCTCGGCGGGCTTTGGGGGTGTGTTGTGTTTGCAGCCCCAGCCCCCAGGCCCGGCGAGGGGAGCCGGAGAGAACCCCCTTTTGCAGCCGGGGCTTCCCGGGAACAGCGGGGCGGGAGCTCCGGCACCCGGCGCCGGCCCCGGTCGCTCACGGCCCCGCCGGCGGCCGCGGGGTGCGGGGGAGCGGAGCGGCGGGAGGGGAGGGCTCGGCGGGGCAGCCCCTCTCCCGCCGCGTTTCATTTAGTTTCTTTCGTTTCGTGTGCCGGGGTGCTGCCGCGTTCCTCCGCACCGTCCGCACGGGATGCCCCAGCCGCCCCCCCGCCCCGTCGGGCCCCGCTGCAGGCGGGGGAGAGATGGGGCACCGGGAAAGGCAGGGATGTGGGTAACAGCCCCCCCCCACCCGCCACCCCCCCAAATCCCACGAAGTCCGGCGTCCGCCTGAAAGTGCCGCCACCAAAGTTACGGGTCTGGCGAAGCAAAGGAGGAAAAATGAGTTGCTCCCGAGGAAGAAGCTCCCCAGAAATCCTGAATCATTCCAGATGCCGGGAATGGCGATGCTTTTGCGTTTGATAGAAACTAAAACAACGCCGAGGGCAAAGGCACGTGAAAAGAACAAATTATGCTGAAGGTAAACCGGATTTGCTCCCTACGGCACACAGAAGCGTAAATAGGTGAATGTATCTTAACTGCTCGTTTGCACATCTCCTGGCGGGGAGATCAGTTTCTAACCCAAAGTTATAAATTCTCATTTCAATATCAACCCTTCGGAACATTCAGCTCCATGGTATGGGTCACAGCTACTGTGAAGAGGGACCTGGTTTAAGTTACGTTTTAAGCATTTGCAGTAAAGCCAAAAAAATGCAGAAAATATGACAGAAAGAATATGGCTTGGTTTTCAAATGCTGATTCTTTACAAAACTGAAAAAATCTGAAAAGAATGAACACTGAATTTTGAGAACCTGGAAATATTTAAAGGAATTTTAGCAGAAAATCTTCACAATTAAAAAATAGTATTTGACCCTATTTTGTTTCCCTAAAAATGTAATTTTTATATTCCAAGTTCCATGAATTGCTCTGAGTGCCTGTCCTTTACCAAAATCGTATTTCTGTGCCTGATGAGTGTAAGTTTCTATTTTTTCTGCACCAGGTCCAAGATTAAAATTCATATTTAAACTATTTTTTTCTCCTTCTTCTAGCTGGATGAATTTGTTTTTCATACTACGATGCAGCCTGGAATGCCGTGTCTGTGGGTTTCATCCCCAGCACCCCTCCATCAGAGCATATTTTGTGTCGGCGGTTGAGAAGCAAGTGAGGGGAAGAACTGCTGGTATCAGGCCTTAAAAAGAAAGAAATGTACCTCATACTCTACCATTTTATTTCTCCTGAGTAGAAAGTGAACAGTCACAGTACGGCAAAGGACTCGCCTTGTGGCTGGCATCCAAAATAAGGCAGCGAAAGAACACCCCTCCGCTCCTCTCAGAGAGGGACAGAGGGACCTCACTTGGGCTCTGGGATCTGGCTTCTCCTGTGTGTCCCAGCTCCTGAGAGGCAGGTACCTTTCCCACCACGCACAGCTCTGTGCCTGTTTTGAAGGTAATAGGACACTGGGTGATGTGCAAAAAAACCAAAGCCCATTTCTCAGAAGGTGAGTCTGATTTGAATGCGTGCTCCAGAGGCACAGCAAACTTGCCTGCTGCTCGTACGAGCTCTTTGCTGATGACTTTGTGCAGTAGCAAAGGTAGAACCTGACACTTGCCAAGGTGTTTCCTTCCCGTGAAGAAAAACCCAAGTGTCGTAGCAACTCGTGCAACGGGGTGCTGTGACGTCTAGGTTGTGTCTCCTGGAGAATCTCTCCTTGAAGGCTGAATTTAGGGGTTTTCTTCACTTTCAAGTATATGTTAGGGCAATCAGGTCTGTTGCACCTTGGTGTGAATTCAGTTTCTTGTAGAAGCAACTATTTGGTTGTAAATCTGTGTAGTGCAAGACACGAGCAAACTGTACTGCTTTATTGCAGAGCAGTACAAGCATTCGTGGAGAAGTGCTGGGTGTTGCTTTGCTTTCTCGGTGCGCACTGTGAAATCAGTCCTGGTATGGGAAATTATCCTGGAAGCCAAGGGTCAGAAACTATATTCACTAATGATCTCACTGAGTATTTACAATTGTATATAAATAGTTTTTCTTGGTCCCAACTAAAGAATTTTAGGTGGGTTGAGTCACACAAGAAACTACAAAGGCTTGGAAAAAAACAGCTGAGAGATCTCAGGGAGAAAATTATGACTGCAATGAAGGAAAGAACACTTTTAGGAAGGACATGGGTTAGGAATTGACTGTGTACCATTAAAACACTGGCATGGGCCTACTCCTACAGTCATACACTGCTAACATTTCACAGCAGTAATGCAAAAAGAAAATCTTATTGTTAGGAATAAAGAATGACAGGTTCGTATAAACAGTGAAATGCAGAAGGTTACAACTTGCCTAGGGAAAACAACCCTATAAAGCGTTTCAAAGTTATCTTCTAAGCAAGCTGGGACCTTTCACAAAAGAATTGGGTATTACTGGGAATGGCTTACTGGGCAGGCAAACAGATCATCAGAGAAAACATCAACATCCAGAAAGACTGGGACAAAAACATCAAGGAAATGTGATAGCGCTGACCACATTTGTTACTCACCTTCCCTGGGAATAATACATCCAGCTCCAGCCTGCCAGTACCCAGTGTGCAAAAGTTTGAGCAGCAATCGTCATGTTTGATAAAAGCATTAAGTATTTATTAGCCAGAAAAGATCTTTTTGGTTTTATTAGTCTGACCACATATATACCCCATGCTGTTGATAATGTATTTTTTTAGGAGCTCAGGGAAACTTTTGCTGTTTCCAGAAAGGCACACTTTCCCGACTGGCAGATACCACAAGGTGGATGGAGAACCCAGTCCTTGCTGCAACCTTTTACCGCTGTGCTTAGCTGCCTTCAGCATTTCTCACTTCCAGCTTGAGCTGGTCTGGCTTCAGCTTCCAGCTGTTGATTCACTAATGCCATACTTCATTTAGCTAAGCAGTCCTTTCACATGTAATATTTTCTGTTATGAAACTTGTTTTATTCCACATAATATGTTTTTCCCCTGCCACAATAGATGCAGCTCCTTAATATTCTACAGCAGTTGCCTCAGTCCTCCGATAATGTTTGTACCTTTTTTCTTTGCACCCTGTGCAATATTTCAACATTGTTTTAAAAATACTGACACAAGAACTTGTTATTATTCTAATACCTCTCTTGCTGAAGGTATACACAAGGTAAAATACCTTCTTAGCGACTGATGCTTATAGTTGTTGGGTTTTTTGGCCATAACACAATGTTGAAGACGTCATGCTGATATGCTTCCCTACTGTAATCACCACAGTATTTTCAGGATCACTATTATCAGTTTGTAAAAACCACATACTGTTTGGTGGTGTGGAGCTGGTGGTACTGTTTCTGACATTTCTTCTGAGGTCTGATATAGGGGACTGAGATTGCAAGCACCCAGACTGCAACCTTTGGTGATCCCATGCAAGCCTATGATGCCTGCTCAAGACCCCTTGTAGAGTCATGCTTTCCAGGACCCTTTCCATCACCTGCCTGCCTTGGTCCTAGATGTGCAATGCTGCAAACAGCTCCATTCATATGCTGTTTGCGCTTGAAAGTGCCAAGGGACTTAGCAAAGTCTCAGGTCTTTCCATGTGTCCCACTTCCTACCTTACTAAGCAGTCTTCCTGTCACAATGTTACCTGCAAAATTTATTGATGTGACTTTATATCAACTCTCAAGTTACTGATGAATGTCTTGAATGGTTCACAAAATAGCTAATAAGAATACTCCTATGTAGTATTCATATATTATACTCGTCCATAGCAGTATTCATACTCCTAAGTACTAAAGGTCTTCTGCTGGCTCCTGTTTCATGCAATTTTTGACCATTTGCTTCGTTCATATTGTGCAGGGCCTCCTCTGTGAGTTGATAACCTAGGTTTCACTACGCTTCCTACTTCTGCTCTCTATTTTATTCTCTAATGCCCCAGTGTCTCTGAAGAATTCAGCACATACTTAACTTTAAGTTGAATGCTCTTGGGTTTACATGGGTCAAATCTGGCTGAAATGAATTAAGATCAATGTTGCTGTTCTTCTTTCTTATCTTGTCAGTCTTTGTGCTCAGTCTCCCTAAAAGCTTTTTAGATTTTTTTATAGGGCTTGACAACTGTTACCATGGTGTTCCCAGGGATGTTTTTGAGGTGCAGCCTCTGGGTCTGTATTGATGCAGAAGACTTTAGGCTCAAGAGCTGTTGGCTTGGTAGTTTCAACGGGCACTGAATTAATTGAAATTAAGGATAAAAAGTGGGCAGTAAAATAGCACGGGGACACATATCCCTGACTTCCTTGTCTTCTTCACTGTGCTAAGGAACCCAGGTTTTTTTGTATTTTTAATTTTTTATTTTCAACCTCAGAATTCTCTTGTAGTTAATTTTAATCTTCCTTTGAGGGTGTGCTTTTTCCTCCCCCACCCCCCCTTTTCCTTTTGTTTCCCTGTGGCTCAAAGAGTTAACTGTTAGCTGCTAATTAATCACACATACAGATACTATTTGGTGCGCGTTTGTGTATGTGACAACACGTCTGCTCCAGTGACACGCTCTGCAGCAGCTGGAATGTACGCGGTGATTTTTACTCCATGATGTATTTACAGGGGAGCTGCAGCCCGGCTCGGGGAGCAGCATCTGGCGTGTGTCACTCACCCGTTGTACCCAACCCTTACGGGCCGGAGGCATCACCTGTCTCTCCTCTACTGATTGCGGCAGATGAAGAGATCATTATGCAGGGCTGGAAGGGAAATCTAGAGCTGTCATGAGGGAATATATTAACATGTGTAAGAACACACTGGACACATTGAATTTAGGCCTTGATTTTGCAATATGAAAGCTCATGGAAGTTTTTTCACAAATCGGTGCAGGAATCAGCTCAGTTTGTCCTCAGAGGTAGAGCTAGCAGCTTTTCTGGTGCATATAGTGTGGCACGCTCGGATCTGAGCCGAGTCACTGTGCACCCCTCTACACCCCAGCACTGAAACACTGGTGGGTGAATACAGTTTATTCCAAGATCGTTCACCTAGATGCTCCACAGATATTTTTGTATTTGTATATAAGATATGCAATACATATTTCCTCAGCTGTGCTCAGGATGGGGAGGCAATTTCAGACAAAATGTTCACTAACCATCACTCCCAAGCACGGAACAGGTTTTTTTTCCTTTTCCTTTTTTTTTTTTGTTTTAATTGCTATGATGTAAAAGTAGAACCAAGCTGTGCCTGAGGTCTGTCATAGCTGCTTAAGCACCAGCCCTATTAATGTAATATGTGCACTAAACTCTTGATGTAATCTGTGATCCGCAGATCCTCTGCAATATCCAGTCTCAGTGATTTTGATGGCACAAAATCATAGCTTTGCATGCTTTGTTTTGAAAAAGAAAGTGGTTTTATATGAAGGCATTAATTCCTGGAAATGTTTTCATTTTAGAAGTGTCTTTCTTTCCACTTTTGTAGATAATATTCCAGACAGAGGGTGGTAGGTGGCAGAGAAAGACTGCAGCTTGAGAGAGTAAGTGGCTCGATGCAGGGAAACGAGAGGATGATCAGTAGAGCACAAGCAGGTAAGGTACATGCTTTTTTGTCTGTACAGACTTTTGTATAACACTGACAATATGAAGCTGGCAGGAGGAAAAGAAAGACTCTCATTTACTTCCATGACTAAGCCTTCCTCAAGCAGAAACTTTTATTGCTCAGGGTGGACAGTATTATATCATACCGGAGAGGCTCATTTGTTCACTTGTGTTTTCTGCAATGTGTATTTGGGTAAGTCTTGAGAAAAATGTCACTAGAAAATGTTAACAGAGTATATTTTAAGCAAAATAAATGGAAAGTGAAGTAAAAAGAAAATTCATAGCAAAATACTGGAGGTGGAGCCATGGTACAGGGAATTGTGTTCTCATTGCCTGGAATAGCCTCAAATAACGGAACTCCTGGGTTGAGTGTACATAGGTGTGATTTCAGAAGCTGGAAAATATCCCGACTTTCTGAAACCTAAAAGAGACCACATTTAATTTTTTTATGGCCATACTTAAGAGACAACTTAGTCCTGATGGTTGCAAAAGTCAACCCCATCTTTAGAAGTTAATTTGAAAAAACAAACAAGAGAAAGGAAGATGGGAAGAAAGGAAGAAAGGAAGAAAGGAAGAAAGGAAGAAAGGAAGAAAGGAAGGTGCTGCCATTGCAGGTATGTATTCAATCTGTGTGAGCGAAAAGAGGACAAAATAAAATGTCATCTGATTCTCATAACAATGCATATTTATTGTAGACCAATCCACTGGAAACCAGTATATTCATAGACATATTGTAGCCCAGCTGGAAACTCTGCCTTATTTTCCTATTAGTATCTGTGCAGATTTATCTCATTTAATATGGAAGGATAAGAAAATAGTATGCAGATGAATTGTTTGTAATAAATAACGATATTCCAGGTTCTGTTGGCGACACGTCATATGTGCCCCATGCCCCTGCTTGTACATAAAAACACTAGAATAGGGTTGAAATTATGAAATCCTGTGCAATAAACACCCCCGCAAAGGGAAATCATAAAGTGCACAACAGGGATCATGGGCTGGGATCTTCACACAAGGTGGTTGTACATTTTAAAGAAGCAACTTGTCACATGCTGAGGTAAGCATGTGCTTTCCTGAATTGCAAAGTGTTTTGCATGTACATATGAACCAGTCAGTGAGCTGGCAGAGGAGGTAAGAGACATCAGCTTAGAGAAAGTAAGCCTTTTCGTACTTCTCCCATGATTATGCTTTCTTCCTTAAGGAAAGCTTGTGTGCCTTAAAGAACTTTTGGTATACAGAGTTAAATTTATTCTAACAAATCAAACTTTTGAAATGCAGGTCTAGTTTACATCTCAAGGTAAGAGAATGCAATTTTCAGTTCAGAAAGGTATCCCAATTGAGGAAAACTTTAAAAATTACCTTTTAATGTCTGTTGAGGTTCCATATTAGCTGGTAAGGGTCACGCACGCAGGGTGACAATTACTTGGAATTGCTGCTTCTCAGGAAATGAATAGCTAGGACCTCATTTAGTCTCAGCATTTGACATTACTTTTTGAATAGCAGTTTTCAGAACTGATTTTTAACTCACAGGCAGTCACTGTGCAGATGGAAGGATGATTCATTGGAGAGGAGAGTAGAGGAGAGTATGAAAGTGGAAGAGCTGGCCAAATGCAGAGTGGAATGGGATGGCAGCTCAAAGCTATTTCTGTGTTCCTGGCTGTTGAAATAATACAACTGCTACATTAAATAAACCGGCTTGTCTGCCATTAAGGCCTCAATTTTTGTTAGACTGCCTGTTGCTGGTCATGGGGACAATTTTACCAGTCTGTGCGATTCCGGTCCTGATATTTCTACTCACGAGCTGGTAGTACACTGGGACCTGGCTTTACTGGTTTTGCTGAGCCAGAATGCTGCCGCCTCCCGGTGCTCTCACACTCCTTCCCATGGGAGACTGGTAGTTGCTTGGGCTGCCCCAGCAAGGCAGATGAAGTAGGGGCTGAGGGTGATTTCCAGGGAAATCAGAAATGGGCAAGAAAAAGCTGTTGGAGAAAGTCTGACATCAGCTTCACACTCCAGAGGAAGAGCAGGAGCCCCAGGAATTCCTTACAGCTCCTTCCTCTCCCACACACCCCATGCTTCATCCCAGCCTCCTGCACGCCTGAAGACAGAAGCATGTCTTTCAGTATGCTGTGTCTTTCCAGCCAGCGCGTGCCAAGCCATACTTCAGTCTCTCGCCTTCCAGCACCGTGCAAACTCCACAGTCCTTGCATTCCCGTAGCGTGGGACACCCTGCTCCTGCCTCTTCCTGTATGGAGCGCAGCTTGCGGCCACGCTCCATGAGAAACCACACACAGATTAATGGGTGTTATTCTCTTTTCCAGGTGAGCATCTTCTCATGTAGTAGGAGAACAGTCATTTTTCATCAAAACATGCCCAGGTGCCCGGTCCACTGACTTGCAAGTGCTGTTGATACTGTTTGCAGTCAGTGTTGGAGAAGATGTCATAACCTTTTTGCCCCTATATTTTCTCTCGCCCCATAGCCCATATATGCAGAAATATGAGTATATTGCTTCTTTTCTGCTTGCAGCAAGTTTGAGGTGTGTGTCCTGCTCTTCACTGTAGCTTCAGAAGTTGGCCACCAGTTCTTTTTCACGTCAGTTTTACGTGTGACCCTGGCACAGTGTCAAAAGTCAGTCGCACTGTAGAAATGGGGCAGTGTTTGTCTTTTCAGTGGTCTCCAGTTTGCCCAGCCCAGGGATCCCTCCTGCAGCTCCCTGGAAAATGTACATTCTCCCTTCAGTCCCAGCAGCATCCTAAAAGCGACTGCCTCGTGGCACCCTTCTGTTATTTGAGAAAAGCAAGATGACTCTCGCTCCATGAATTGTATCAGTGTTAATCTCCTAAATCAGTGATGCTGCCTCACAGCATTTACATAGATGAGAGAAAGCTGGCACAAGGGTAAAATGAACTTTCCAATGGGTATTCAGGGCATCCTGAGGCTGCATGTTTTCATCCAAGTAGTTGCATGTGCTTTAGTCAGAACTGTGTTTTCTTCTGCATCTGGAAGAGCCTATGTTAAAATATTGATTCTACACATACAAGAAACACTAAGCAGCAAAAAAATACTCTACCGTCCTCATTAACTTAGTAAAAAGGCAATCATTTCCAAGTCAACACATTTTTTTCTTCACCTATGTTCCTGTATACTCACCATTTATCCTAAAATTTAAGTTGGTTACAAGTGTCTTTATCCACACAAAGAGTCAATTCTTTTGCTTTTCTGAAAAAAAACAACCCCCCAAAACATTAAAATACATACAAAAACATGCACAAAGTATATATAGTGTCTTTCACACTCAGAAGCCTCAAATGCTTTAGAAGTTGCAGTTCACATGTCTGCTGGACTGTTCCTTCCAAGATTCTCTCTCTCTCTCTCTCTCTCTCTCCCTATCTCCCTACCTATCTATCTTCCTACCTATCCTACCTATCTATCCTACCAACCTACCTACCTACCAGCCTATTATACAAATTTCTCACAATTATTAGCTATCTAAGTAGAGACAATTTGAAAGGGATTTCATGGAAAGGGAAGGCTGAGCACCTAATACTCAGAAGTCAAACCTTCAGATCTAGAAGATATGGCAGGGGAGCTTCAAAACCGAGGACTGGAAAGAACACTTTGGCTTACTGGGATTGGGCAGCTTGAGATCTAATATGTGGCAGATTCATGGCCAAAATTCACCTCCAATCTCTTTCAGGGACCCATAACAATTCTAGTTTGCAGTTGTCTTTTGTGGAAACACTTGGCCTAACCAAAGCCATTAATTTCCCACAGCTATACTGAGTTCATATTTTTCTCCCCTCCCTCCCTCTTTTTTTTTTAATTTTCAAGGACTGGAAATCTCCCTGTACTGGGAACACTAACATCTTTTAAAACCCTAGTACAGGTTAATTAGCATTCAGCTATACAATAAGTACTACACTTGATCATCATTTAGTTCTGTTGTAGCTGATGATAGTTTTGACAGGGCTTTCTCTGGTGTTGTTGCTTTCTAGTTTTGGTCCCTCTGACATGGAGGGGGGAAAGAGGGGAAACTTTCACATTATGCCCCCTCCTCCACCAGATTCATCCTTTCCACTCTTTTTGCTGGAGTCAGCTGAAGTCTCAGCCCCTGGACACCCCAGTGTGGTCCTTTCAGTTTTTGTGGTGAGACCTTTCTCCCCTTGTGCCTTCAGCAGGTGCCTCTCACTTCTGTGGGCCTGGTTTGGATTGGGACGTTTTCCTAGAAACTTGCACCCTCATCTCAGCCCTGCCAGTATAAGCAGCATTCCCGGTGTGGATGGCCAGCTGGCTGTTACAACCTTCTTTGACACCATGCTATGTAAACCTACTCAGGGCAGGTCTTGTTGATGTGTGAAAAATGCTTCTGACAGCCTGCTCCCACCTGCAGGGAGGTTTCCAGCTTCACAGACTTGCTGACCCACAGTGAGCAACAGTTGGGAAAACAAGAGGGTGGTTTGCAATTGGTGGGAAAGGGAGAAGAAAAGGAATGGAGGAATAGGTTTAGTTTTCAGAACAGAAGCTTTCAGGAGTGTGCTATTGGCACTGTTGGCCAACAGCAAGTGCAGTAAGAACGAGCCTGCAGAAATGCTTGTTACATACACAGTTCTTTCAAAACACTGTTTTCTTGATTGATTTATATGTATTGACTGCTTTCCACCAATCAACTTACAATACATGTACATTTGGCTTTTCTGGGTAAATGGAGTTTGTGACTGGTGTACCACTGGTTCATCCCAACTACTTGGGATGTACTCCCAGATAAACATATTCTGACATGCTGTCAAAAATGGAGAGTTCATCATGAAGAAGACAGTAAAAACAGTTAAAAAGTGTATGCACACGTGTGTATAGAAATATACATGCACACACATACGCGTATATACGCACTGTATATAGATAGATACACAGACATATTCTTGATCTTTGTCTGGCAACCACAGTGAAAGTCTGGAGATTAAAATTGTCAGCAACTAACAAACCGTTCACTAAAAACTGGGAAAAGGATTCTTCTCTTAAAACAATAGTAAAACCTAGTATTCAGTTGAAGAACTACTTCAACATAAAACGTGGCCAGACCAGTAGATGATGCTTCTCTGAAACCAGAAGATGCCAGAAGCAGGTCCTACTTTCTCTCCTGGAGGTCATGTAAAGTGGCTATTCCCAGAGAGCTCCTGTAAGGGAACACTCCACTCCCCACCCTCCAAGCTGCAACTGCTTCTGCATCATGTAGTAGGGGCTTATGAACAATGATTGGAGACATTGGCCAAACCTATAGGAAAAATCCCCAAAGCACTGTTCGTGTCCATGTGGCAGTGTTTGGTGGAAGCGTAACATCTGCCCATACTTTGTAGGAAAGCTGTTCTCTGTCTGTTTTCTAAAAATCAAATCAAATGTCCACACCACAAAACATGTACTCCCAAACCCGCTGTTAGTTGTCTGTGTTATTTCAAAATCCAAGGCAACTGAGGCTGGGAATATTTACAGCTGTTTGTGAATACTCTGGACTTTAAAATGTCACTAAACTGTCTTGATAAATTTTTGTTTCTTTTTCCCCAGTATTTGCTTACCTCTAGAGCAGGTTGGAAAGTCACGGTTTTTTCCTGGGCCCAGTTTTTGAACAAATAGGAAAATATGGAGCAAATAGGGAAATATTTTGGAAAAAATATTCCATCTCCATTTCACTTCTGGAAAACCCTTTCACTGGCCAACCTCACCTGTGCTAGAAGATTACATCTGTTAGTGAGTGAAGTTGTTGGAAATAAATTCTCAGTCCATATGGCACAACCATAATCTAAAAATGAACTGTTAATTGAGGCAGGCACAGGGTTAGGAAAAAATGGGATTCATTAGGAAAGGGATAATTTAGAATTAATGCAGTGGAAGGTCATCAGGCTGTAAAAATAGTTTTTAGCCACTTCTCCTTTCTACACTTTCTGAATCTGCCTGTTTGGTTGAGGGTGGTATGAACAGACACCCTCATGTAAAATAAGGGAGCTGGGCATTGGGCATGGCATGGGGTGGTCCTCAGGGAACTGTTCCTCTGACTAACCTTGCTGGAGAGAGTATGTTCTGTTTACAACCTCTCATGGTTTTTGGTAGCACTCTTGATTTGGTCTCAAGCGCTTCTTGTGGTTGGAAAAGCACCAGCTCTGAAGAATAACGATGTTTTTGCAAATGTCCCAGCTTCAGAGGACAGTTGGGTAAAGGGTCTATTCCAATCATCTAGCACAGTGTCTCCAAATGCTTGCGTGTCACCTGGGAACTGTGGAGCATATTGCCATTAGATTTGGTGTGCCATCAAGACAGACCTATCAAGGATGGACAGAGAGTACACCATGTGGGCCACAACCAGACCTTGTTCCATGAACAAAAACAAGAACTGAATATGAGAGGATTTATATTTTATCATTACTCTGGGAGGTGTTGAGAATGAAACGCCTTTGGCTCTTTGTTCTGCTTTTGCCATTGAGGCAAAATCTAGAGCAAAGAGAAAAAACTTAATGTAGAATTATTTTGATTCTAGATACCAAGTGGTTTATAAACTGGTTCGAGCAGCCTGAATGCAGACATGCAGCAGAAAGCAATCCCGTAGCCCTGGACTTACCCCCAGAGTCTCGCCCACTGACTCCCAAAAGGCTATTTTAGAAAGAAATGCTTGAAGCAAGATATAGAAATAGGGATCTCTGTAAAATGTACTTTCAAAGATGGTCTTGTATACATTGGTTTCATGTTATATAATGGCATGTCAGACACGCTCTGTCCCCATCCAAGGGCTGAGTCCTTTTCACTCAATGCGATATGGAGTACACACGGTCCTGGGCTGGTAACTACTCCGTGCTTCACATGGATGACATATTTTGGAAGACACTGAGAGACTGGTTTCAAAACAAATATAGAGAAAATAAGGAAGATGTAATGTGTAAAAGAGTATTTCACGCACGTCCAAATTATGCTCAGACAAAATATTCTTGTGAGAAAAATAACACAGTGGAGGGAGAAGGGAAAATGCAGTTTGGAGGGGTGGACAAAGAGCTAGCTCAGGCAAGCTTGGCCGAACAGTGGTTACTAGGCTGTAAAAAATGGACATGGCAAATGTACTGCATTTTGCTAAAGGCTCCATGAAACTCCAGGGAAAACAGAGCATTCACAGTGTGGCTTTGCCGACAGCGAGAAAGTTTCATTATTATTAGTCATATGCTGAGGATGTCAAGGAATTTTAAGGCCGCACTCTTTGCATTTTTAGAGGTTATTAATGAAATAGCATAGCAAGGTGAATTACATTAAAATATTTTTCTAACCATTCCAGAAATCTTGGTCCAAGTTGGCATAGGG
>CM050650.1:72321904-72447883 GCA_027574665.1 Rhynochetos jubatus
GAAATATGGAATAATTATTTCCATTGGTTTGATAAAACAGTGTATTAGACTTATCTTGGAGACAATATTCAAAAAATGTGCTAGATGTCTACATTTATTACTGTAAACACACCATTAACAGCACCCTTCCCTGAAAACAACCCTTCCTACATCCTTCCTAACAAAAAATACGGCACCTTTCAGACTGTTGTAAATTATCACAGTTCAGTTCCTGACTAAATCTTGTGCAGGCTGGATCTCCTTAATCCATCATTGACCTTGCCTTCTTGGCAAGGAACTATTCCTAAGAGGTCTCTAGTTGAGACTGACCGGAGGAGCTTCATCTCCATGGTCAGAACTGCTGGTGAACCTTTCTGGTTCTTTTTGCACTCTGCCATCCCAAAAGGTTAATGCCACGTTTTTGGTTCTTGAAGTCTTCCTGAACCAACTTCAGACACAGACTGCTAAAAAATATTTGCAAAGTGATGCAGAAAATGGGGTCAGCATTCTCCCCCTTCAAAACATTTCTTTTGGAAAACAAGAACCAACCTGTAGGGTGAGAGGTGTGGGTTATTCATCCACTTGCCAGGATAATGCAGGCTTTTTGAAGGAATATTAGGGCAATGTGTGTTTGATACTGGAGACCAGGTAAGGATGAATAAAGAAATTATATGTTCCAAATTCTGGTGAGTAGAGAAGCTAGTCTGGAGGTAATCAGTTTCCTTGGCTGTGTTTAGGGGAGACTTTGTTTCATGACCCCTTTTCAGTTAGGCTACATACACTTGCCTGTATATGCTACATTTGACATAAGCTTTGCTTTTCAACTCATTTTCCTCTGTTAGAGAAACCACCCAGCTTAATATTCTGACTTCATTAATTTCCTATTCTGCAATTTCAGTAATGGTCTCCATGTTTTTCCTTCTTTGTTGCTCATGAGGGCTAAATGTGCCTCATGAAGGCATTGTAACTATCCCATCATGCAAACCATGTCTGTTGCCATAAACATCCAGGTGACGCAGGCATCTTCTTCAACGTCATGTAACTGCTTTTCAAGAGCAACTGTAAATGCTTACCCATTTTAATTAATTATACCCAGGTATAATTAATGAGCGCTCACCTGACCTGGTGTAAAACACACTTTCATTCACTTGACATTTAATGACTTGTTATCCAACACCTTGCTTGTGTCCTCCTAGACATCCTGTCTATTAGCATCCTATATTACTATGACCATGTGCATGTCATGTCCATATAGTCCTGACTTCTAACATTTTCTCTGCCAGTGCATGAATCCTCCCCATTCTTCCCCCCTCCTCTCTACTACTTGCTTACCCTGAACATGACTTCTGAGTCACTGCACATGACCTTCTTATTTCCAGTCCTTTGCTGCAACACGGTGTATATGATGAGATGCATTGAAGGCAATATTTCGAGTAGCCCTTGTCATTCTGCATTCCCTAGACTACAATGAGTATGAGTCAGTTGTCTGTCAGGTAGACACTGAAATGGGTCCAGTGTCACTGTGATGTGACTGTTGCCTCCACATCACTTCTGATTCACAGGACTGCATTCAGTGAAAGGCAGAGGCTTGGCCTCTGCTTAACAATACAGACTTTTTGCTAGTGAAAAAAGGGGACAATGTAATCTCTGTCTCCCTTCTAATAAGCTGCAGCTGGCAGTAGCTCATCAGTATTGCTTGTAAATTTTGTAGTAGTAAAGATGGAGAGACTTTATCCACCTGTTAATCTCTGCATCCTTTTCTCTTGCCAAAACACTGTCAGCTCTTGGGTTGCTCTTCCAGAAGGTTGAGTGGGGCAGGAAATAGGAGAAAACAGGAGACATGGCTGATGGGGAGAGGCAGTGTGCTTTCCCACAGCTGTTTCTGGAGGTCTTCTTGGTCCACTGTGGCTAAACCTCCAGGAGGCATTCTCCTTGCTAGCCTGCAGTCCAGGGAGCACATCCTTTCTTCCCACCCAAACCTGTGAAGGAGGGAGGCTCCATCTTCCCATTCACAATGGGTTTATCTGTTCCTAAAACAGACAGACTTGATCCAGTGCTTATTCTCCATACATTGCCACTGAAGAATTACCACCACTATTCAATCCTGGGATATAGTCTCATCTCCAAATATGAGTCTCTTTCTGGAAAAATGTTCCTTCCTTATCTATCTGGCAAATGAAATAATTAAAATCACAAGTATTCTTCTATTTACCCAGCTCTTTCATTAGGCCTCACATAAGCCTTTCACAGCACCAAGGCTTACTGCCAAGGAGAGGAACTGCAGTCCAAGTTCACGCACAGAACTCCAGGCTTACTCTAACAACACCTTTGTTTTTCAAACATACGCTCTAAGCTGGCAGATGTTATTTAGTTACCCTCCATCAAGCACCTGACTCAGGCTTGCAGCCTGGAAAAAGTAACCTCATGTTAGGCTTTGTGGATTGCCTAAGAACCTGATATTCCTAAACTCCCTCTGCAACCATCCTAGTGAGATCTCAGGGTGGTGACATATACTTATTGCCATATAAAGACGGGACACAGAACAAGAATCAAACATGGCTGTGCTTCTGGGATGTGAAAGAGAAGATAAGGAATGGCACAGTACGTCTTCCATGGAGATTACAGGGGACTCTTCCTTCCCATTTAGCATGACATAACTTTCCTGTGGGATTATAGCATTTGTTGACAAGGAAATGTAATAGTAGGAAATTATCTGATGCATTTTAATATGTTTAAGTAAGTGAAGCAGGTGGAAACCTGAGCAAAAGCTTCCATATGCAAAAAAAAAAAAAAAAAAGTCCCGTGCTTGTCTTCTATTGACAACACTTTATTATTTATATTCTGCAAGGACAACAAGTAGAAATGTCACATCTAGGCCAAGGCTGAGAAAGCCAAGTCATCCAGCTGGGCAAAGGACAGAATACTTGACCAGTTAAAGAGGGGGAGTAGGGGTAATGTGTTAGGGAAAATTTCAAGACAAATGAGAAGGGAGAGGAATGGAGATCAGGAGGCAAATGTATCAGGAAAAGAAGGTAGATATTTCTGGTTCCTCCTGGAAAGGCAAAGATGATGTCCCTTCATGAAGTGGGGAAGTTAATTAATATAATCAACCGTGTAATTAATATAAAACATGAAATTGCATCAGTGAGTTAATTCAAAGTTACTACATGAGGGACTGCAGCATGGCACCTTCCATGTTGAGCATGTCCACTACCAAGAGTGAATATTGGACAGCAGTTAATGTTTTTACATCTTTCTCATCAATCTTTTTGCTTTTGGACTCTGATAAAGTTAGGACAGGGTGCAGAATACACAAACGGACATTTCCAGGCCTGGGAATGAATGACTCTGGGAGCTTGTTTAGGTTGAAACAGATTCAATAGGGGTGTCTACACTACTCTTTGCAACTGAGCAGTGTGTTTATTGTTCATGGCATGGAGTGATCACACAAAGTGAAGAGAAGCCAAATCAACGTAAGGCCACCATTTTGTTAAGGAGATACATTGGTATACAGTAACTTACACCTTTCCCTGTTTGATCTCATATGTGACATTGTCACTGCATACCATCTTGCTTTGTAAATCCCCAAGATAAAATTCACTCCCATTCTTATCTGCCTGAATAAAGAGCAAAAATGAAGTCTGCTTGAGATGGTGTAACAGAGCTACAACTTCCTGCTCAAAGAAATAATAGAAGGAATACACAATGATTCAGGTAAATCTAGAAAACTTATCACTGGCTGCTTTATGATAGGAAGAGTGCCTCATCCCAGATATTCCTGAAATTCTGCCACTACATGTGTCTCTCAGCTTCTGTTTTCATAAATCCAGAGTTTATCCCTGTTGCAGATTATCATAGAATCATAGAACTTTTTTAGCTTGGAAAAGACCTTTAAGATCATCAAGTCCAACTGTTAGCCGAACACTGCTAATACCACCACTAAACCATGTTCTTCAGCACCTCCTCCACAAGTCTCTTAAATATCTCCAGGGATGGTGACTCAACCATCTCCATAAGGAATGACATCACCAACTTGGTGATACAGTGATATGATGGCAGAAACCCCCTACTTCACAGCAGTAGAAAAAGCTCTTTCCACTCCAGAATGTGGGGTGTCAGCTGTCTTCCTGCAAGCACTCTATAGCTATGTTTCCAGCAGAGTGCTTTCCAGTACCCAGTAGTGTTGGTGTGTAATGCAAAATGGGAGAACTGACATCAAGCAGGGGCTAGATCTGCTAGTAGGGAAATAGTCTCTACTTCTCCTTCGGAGTGAGATACAGGAATGGCAAGAATCCCCTTTGATTGATGGTCTGTTTACTTCTGTCTCAGAATTCCCATTAATGTCCTCAGGAATGTGCAAGATCTCGGATATTTCTTCACATCAAGTGGCCACAGTTGAACATTGTCTGGAGATTGGGACAGTGACACATTTTACATGTAGACTAATGCTCCCACTCCAAATCACACTGGAGCACTAGCTGGTTGTCAGTCTAATTCACCAGTATTAAAATTTTGTCTGACCCTGGAAATATTCTCCTACAACATCAAAAGTGGTGGAAATGAAAAACATTTCATCATTCATCTAATTAACAAAATATTACAAATACATCAGTCGTTGCAAGCAAATATGTCTGATATGAATCATCCTTTCCTAACAGTGACCTGTCTTGGGATGTGTGCAATGTAGAACTTATCCTATAATTACAATCATGTAGACTGAAACTACATTACTAGATATTACAGCCCCGTTTCTCCAGAGGACAGGGTATTAGCTTTCTCTCTGCAGACTCTGACTGCACTGTCTGGTGTCACATCACAATTTATTCACCCTGTTGAAGTTTGTCATGTTTTAAACGCATAAAATCCTAAGCATATCTTTGCACGGGTATGAGTATAAACCGAACCACAGTTTGTCTGGCACTGCTCACATAAGGAGACACATCTCATCGCGCTTCCAACGTGCATCCAATATACTACGGGTGTGTGTTTCACTGTGAAAGTGAAACTAGACAGAATGCTGTTTAAAGAATAAAGTGAGGTGACATCATTCCATTCGCTTACTAAATTAGAAGTTAACTCATTGCCTCTTCAGGTCTCAGCTGACCCAATTTGGATTTTAACCAGCAAGTAAACAAGCCCTATTAACAACACTATTCAACACCACTTCTAGCAAGATGCCAATATGCTTATAGTTAAACAGTATTTCAGACCATCAGCATCCAGTCACTAATTTAAAAACTGACCTTTTGCATTTGCCACGTGGATGAGCCCGGTAAGTCAAAGGACAAGGAAAAATCTTATAAAAAAGAAGAAAGACAGCTGCCAAGGGTGCGATCGGATCAACTTCAGAGTAAGTCTGCAGAACAGAGTGGCATTTGCAAAGGCACTGGAGCTCTCTCATGGCATCAGGCTGGTGGTGGTGACAGAGCCATCTGTCCTGTCTTTTTTGCCCTTTCCTGTCTGTCATTAATTTTCCACAAAGGCTCCAAGCGACAGTCCCCTCATAGTGACCATACTTGGAAACAAGGTGTATGACAGGCAGGGGGAGAATGGCAATAATCTTCAAGAGCCCCCATATTACGGCTTGGGAAAAAATAGCTGAGAGTTTGCAAAGTAGCGAAGAAGAAGTGAAAACCGAGAAGATCTGCTGACAGGGGGATTCGGCAGGCACGCACCGCCTCATTACGTGTGCCTTTGAATTGCAGCGCAGGAGTGGAGGCGTGCTCTCCTTGTGCACGCGCTGCCGACAGTAAACAAGCCAGTATTTCTGGAGCAGCTGCCTGTGTAAGGGGAGAGGTGCCTGTTGCTGTCCTGCAAACTTACAGTTTTATAGAAGTGTGTATCTTACACTTCTGAAACTCGCTGGTTTCTTGCACTGATCATGCCAGGCCTTCATTCAGCAAACCCTTCCTCGGGGCCAAAGCCTGCATTTAAAGTGAAGATATTTTGCTGAGCTGGATCTATAAGGAGGAAGATTGCGTGCCACACTTCGCCTTTTAAAATGAACAGCCATCAACATGATCTCGACCTCGGTATACACAGAAATGAATATAGTTTGCTTTATGTTCAGATTGGTGCTATTCTTAGCAGGAGGCAAGTCTAGACATGTTTTACAGAGTTTGTTTACACAAATTCCAGTTCAGAGATATTATGCTAAAATTCAGTCCTACTCCCGATATATTCAGTTACCATGTTCATCATTAGACTGGATGAGGATCTTAATGAAATGTATTTAACACATATCCCGCATCTATTCCCTTGTCTTTTCCCCTAGAAGGATATGTGCAGTGGAGGGATATCTCAAAAGTAACATGTGTGCACACACACTGCTGCGTGGCCAAGTGTGTATGAAATGAGCTGTGCACTTGGGCAGAGACTGTTCCATTTATCGTTGGCTGGTGGTTACCAAGGGATGTTGCACAGACTGGCTGTTGTGAAAGATCTCCATCCTGTTAGTGCCGAAACTCTTACCGTATCCAAAGACTGAGTCCTGGAGTCTCTGTCAACAGGCTTCCTCCAAACTGATTTTAAGACAGAAATGCCTTATTGACTTGAAGATTTTGACTGCACGCCTCATTGCGTGTGACTTATCCGTGGAGAGGGTGAGAACTGGGTATTTAATAAGGCTATGACTGTTTTAGTCTGAAAGTTAGAAGTCTATTGCTTCAGCAACCTGAATTTAGACACGCTTGAGCAACAACCTAACGGATGTTAGAATGTGTGGGTCCTCTGGGGCTGGTGTCCATGGCTCCAAGTTTGACTGCTGCTGTAGATCAGCAGTCAGGGTATTTGAACACTTGGCTGATCATACAGAAACCAGACTTGAGCAGCTGAAGCAAAAAGATTAAAAAAGTCTTTGAAAGTTGACAATGCACTCCCCAGGCTGGGTGATAAGGGAAATGGGTTCTTTCTGTGTGACTAAATAACATACACCCTAGCTGCATCCTTAGAACAGAGCCCTGAGGTTTGCATGTATCTGGTACCACCTCATCAGTAACTCATACTGATACATGTGACAGATAAGGTTCTACATACAGGTTGTGTTACAATAAATGTTGACTTACAGAATGGGACTGGTGGACACCTTAAAAAAAGGACACTGACTAAGAATTTGGGTAGCTTAATAAAATGCTGGTCATCTGACAACTGTGTTGTGCCATCTGCAGATTAAAAATGAGATGAAGTCAGACATCGAACTCATGACTATTCATTTTTAAACAGTAATCTGTGATGGGTACTTCCCCAGCCTTTACTCCCATCCTACATCACTGTTCTTGGGGCCCAGTAGGATAAATTATCTCATATAACGAGCTCACATTTTTATTTCATATTATTTGTGTTACACTGGAGATGTACTAGCAGTTTGGCAGGAAAACAGGGACCTGCAGATACATGCCTCCAAGTGACTTGTGTAGATATTCATAACAGCAGATAAGGGTTAGTACTTAGGCTTAGAACTTCTCAGAATTCGTTACTCTTGTTTTCTTCCTTTCTACTAAGAAAAGGAAGGAGATATGTAAATTATATTTTCCTGAAAATGCCCGTTTTTCTTCCAGAGTAGGAACAATCTTTGATTCCTCTTTCATTTCAACTTCTGAGATAGCTTCTGCATAGTAAGGATTGGCATTTCTCTCTAGATCAAGTATGTTCAAACATGTCACCAACAGAACCATGGCGTGATTAAATCAAATGCTCAAAACAGCTCAGCAGTTTATTTCATGCATTTTTTGATGCCCCAGGTAATTTCTGCTGTCTTCTAGTTAGAGCTAGAGGTGCAAGGTTTCTGGAAGTTTTGAAGCCCCAGGAAGCAACATTCCTCCTCAAAATCTTTCACATTGTCTTGTAGTTGATTATTTTCTAGTAACTGAGGTTTGAAATGTCAGTATGGGCTACTTACTTGTAACCAAACCGAATTTTTCTTAATTTTAAGAATGTGAATTATACTGTTTAGTTAGAAAAACATATATAGATAAACATGTATCTAGAAATAGTGGCAATACTGGTGTTCAATCCTGGGTGGTTTAAGAATACAAGAGATACAAAGTTCGCAAGGAACGTATTGTCTTTAAGCTGCTTGTCTAGCTACATCACTTCTTCCTAAAAACTTTGTGCTTATATATGTGTTCTTTGGGGTTTTGTAATGAAAATAAAACTAATAGCTAATACTCAGCTTTCTTACATGAATGTGTATGTGAAGATTGTTTTGTTAACATTGTGCAATATTAAGTTATTTAACCTAAGGAATAGAGGAATTATAATAATGAAAAGCTGCAATTTTTCCAGTGGAGTAACATCACGTGACAGGCTTAATTTTCATAATATCATAGAACCGTAGAATGGTTTAGGTTGGAAGGGACCTTAAAGATCATCTAGTTCCAACCCCCTGCCATGGGCAGGGACACCGTCCACTAGACCAGATTGCTCAAAGTCCCATCCAGCCTGGCCTTGAATGCTTACAGGGATGGGGCATCCACAGCTTCTCTGGGCAAACTCTTCTAGTGCTTCACCACCCTCTCCGGGAAGAACTTCTTCCTGATATGTAATCTAAATCTCCCCCCTTTCAATTTAAACCTGTTACCCCTAGTCCTGTCACTACAAGCCCTTCTAAAAGGTCCCCACCCAGCTTCCTTGTCAGCCCCTTCAGTTACTGGTAGGCTGCAATACGGTCTCCCCAGAGCCTTCTCTTCTCCAGGCTGAACAACTCTCTCAGCATGCCCTCATAGGAGAGGTGCTCCTGCTCTCTGATCATCTTTGTGGACTCGCTCCAACCAGTCAATATCCTTCTTATGTTGAGGGCTCCAGAGCTGGACACAGTACTGCAAGTACTATTAGGTAACTGG
Organism: Rhynochetos jubatus; assembly: GCA_027574665.1. NCBI lineage: Eukaryota > Metazoa > Chordata > Aves > Eurypygiformes > Rhynochetidae > Rhynochetos > Rhynochetos jubatus. The sequence goes on from CM050650.1 coordinate 72,330,724, forward strand.
ACATGAAGGTAGTATTATTAATTTTTACAGAGAGAAAATTGTTTCCTTGATTTTCAGCTGCTATGTTCTTTAAGAAAATACTCTAGAGGTTCTCCATCTGTTCATTCAAAGAGACAGCATCTCTTCTGTGTAGAAAATATTTCCTTTTAATTTTTCCAAAGCTTTCCAATTTTTGCACAGCCATCTACAGAAAAAAATGGTGAAAAAAACAGTTTCATATTCTGAAGTTGCTGAGTTTTCAACCAGATGCTCACACCTTTAGGCAACCTGCATGGGCCCACCAGAAGTGCTGTACTTCCCAGGTAGTGATCGTCAGAGAGGATGTCACTGGTTGGAGCATGTGGCAGTTGTACAAGAAGACAGAGACCGACGGTGTTACATTGCCTCTTCCCCTTCATTCCTCTGAAAGCTGCTGTGGAAATACTCCTGTACCCTAAAGAAATTGTGACCATTCTTGTCTAATACTTATGATTCACTCAGATGAGATTTTTTTTTTTCATCATCCTTACAGTTGTAGACCTACTCAAAGTTTGGATATGAATCCAAGCCTTGTCAGTGTGGAGATGTGCAGTTTTGTTCACAGCTGATGTCTGGAGACACCAGTGACTAGGTAGCTTTGTGATAATGTCCAACAGAGTAAATTAAACTACAGTTGGCTGTTCTGCCTAAGCTAAGGTAGGCTGCCCTTTGAACCCCTTTCTAACTTTTTTACAGATATGTGAGGAAGGTTCAGGCTGGAATCAGATCCAAGTAATGTGGAATACTCAGGACATGCTCTACCAAAGAGCTGTGGAATATGACATTGCTTGGCTACTGACATGTGAGGTGTTTTTCTTTTCTTCCATTTATCTCATTAGTATTAGTGTTGTGTTAAGTGTTAGTGTTAGTACTAGTATTAGTATCATCTTTGTGTTAAAGGGTAAGAACCCAAAGCAGGAAGAACATATGCAAACACCCTGCCCTTGAATGAGTGACTAAGATGAAGTGTCTGGGGCCACCAGAAAAGGCTTTGCTGTGACTGCTGACCATATGTGTCCACAGAGGCTCAGGCTCTGCCCTACGCTTTGAAGCAGTCTGTCTGGTAGGGAAGAGAACGTATGACAGCCATCTGTGTCTCTGGGGACTCCTGGCCTCATCCTTGGGTTGAAATCCACCTCCAGAGAGTCAAGTCTGGATGGGGATATCCCAGTCTTCCTTCCTCTGGCTTACTGCCTGGAAAATTCCCAGAACTGAGCTCCCTCTCAGCAGTGTGGGGCTGCAGGGTCTGGAAACTCCCCCGGCTGGAAACTGTGTCACAGGGTAGGACATCCTGAGGCTGCAGGCAGGTTTCATGTCCCACTATAAGCCAGGGCCAAAGGAGAAGCCTATGTCATCTCACGGGGAATGGGGCCAGGCCAGGAATGGAGGAGCTCACTTGTGACTGCATGGGGTCAGCTTGCCCCATGAGTCCTCGTTGGTGGCTGGTAATGCCGGTGTTCACACAGCTTTGTAGGTCACCTTGGAGCATTATGTTTGCTGGAAAAACTTAAACTGGAGTTGACTTTTCTGCCCATGCTAAGGTAGGCTGTCCTTTGAACCGCCTTTCAGCTTTTTGAGAATGTAGCAGCAGTGGGAGACTGAGTACTTCCTGATTTTGGGAGACAGAGGGTCTTTCAGATAGTTCATACAGCCTTGAAGTAAAAAATTTCATTCACCTGATGCAATGACTTTTCAAATCAACAGCTATTTGCACATACCTACAGTAAAGTAATATACATGCAAATGTCAATTTTTTTTCTTTTAATTTTCAGCGCGGGAAGAGGATTACCAATGTACATGAAAAAAAAGAGCAGCTGATAATATTTAAAGTTCTGGAGTATCTTTCAGCGCAACACATTGGAGATAAGTGCTAGAAATTAGAAAATTGGTAGTTACATGAAACATTCAGTTAAGTACAACCTGACAAGAACTAAAAGTAGGTCTGCTTTGTTGCCACCACTTACCTTATTTTGTCAGGGCCATATTGATCTATGGCTTGGGCTTGAATTGGGGGACAAAATGAATTTAAAATATGAGTCGCTACAGCTGAAGATGAAGATCTGCTTTAACATATTTATATCCACAGTGAGGTGGGCTCCCACACATCAACTGGTTACATAGATACCAAACCTCATTTCAGTATTAGATGATCTTTAATATTCTGTATTTTTTATGGCCTGAACATTGCATCAAACTGTCCTGGCACATGTGCAATGAAAGGTCCTTACAAGCCAATGAACAAAAATCAGGGCTACTCATTGTCAGGAATTTCTGATTGCTTCTGACAGTAGACTGCATGTGCTTGTGCTAGTGTAAATGAGATGTCCACATGCACAGAAATGTCCAAGAATATGCAGGCATTTTGGGGCTTATATGGTCATATGGACAAGCATAGGCATGTTGCTCATATTCTGGACTGTGTGTCTCCCATCACTTGGGGTGTGCCATCTTGGTTATCTGAAAGGACCCTCGATACACTGAAGAATACAAATTGTTTTGAGTGACTCTTGTCAAAGATGGAAAATAAATGTTTACAGGAAATCTCTAAAGCATGCTTTCTGGAGAGCATAATACTTGGATTTACTCTTCACTGAAACTGCCCACTGAAATCAAAGACATGCAGCGTTCACTGTGGAAGGACTGCTCACGTGACTTTTGTCAAGCTGAGAGTTTTGGGCAGTTTAAACGCAAGGAGTGTTTGTAAAATTTATTTTTTAACCAGTTTCACTCAGCCAGATGTGTTCGAGGGAAGCCTGTTGCTTGAGCATGAGCTGTAGGGCTCCACTTCCTTTGGTAGAATGAGAGCAGCAGGTTAGCAGAGAGAGTAAAACCACCCAGGAGGGTGGAAGTGCACAGTTAGAGGATAAAGTTGCATTTGCATAAAATGAATGGAAACCTCTGGTCCAGGCCATCCGTGATCACACCATGTTTGGTACTGGAGCTGCCCATTCTGTTGAAGAAAGCTTGAAGCACCTAAGTGGCTTGAGACACCAAGAAATTATATTATGTAGTGTGGGTAACATATGCTAGATTGTAGCCCAGGAGCTATCCTATACAAGGGGAGGGGTGGATTTGACAAGTGAACTGAAAAGAGATTTAGAGATCCTGGACGGATACAGTGATGCACAAATAGAAGTTCATGAGGACATTGCTTCATGGTTATGTAATGGAATCGGTAGCTGTCTATAATTGTCCAGCTGGACTGCTTAAATGAAATGAATAACTAATTGAACCTGTCTCATGTTATAAAACTTTTTTTTCATCTGGGCGTTTTTTCAGTGATCCCTGTAATGCCATCGTGGCTAATTTTAACTGCCATTTTCCCCTTGAAGCTATTTACCAACAGAGTGCCCTCAGTCTGTTGTAGTACAGGAAGCTGGGGCTGCAGGACATCTCTCCAGGCTAAATGCTCTCCTGTCAATGAGATCAAATTACAAGTAGCTGCTCTAATCTGCTTATCATCAGAAATAGCCAAAGAAAAATGCACAAATGTAAACATAAAAGGGAACTCTCATAATTTGCATACTTGTCATAGTTCACCATGAATCAACTTCAATGCCAGTGGGCTTGTTCTTTTTGACACGATCTGGAGGCTAGCCTTGCTTGTTGACATCTTATCTTCTCACAAGATACTGTATATTAGTAAAGTTAATTGACTAATCATTTTCATCACTGGGAGTGTAAGCAAATAATTCCATCTATTTCTACCTAGGCTTCTGTTTACGGTCCGAGGGTGCCAAGCATTCAGACTAAATGAAAATATACCCTCTAGTAACCATGCGTGGTATCCCCCATAACAAGCTGCAGAAACTCTCCGAAGCATTGCTGTTATGTTGTGGGGAATCCTGAGAATCTTAGGCTTAACTCACCATGCCGGCTATCCTCCCGCAGGGCCGGCCAGCCGAAAGCTGGGGTTGTGGGGGGATGCATCTGGGCAGGCCCGCATTAGGGCACCGGCATCTGTCATTTTTAGGGAAAGTGGGCAGGTCTGCAAGTAATGAATTAGCAGTGGCTGGGAATGTGCATGAGACTATGTGGTAACACTTTTCAGATAGATGAGAGGCGCTGGAGGGTTATCTAATAGCTGCTGTTTTCCATTTTTTGACTGTCCCCATATAATCAGTCATAAATATTTTATTCCTGTGACCAGCTTTTTCCCTAATGGCAGGGAAAGGACATTTTCTGCTTCTTCTTCTTTTCCATACCTTTGCAACCTGGTGAATTAAAGAAAAATTGACTGTGAATTAGACTTTGGCTATACTTGTGGTTTCAGTGAGAAGACTTTGGGGGGAGGAAGAGTTAAAAGTCCTGGATTTGCTTTGATTTATGATGAAGACTTTTTAGGTGTCATGGGGGCAAGTTATCAAGTTGCTAGCTCCCCATTTGTCCCATAGAAATACAAGACCAGGTTTTCTGCAGCAGTAGCTCAGAATTAGCTAGGGATTGTTGATATTGCCAGACTGCCTGTATGGTGTGCTGTGTTCTGCCTCTTTTTTCTTTGTGCAAAATCTGACTTTGTCTAGAAGTGTCTTGGGATGTCTTTTGGTAACCAAGTCAACTGTGTGTCTGAAAGATACAGCCTGGACACAGTCACTGATTTCTACCATGCTGATCCATTTGTATGACTTGCTCCAGAAATCCTTCCCTTCGTGACTCCCCCTCCCATTTAAAGGAGAGCAGGCTCCTGTGCTGACAGATGTATTTCCCTGCTTGCTTTGTTCCTGGTTCTTTCTGCCATCAAGGATATCGATTTGTGCTGGGGATTTTTGCCATTCACAGACACCTGGTTTGAGACCACCAACTCGTTTTCCCCATGAGGGGCGGCAACTGCTGACTGCTGACGAGGCCGGCCGCCCACACCCTCAGGATTTACAGGTGAAAGGCTTGCAGCGAAATGCTGAGACCAGAGCCATTTGTTCACTGCCAGACCATGCCAACCTGGCTGTCATCAACAGCTTGGACCACGTTTTTGTGTTAACTGAATCAGGCTCTACCTTTACTGCTCATTAGGTCACAAGAAGTGATAACAGCTAATTGCACCTGCACAAAATGAACTTTAAAGCACAACTCTTCTGGATTTAAAAAGTTAAATTGTAATTGAAAAAAGGACCTAACCACATGCTGAATTATCCCTGTTTACATCTGCACTTATAGGAATGTTTTCTTGAATAGGAGAGACCTAAATGCTTCTAGTTAAATGCTTTTAGTAACGAAGATTTTAGTACACAGAGACAGGGAACTTGTAACTCTGTGCCCTAAATGCTGAAAATGTGTTTCAAAAAATAAAAAGGCCACTTCAATTTAAAGAAATAATAAGTAATTTCAGTGTATTTTATCTCACATCTCTACCATGTACCCATTTCCAAAAAGCTCTCAGACTAATTCCCCAAATGAATTTTTGTTGACATCTTACGGATGGTCTTAGTTTGCGAGCTTTTTACTACTATTCTTCTCATTTTAACATGCAAAAAATCTTTTATGTGGTTATATCAAAACACACTCCTGCTCGCTTCAGACCAAGTGGGTGGTTCTCTGAGGAGCAGGGCTGGGTAAAAGGTGTGGGGGAGGGAGCTAAACGTAACATTTAATGGGAAGTCCATTCAAACCCACTAGCAACTGGAACTAATGGGGACAGACAGGGTTGTGAAATATGAGCCTACAAGATCTCCAGTGAGAGATATCCATTCCACTTTGTCCTCCCAGGCCTTATTCCCAGAGACTTTGGGTTCTTTTTATAATCAGTTCAGATATTTACAAATAAGGGCAATGCCACAGTGATTTCTTTCTAAGGATGTTTCTCGAGACCCAGGAAACCTTTCTTCCTAATAGACAGTGTTTCTACAAGCACTCTACACTGTTGACTTTCTGAGATAGCATGTGGCTTCCTTTTTCCACCCAATGGGTCTCCGACTGTAATTTGATCCCCACAGAAACCAAACCAACATTTTTTTATAGCTGTTTAATGAAATGAGCTTTAATAATAGAAGTTGGTTGTGTTAGAATTGGTAACAGTTTACCCTTACGCAATCCTTAGGGATACAGAAGGAGTTAACAGAATAACGGCATTTTGGGCAAAGCTTTCTGTGGAAGAACAGCATAAATTATTACAGCTGATGAAAGAGAGGATATTTTAATGAATCTGCTGACGACCATATACTGTAGGTGTCTGAATTTAATTCTGAACTCTTTATGTAGCGGACACTGAACACTGCAACATCTGAAGACTTTAAACATCTGAACATCTATGAACATCTGAACACTTTATGTACTGCAGGAATTCAGTAGAGACACTTCTGTATGTTCTTCCTGGTCAGAATGCAAATTTTGAGTCCAGTGTAACCAACCAACTTTAATAATTGGAAATATGCTTTAGTACTTTGCTACTGACAGAGTAACTTTGTGCCAAGCTCAGTATGAACACCCACTGCAAAAGGGCCAGCCTAATTCAGGTTACTGGGTACCCTGCAGCTCCAGACACAGAGAACCCTGAATATGCTGAAAGGGAAAACTTCTACAAAGTAGCTTCAGAAAGTGGACAGGACAATGGAATTCTCTTGGCTGGCAAAAAGAAAATCTTATTACTTCAGAGTGCTGGAGGGAAAGGAGAAGGAATGGGGGAAAAAGATGGTCCATTGATGCAGCCATGAAGAACTGCAGACATTGCTGAGTGAAGACTACAGAGAGCTGCAGTATTCTGGGATGCCATGAGGATTTAGTCAATTAGATCCTGTGTTTGCCTCTGGGTAATGAGGCATTCCAGGCCAACTGCTTTGCATGGATGAGATTTATTGTTTTCTTGGCCACCCAGCTGGCTGGAAGACGGCTGGCATTGTAATGAGAAAGTCTTATGGACCTAGTTTGTCATACAGCACCTTTGATATTTGTGTTGTATCCTTCTCCTAATATTATCTGGGCTGGAAATATCCCTGATTGCAAGAATTAGGGAAAAAAGAAAGAGTAGGGAAAAAAATACTGTAGCCTGGCAAAGGAATTTTCATGATGAAAAGCACTTCCATGAGATTGCTCTCTAGTGGCTAAGCTGCTTCAGGACTACAGGAGTAAGCAGGGAACTGGGTATACTTGCAAGTTAGTGAAAAGCCAGAGCACTGCCTGCTGTGGTGGGGAAGCCGGAAACACTTAGAGCTGTGGTGCCAAGGAGAACACTTACAACCTCCACCAGGGTCAAAACCAGTGATACTCTTTCACTGACTGCATTTATGTCAAGGAAAGATGTTTAAGAAGGGAAATTTCCTTCAAATCAGTAGTACTGTTCTCGTCTCTCCACTAACATGCTCAACCAATTAGACATGAAAGAGAAGAATAAGCATGGACTACTCTATGTTTTCGCTTTTGTACAACAAACTTTAATCAACCTACCCACAGTATATAAATAATATGCCAGCATACAGTTAGAAAACGGCATACAGCTGTAAAATAATTCAGACATTGACATAGTCTTGAAATCCCACTAGTGTTTCCACCAAACAAGATCTTATTTCTTCCAAATTAAAGCTCTTGCTCTTTGAATAGAAAATGTATGTTATTGCTAAAAATACAAAGAAGTGGAATGCCTCCTTTCATAAAAAATTTAGTGCAATCTTAACGAGGATGTCAAGATCATAATGAAAGCTTTTATGTAACTGCAACAATACATGTGCTGCATAGAATTAATTATCGAGAAATGAAAGTGTGGGTGATGTCAGCCTGGAAATATGTAATCAAGATATCTGCTGGTAGGTTACCTTCAAACACGTAACCTACTTAACCCGTAACATAATGAGGATAACTGTAAAGCTTCAAGTAGCTTCCCAGCAACCCTGGCTATTGTTTGGAGATTATTTATGTTTAGCTGATCTGGTACAAAACTCCAACAAGTGATGCTCTCACCTGCATGGATGGTTTACTGCTGACTCATAATTGTGATCAGCTTTAGCTAAAATGAGATATTATTTGTATGCTTTTTAGTGAATTTGCTCAGAACTTATTTTTGGCTGCTTAAGAAAGCAGTCCAAATCAAATTTCACACTCCTGCCACCCCTCTCCCTGGACATGAGATAAAGAAGGGCTCCCTAAGTACCTGAAGCACAGAGTTCAGTCCTGCTCTACTTCACAGATGAATTACAGAGCTGTGCCTGGAGAGACTCTGTGTGCCCACTGTCCCAAGAAATATCTGTGGGTGGTTTCTCTGTCTATGGTTCAGTATTGTGAGAACTAGTTAATTGACTCACTAATACAATCTTGCCAATTTTCCCTATTTACAAAATTCTAACTAGTTAGATGCATTTTTCCCTAAGTAATTTAGCAGCACAAGTCTAGAGAAAGTCAATGACACTTGGCCTTCCACTTTACTTAAGGATATAGGGTCTATTAGGTGCACATATAGGGGAAAACTACACATCCATCTGTAAGCCAAATATTACAATTTAATAACTGTTCATATTGCTTTTATCCAATATTTGGATGGGTAATACCAGACCAGGTGATATAATTGACAGGCAGATGGATATTATCTAGGGAAGTCATTTATGCTTGATGAAAGCTTGTCATGGAGCCTTGGACTGGTAAGTATTATGTACAAGACTTGATATTCCTGTGCCTAGACTGTTATCACCAGCAGATGTGTCAGTAACTTGGAGAGAGAACAGAGACTTTATCTTTAATATTCTCTGTTTGCCTTGTTTAATTCTGTTTCTTGCTGCAAGGCCAAAAACACTTACCAGCAGTTGTTTCAGCTGAGCTATCAAAGCTGAACTTAGTTTCCTTTTCCTGAATGTAACGCACAAAGAGCAAGCAACTAAAATAATGGGCAAAGATAATTAAAAAATAAACCAAAAAGGTCTTCCTGGGGCAGATATTATGCAAAATATCTACTGATTGGGCTAAATTGGCAAATTACAGGTGTATCAGAGTTTACATGCTCACCGCCTTGTAGACTCTACTGTTGCTCTGTGGCAGCCTATAATAACTCTTTGACATGCCTGGGAATGACATTTTTCGAGGGTCAATTTTTTCCTAATTACCTGTCCAGAAATTAACAGTAATTCAACTGGTCAATATATTTCTCAGTTATGTTGTAGCAGAGAAAACACCAGAGGGTTGCTCCAACTTAGAACAACCGGACGGGCACCATGGCTTTCTCAAACCTAGTCTGTAGTAGACTGATTAAAAAAAGATCTATTGTATTGGAAAGGTGTTCACGGTCAAAATGAATGAAATAGGATATGGATAATTAGGATGGCCATATTACTGGAAAAGAAACATGGAGCAAGCTCCTAATTCTATTTGACGCTAATTAGGTGGCCTGTCACTTTGATAAGATGTTTGGGCTCACAGAATCTGCTTTGTTGAAGGTATTTCTTCTTTAATTGGCCTGTCAATTACAATTTGCCATGAAATGCTGTGAACTGTTTACAGCCTGTTTTCAGTCTGTCTTACAAAATGAGTGTCAGAAACAGGGGTTTATTTTCCTTTTTTTTTTTTTTTTTTACCAAAAAGAATCATTAAAATGCGAACTCATTGTTATTCTCTGGGTTTGTGTAAATGTTTTTGCTATTCGCTTTGATGTCTTCAGAAATGAGGAACTGAAGTCTTCCACAACTACAAAGGTAAGAGTTATGCTCATGAAGCAAGTTACAGTGGAAAAATTAGAGGTAAATTGAACATGGGACACAATGTGGTCTTTCCTGGGGTGATGAGCTGAGAGTGCTAAAACTGAATGAGAGAAGCACCGGAATAGGTGCCTTACTAGAACAAGACATTTTTTACATCATTAAGGTTTAGCTGAGAAACTGAAAATTAGTGAGCACTTTTTCAAGAGAGCATGGAAATAATCAAGCGCAAAATAGCAATCTATTGACCGCTGGTAACTTGATGTCTTGATTTAGGCAAGTGCTTTACGAGCTTGACAAACAACTTCATGCCAGCGATACTGGACTTTTTATGGTAGTTCGCTAGTTACTCAGATCAGGAACGGCCACCATGTGACAAAACACTAACAGCTGACTAAAAGGCACTCTTGGTCAAAGCAAAGGCAAGTGTTTTCCATGCTGGTATTATTTGTTTCTGTTTTCCTGGCTGAGAAAAACAGTTTGACTAAATGCAAGGGTTCTGTATGCTGTTGCTGAGGGGCAGTTTTCCTTTAGGAAGCAAAAACCGAGAAGAAATTGCTGTGAACTTACACTGTTGACAAAGTCAATAGTGCTAACCAGTACATGAATTTAATTCATGTGTTCCTGGGCATGTGGTGTCTGTATTCTCACAGATCTGCAGTAGCCAGTATCTAGTCCCTGTCCTTTCCCTTTGCACCATTCAGGTGGTATGAAATAGTTATTTTAAAAGAGATTTCTATAGGGAAACCACCCTTTCTCTCTCTCCAATGGCAGATTGAGCCCGAGAAGGCAGGAGCATCAGGAAAAATGCTCTTCATCTGTGTGTGGAATTAAATGGGTACCATAAATTCAGGAATAGGTATGTTTCAGATGTGGATGTCAAAACCTGAATCACTATTGTCCTCTAGTAACTCTCATATCTGTTGAAGCTATTTGAGGCTTCTGGCTCACCAAATCCTGTTTCTCTTCTCTTAGAAATTGCAGCAAAATATCCCAATCTTAGGAGGTGTGAAACGTATTTTGCAAAACAGAATTTGAAAACACTCAGCCCTGTCTCAGATCTGAATGGAGAACAGTCTGCTTTAGGATTTTTTCCAATGTCTGGATTAGATAGAGAAATAGTAATTTCCTCTCTGGATTTCCTCTCCTTTTTTCTGAAGGTCAGGTTCTATTAACATATATTCAGCAACTTTGCTCCACAACAAAACATTTGTATGTTTGTGGCCTTTGCTTCATATTCAGACTAGAATAGCTCAGCTGGAAGACACCTACAGTGGTCATCCCGTCCAACAGCCTTTTTAGGTTTGTGCCGTGACTCAGATTTGAACCGAGGTGGCTGTAGCCACGACACAGAGTAGTGACCACTCCGCAATCACGGCTGCCCAGCATCTGATGCCACTGCTGTGCACAAACGTTGAAAGCTTGCCTCTTATTCTGATGCTATGCCTAGTGGTGTGACTTAAAAATTGATTTGGGCAGAAGAATTGTAAAAAGCTAAATAAAATGATAACTCAAAACGCTACACTTTCGTCAACCCCTTGAATAGCTGCTTACACTCCTACTTTTACTATAAATTGGTGCCTCATGGCTTCTTCTTATAAGACAGTGAGCTAGTCTAGTGAGATGACCTAGTTATTTTTAAAGCCCACTTATGTCAATGCTCTCTGTCCTGTGACCATGTTGGCCACCATTATTTCGGGGTGAGGTCAGTCTTTTTCTTTGCTCGGGCTGCTTGCCAGTTTCTCAACACCTGCCTTGAAAGTGACAGCTCTATGGGTGTCCTCATAAATTACAAATCATGTGCCTCTGCCCTGGTGCCTTGGGACAGGCACAAAGTTAGAAACTGTCCTGTAACTCAAGCCCCGGCACTCCTGCATGGGACAGCTGAGCAGCAGGCAGCAAGCCGCAGCAGCGGGGGGCCAGCCACGCCGCAGACCCCTGGCAGCGCCCAGGCTGGAGCAGTGGAAACTCTGCATGTGCCAGTGCCAGTGGGCATGTGGCTGCACCCGGTGGGAGCCAGGGCTCGCTCCCAGCTAGGGGTCTTCCCCCATGGAGAAGGGTGAAGAACACCAGTGGCTACCAAGGGGCGTTGTGGGTTTTGTGCGGCCCCTCTACTCTCATGTGCCCAGGAGAAAGCAAACTGACAGGGATGGGATGCAGAGTGGGCTGTGGGGCTCTCCACACTGAATGGGCGGTCCTGTGCGCAGTTGTCACTCTCCTTTGCCACCTCCCAGCTCCTCAGTTACAGGTCTGGCATATAATTGTCCACAGCACTAATTTAGTGATGTGTTTTCCTCTTTCCAGTGTGTGCCCCACTCATCCAGTATACGCATGCCACAGTGCTAAAGACTGAATTCAACAAAACACTTAGATGCTCCCCCAAACTTTCTTACCCTGCTTTCACCACCACCACACAGGTTACATTCACCTGCAGGAAAACTGTTAGACAAGACAGACAAGCTACAAGACAAGCTGCAACACCCTGCTGCACCAGTCTGCCTGTCCCTCTCCATCCAGGATCCATGCCCAGTAGTGACCAAGGTCTGGGGAGCAGCACCCGCTGTAACACAGTGCTACGGTCCTCTCTCAGCTCCATAACTGCAGGTGCTGGACATAATTTCCAATGTGATCCTTGATGGACTGGTACACTGTGAGCACGAGCTACTGGCAAGGAAATGCAATACAAGCACTGAAGGGGCAAGAGGTTGATCAGACAACCTTTTCAACCCACATGTATGCTGCCTCCAGAGGCATGAGCAAAATCTGTTGCCCTGTTGGTATGGGATCCTTAGCTGGATGACTGGCCTGTAGCTAAGTGGAACCCTGGTATGTTTTTTTAAATTATCCATGAGGTATATTTTAACAGAGACTGCTTTCTGTCTTTCGTCTAGCTGGTGGGCATCTTCTGTGCTCCTTTTCATGACTGAGTAGGATGTACAGTTGATGCTCTTGCCCATTCATCAGCAACAGAAGGTTACAAAAGGAATCTTCCCTAGCTCACCATAGGGTTTTCACCCTGGATCTGGTATGGATGACACCTTTCCTTCTAGAGGGTGGTATCTTCTCTGCAGAAAAAACATTTGTGACCTCTAGCCAACTCACAATATCCCTTGTAGAGATTTCTCAATCCAATTCTGTTCTCTGCAATCCCTGATCACACTGACACCACCCTAAATAAACAGTAGTGAAGGAGCTGTTAATCAGAATGACAAGAGGTAATGCCTTGGAGCAGTCATCTCCCAGTGTTTCAGCAACACAGACTGAACACTTTAGTGATAGGGTCCCAGTCCCTTTCAGTGCTTCCTATACTGTATCACAAAGTAAATGCATAAGCGTCTATTGGAGTTGGAGAGCTACTGGCGGTGCTGCACCATGTACTTTGGCAAGTTTCTTGGTATGCATGTTCCTTGAGCTCCTTTCAGCTCTTCTTCAAGCTCTTTTCCTCTTCCTTTCTCAGCCCTGTCAGCAACTGCCAGCACTGTGGGCTCGAAGTCCCTTTTTCCAGATGGCAGGAGCAACAACAGTGATAAGAGTATGCGCTTATGTGGTTTGAGGTCTTCTGCTTTAGAAACTTCTGTCAGCCCATCCCTACATCTGGTGACATAGGCATATGGGACAATCCAGACAAAACTGCAGTTTCACAATGCTCATTTTCCATGATACAGGACATACACACATAAACCCTTAAAATGCTTTAGGTGATAGTTTTACCCTGTGCAGGAAGATACCTGAATTTGGAAGAAAATATATCCAAGTGATTTCCTGATGAAAACAGGAATTTGTTCCTGCAGTGAGTATTTAAAATTTAAACCTGGTGATAACAGAGGATGCACACTCCTGCTTTGGCAAGGGGAAAAAAAAAGAAAAAAGTGAAAGAAGTTAAGCTCACCTTAAAGGTTCAACATGCAATTTGATCTGTCCAGTTCCAGCCCTCTTCTTCTAATATCTCTTCCTGACTGTTTCAGGGAAAGGCTAGGTGTTATTTTTCAACTCTGTGTTCTGAACTTTCTTTAAATGTGAAGTAATTCCATTAAGTAACTCAAGGAATGGCAAGGGAGGAGATCCCTAGTAGGGTATGACGGTTGGATGAATATATGCACACAAGTTGGCTGTACATGCATTTGAAAGTCCAGGTCAATGTTATGTTGAACTTTAGGACATTTACCTTGTCTAGTCAACAGTGATTCAAAGGCCCATGCCCAGCTATGGCTTTCAAGAAGAGAACAATTTGCTATAACCATTATTTGCAATTAAAAACCAAAACCAAACAAACAAAGAAAAAAAACCCCAAAACCAAAATGAATCAGTCAGAGTTCAGGGTCCTTGAAATGACCCAAGTCAGCAAAAGGATTGAGAATAAAAATGAAGCAGGAGGAGCATCTCTGGGGAAGACTGCCCCACCACTGACAGAGTAGGGGGCCAGCCCTTCGTGTCCCCCTCCCACTCATCCCAGCCAGCACAGCACTGGGCAGCACGCCGAGCGGGGAACGTGCCTCCTCTCCTCTGGGCCTGGTGGTGACAGCAGCTCCTGGCCCCCAGCCAGGGTGGCTGTGGCCTGGGAGGAGTCGTTCAGAGGTCTGAGAGGCATCCGCTGGCCCAGCAGCTGCTCCCAGCTCCCAGACTAGGAGGGGAATGGGGACGGAGCAGCCCGCAGGTGCTGGACCATGGCTCCATGGTGGGGAGGGGAAATGGTGGGGCTGCAGGACAGCTCAGTGGGGGCTAAGGCTCAGTGAGAGTGGGGAAAAGCAAATGGGAAAGAGGTCTGTGCCCATTAGAAATAAGAAGTAAATATAACTCTTCATCACAGAAGGTAAGTGCTTCTTTTCGTGTCACCGTTTCGCTTTCTTCTTCTCTTCCTCTAATCAAAAGCACTCACAAAACCAATATTGTTAATAAACTTTGGGAAAATATCACCTCACACCTTTCCAAATCCTGAAGAAATGATGCCATTGACAATTTGATCATCTATTTGCCATCCATGAGTGACAGTAGCAAATATTTTAAATCAAAACAAGGGGTCACCCCAGTGACAACAGCACAACAAGTACTTCCCTGGTCCTTGGTGGACTGATGTGTTGGGTATTTCAGCTAAAGGTAAGGCTGAGATTGCCTTTGAGAAAATAAGATGATCCTTGTCACCCTTATCTAATAGCACCTACAGCTGTCTTTGTCAGATCAGCAGTAATAAGGAATGATTCACTGGAGTAACTTTTTCATGGAAAGATTTATGCTAGCTGTTGAAGAAGCAGAGATTATGGTATTTCTGCAGGTGAGAGCAAACAATTCAGACAAAACACGGAGGTCAAAGAGCTAATAATTGTGCTTTTTGTCTTTAAACAGAACTTCTGACCTGAGCCAGCATGTTCTGAAATTGGTGGGAAATGGGACCTATAAGTTACTCAAAACTATTAAAATCCTGATGCTCTAGGGTTATGCTTGTCTCAGAAAGGTGGTATTGCTTCCTGGGTTTAAAGTATGACAAGAGGTCAGGTGACTGCTAATTTTATTCATGCTCTGTGATGCACCTGTATGTCTAGACCTGCTTGTCCTTGAAGAAGTTATTTAATCATCCAGAATCTCCACTTTCCTTCCCTGCACTTCCTCGTCTCACTAACTTCCACTGTCAGTGACCCCGACCATGAGGCCCCCCTCTCAGGCTTAGCTTCTCAACTCCTCAGTGTGTGGGATGTGAATAAAAGCAATGCCAAGTGAAAGCAAAGGACTGCTTGGTACTGCGCAACTTGTGCTGTTGAGTAAATTATACATCAGAAAAGTGGTATCTGTGGGAATCGTCGTGAGTTCACTGCACAAAAACGTGATTTGTCTGCTGAAACCTTTCCTAGCTGTTCTTCATTGGGTGCAGAGTGCAGCAATGTCGGAATTTCTGTTGTTGGTAATGTAATTAGTGCTGACCACAAAACAAAATGAAGCCTGCCTTTCTCCTGAATGGGTGCTAATCCAAGGTCCTGAACTTGGCTAGATTTATGAACATGCTTAATTTCATGAAGATGAGCATAAGGCACCCACTGTGTGAAAAAATACTTTTCAACTGTTACAACTGTCAAGAAAGGTCTTGACTAAAATTTCTGACATTCAGGATCATTTTTACTTTTTACCCATTCATGTCCCCATCAGCTTTAGGGTTACTTAACTTGGTTTCTGTGGGACAAGTTGTGTGGCTAAAGTAGCTTGAGAACCCAAAAAAATCTCCTTGTAGAATTTGGTCCATATAATAGCAACATTGTCACTTTGCTTCAGCCTGTGAATAGTTTTCAGCATTTCCACAGTTCACCAACAAACCATTTGAGAATTCAAGTAAGATGGTAATACTAGAAGGTAAACATTTTGTTTAATTAGGGTCTTAAATATTTTCTTGACTGTGTCCATCACAGGAAAACTTCTGAACCAAAATTTGCAAAACAAGGCTTAGGAGACACCCTCCAATTTCCTTATACAGTCAGGTCTTTTGAGGAAAAATGATGTAGCAAACACACCAATGAGACCAGACTATTTTTATACTTTAAATGCCAACATCTTGAAAGGTCACAGTCACTAACTTGGTTTGCACAGTTCCAGAGCAGAGAAATAGTTTATGTTGTAGGTGTCCCAGCTTAGAGGAGAGAAAAACATAAGGGTTGGTTTCCATGACCACACATGTATGGAAGGGAGCCTGTGGGAATGGGAGATGTTCGTGGTTGTGCCCATGATGTGCTGGTGGGTGTCAATTAGCCATGTCTTCTGGTGGCTATTGGTGAACACGTCTTAGGAGGAGAGGAGGAGGTTCTGCAGATGTCATAAGGCAGAATAAAACTTCTGTAGCTTGAGTTTCTTAATCCTGTTTGTGGGGCTTCTACACCTGTTATGAAATACTGCCTCACTGTTGCTTTATCTGTGACCCTGTACCAATACATTAGTCTGTGGGAAAAGTGAGCAGGACTGCATAAGGCAGAAAATGAGGGAATGGACACAAAACATCCATAAATGTAGCCTGGCAATTCATATATTTGCATGTGGGAAAAGCTAAGTGCATGTTCTATGCATAAAATGTCAATTCCCTCCGTTGTGTGCAAGTGAATGTCATTGACTTTGTTCTCTACCCTGAGGCTACATCACCTTTCAAGATCTCTTCTAGCACTATTCTGACTCTGCTAGCATCACAAAGTAGAACCTTGGTCCCTCAGGATACATGTATGCAAACTTGTAATGTTCACAAAACAAACACAAAAGAATAATGTAAATGTTTTTTTTCATTCAAATATTTAACTTAAATAATTGGGTTTGACAACTTCCTCTGTAATTTCCTGTTTACAGTCAGGGTTATCAGATGCAGCACATAATTTTGTGGCTTCTCCTGAAGTCTGTCAACAGCCCTCCCACTGGAAACAGAAAAGCAATGTCAGGTGTTCACTCACGTTCCTGAGCAAGAAAGCAGACCAGTAGTAATGTGGGACCTGTTTATGGAAATAATATAAGATTGTTAAGCTTCCCAAAGAGATGTGTTGTAGCATTTTGTTTCTGGTATTTTAATATATCTGAAGAGATGCTGTCACAAGCAACAAAGCATCTCCCAATGTTTGACCCCCCATGAAAACCCTAAGCATTTTCTATTACAATCCAACAAACACAACTGAACAATAAAAAGGATTCCAAAATGTGTTTTAAAATATTGTTCCTTGTTGAATCACTGCACAGGCTTTGCTGTGTTCAAAGAGTTTGATATTCACGTCTTGCCTGAAGCTAATGATAAAAACACCTTTCATCCCTATAAAAGCTGAACAGCTGCTTTAAGTGTTGTGGAAACAAGTTCAGCACCTCTTGATGTCAGTTTGGTTATATGTAGGTGGATCTGTTTACACTTAATATATACAATGCCTTAATACACTCCAAGGCCAAGAGAATTCAAAAGCAGTACTTGCTGGAAGAGTTCCTTCCTTCAGCTTGTTCCTCTGAACTGAGCACCTAATTGTAAATCATGACAATAAGTTTTCTACCCTGATGATATCTTAATAAAGGCAAATAACACCTAGTAAGATGATGTGCAGGATATCCAGCACTCTCTGTTCTCAATGTCTTCATTATGGGACAAATTTAATGCCTGTTTGATTTCATATTCTGTGTTTTATCTGGTTTGTGCAGTGGGGATGTTGGCATATTTATTCACTATTTCCAAATACATGTTGCCTAACTGGTCTTCTGAGAATAGAAAAGCTTTCAGGTGACTTCTCCTGCCCTTGTTTTCGCCCTGGAGTGCTGTTGAAATGCACAACAACTTATAGGTAACAACAAATAAAATGAAAGGCATCTCACTGATTCACAGATTTCTGTCTTTAAGCTGTGATAGACCCACCTCATCAAATTCAGTGGAGTTGACCTAGATATCTCCAAAGATTAATATTTCTACTTTTGGCTGAGGAGAAACAAGAGTATGTTTTCTCTTTCCCTGTTATATTACTTTCCACAATAAGGTCTGCATGGAGGAGTAAGCTGAAGTATCCACAGCAAAGAAAGGCTTTCATGCTTTCAGGACACCAGCTGCACAGGAGCTGTCAGGGGTCCATGTAACACAGCGCACTGATGCAGCTTCTCTCTCCCTTTGGGGGATCAGCTTTGCTAAGTACTTAATGTCAATGAAGTTCTCTTGGTGACCAGGCTGGTATTGCCTTTTCTATGCAGCCTGTTAAAGCACACAGACTATTATTCGCCTACTCAATTAACTGCTAAGGAGACAGAGGAAAAATGTGCCCAGAGGAGAAAATGAAGCCATCTTTATTTGCTGGCTAATCAACATCCAATGTCTTTTGAAGGCAGTGTGAAATGATCATTAATTAGGAGGGATACCTAAATCTGGAGTTCAAAGAATCTTGTACAGACCAGGAAAAAAGGCCTGGAAGACAGAGCTTGTTCCCCTGTGCTGATGAAGCCTTTGTGGGCTTAGCCAGCATGAACCAGTCTGCATCTGAGCTGAAGCTGGCCTGAAACACATTTCCAGTACCCACAGGCGCACGCATCTGCAAGCTAGAGATTCAGTGCATTATAGAACATGGGTCCCAAAGAGCAATAGGTTAATTTGGCTTCAGTGTATGGCAGAAGGTCCTTAAATGAGGGTGGACTGAGACCTCTGACCACTCTCGTGCTCTGACATTAAAGAAGCCATCAAAATGCCAGGTGACAACCCAAGCCAAACCCCTGCTCTCCCTGGGGCATGAGCACTAGTGTACGAGCAAGCCGTGGAGCCACCTCAATGACCGTGAGGCCCAGCTGTGGCCACCCCTACTCACACATCCAGGGCTGGCTCCATGGAAAGGCTCTGAAGCTGCAGCTATGATGAGGACAGTGGGACACGCAGGGAAAGGCAAAGGGTGGTGGAAAGAGCAGGGGAAATGCTATAGGGGTTGACACCCAGGGCTAGCAGAGAAACAAATCACACAGCTGCTGCACAAAACCTGCCACGTGGCTCATGGCATCACAGCCAATGCACTGCCCTGACGGATGCCCAGAGCTGAGGCTGTGCATGGCAAAGGGACCAGGGGAAAAGGAACAGGGAAGAGACGTGGTATGTCTGGTCTGGAGAAAGGAGGATGGAAAGAGGTGGCTATATGGCAGTGCATGAACCCTATGCCCTGTGGAGCAAGACACACCCAACTCTGTAAACTTTTATGGTGATTTTTTTTGTGTTAAACTTTGCCCCAGAAGGGAGATAGATAGTAGCTTCTATCGACACAGGTCCTTTACCTCCATGTGAATTGTCTGTTCTGTCAGGGCATCTCTGTGTCTCTGTGGCAATCTGAGTTTAGCCACAGTGCTGAACTGGGTGGGATGTACTTAGAAACTATTAAAATGAGTATTAAAGGAGTAAAAATAAAACAAAATTAATTTCAAAATTAAGAAAACTCTGAAATTCTGCAGGTGTCATAACAGTCAGAACCTTTAACTTGTAATAGATCTAGGATTTCTGTATTCCTCCTTCAGAGGATATGTATCCAAAATATGATACTTGAAGGTATTATACAGGTGGATATTCTGCAAACACATAAAACCAATAAAGCAATACTGCCTGTTTTTTCATAATGATATCACTGCAATCTTTATGAGTAGAGATCTGTCTTCAGACTCAAGTCAGAGTTGGACCGTGTTTTTGAGAAGAAGAAATTTGGCCAGTAATGTGCCCATTTAATAAAATAATTATGAGGTAACACAACTAGCTGGTTTAGGGAAACCTGAGGAAAAAGAAGAGTGCAAAACTAGAGCAACTTAGAAAATAAAATATCATTTTCTCAGGGTCAAGAGGCTGGGGTGTTTCTCTGCTGGTAAATAAACACTTTAATATGTGTAGAACTGACCCCAACCACCATCTTAAAGATTAGCCTGAAAGATAGTGTTGTGGAAGGGCACGCAGAGAACTCCATGTGTTAATTTCCTGGAATTTCTGGATTGAAACAGATAAGAGCTGCATGTTGACATCTGTGAATTGATGTGGCCTTTAGCTTGCAAGCTGATCAGACTGTGATCAGCAAAGAATCATGCTCAGAATCACTTAATAACAGACTCAATGAGTTAAATTTGGGAAAAAGAAGGGAAAAAAAATCTAGGGACTTCAGTTCTACATAGATCAAGGTGATATTTGCAGAGTCCCTCACAGAAGGACTGCTTCCTGGTTAGATTTACTGTCTTATTTCTACATGCTAAGTCACATTAAAAAGTGTGTACTGTTCATGAACCTTCAAGAAAGTGGTGTCTGTGGTTCCAAGAAGTGCAAGCGTGTGAAAAAATTAGTCCTGTCTACAAATACACGATACTTTGCACTTTCTCCTTGCAAATTACTTAATTTATGGATTAAAACCACAAATGAGAAATTTTGGACACAATGGTTTTGAAGAATACACCTTCAAATTATACTCACCATAGTTATATTACCACTACTTTTCACAGAGAAGACTGTAACAGAGCTTCAAGAATATGTGCTTCCTCTTTATTTATAAAGATTAGATATTTTAATTGGGCTTTTTCTTTGTAGTCAACCTATATTATTTATACAGAGAAGTTTGGGAAGAGGGGCAGAAATCTTATTAAGCCAAAAAATGGAGTTTTACCATGGATTTTAGTAAAGCCAGACATGAGGGTCACAAGTCCTAAAACAAATTTACATTAAGGCAATGATGTAGTTCAGTGTGAATAAAGACAAAACACTGGTGGGAGAAAGGCTATTTAGACCTTCATGTTTGTAAGGAGATGTTTTAGTGTCCCGGTGCAGAAAAGTTGGGCAAGCATACGGACAAAAGCTGAAGGCTGAAAGTTCATGCAAAGCACAGTGAGATCCATTGCTATGGAATAAAATCACTTTCTCTCAAATGACTCTCCAGATTTGTCCCTCTGAACATCCATGTGGACAGCCTTCCCACCAGAGACCATCTACTCACAAATGTGACTGAATTTAATTTATTATAGCAAATATATTTCTCTGAGACTGAAGAATCATAGCTTCATAGAAAAAAAAAAATAGGTTGGCTAAGGGTTATCCAGTTCTAGTCCCCTGCTTGAGAGAGGGGTAACTTCAAAGATAGAACAAGTTGCTTAGGGCTTAATCAAGCCAAATTTTAAAGGACAGAGATTCACCAGCTTTTCTGGACATGTGTTACAGTATTTGTTGTAAAAGGTGTTTTCCTCATGTCCAGTTAACGCTTCTCCTTCTGCAGTTGGGACTCTTGCCTCTTGCCCTTTCATTTACATCTCTGGTTCTATCATCTCAGTAATCCCCTGTTCATACCCCAGTGGAAGACTGCTATTAGATTCACCCTCTTGCTTTGTCTTCTTCAGCACAGAAGAAAAAATCTATCCCTCAGTCTTTCCTTTTATATTGGATACTCCATACCCCTGACCATTCTGCTAGTCCTTTGCTGGACTTGCTCCAGACTGACCATACCCTTCTATACTGACAGACAGGTACCAAACTGGACACAGATACTAGGGGCCTGAGAGTATCCCCCCTCTCGGCAGTTGGGCTGCTGGGGCTCAGGACCAGCATCCTCCTGGAAACTGTCGGCCAAGGCTGCCAGACAGCACTGTGAGGACACCGCAAGCCAGGGTTGACATCTCATTCTGTCCCCAGGGAGGTGCTCCATGCCCACGCTGTCATGCTCCTGTCTGGGGTGGTGGGATGGCTCTGGCTATCAGGTCCTGCTTTGCCACCCTGGGAGAGCCTCCATTGCTCCTGGAACTCAGGGAGTCCCCGTCCTCTGGAGGTCCCTGACGACTCCAGATGTAGCCTTACAAGAGCAGAGGAGAAAGAAATAATTCCTTCCCTCAGCCCACTGCTTAAATTCCCACTATCCAACATGATCACTGCTGTCCAGTGGCTAATCCTCTGAGCTGCCCACTTCTCCAGCCTTCTTTTATGAGACAGCTAAGGCCACCCTTACAAAGCCTCTCTGGTAAAATGCGTGTCATAGTGGTACCCATTTTCTATCATTTCTAACCAATAACAATAGCAAGGTGTATTTAGGGACACAACTTACTTCATATATTCTGGTTTTAATTACCAAGGTGCTAAAGAATATGTGTAAAGCACTTGCAACATAATAACACCCACGTTAAAGACCTGCTGGAGCATTTATTAGAAGAGCATTTCTTTCTTCTTTAACATGTGAATGTGTATAGGGAGGATGGTCTTCCTGTTTCCCTTTAAAAAGAAAAATATTAGGCTTTGATTCTCTGGTTTCTTTTCATCTTCTTCTAGCTTAAAAAGCTTCTGGAAAGGAATAAAAAAAAGATAGAATAGCAAAGAAATCACAAAAGGAAGATATCAATAAGAAGCACTACTGACTATTCTCTAAGCAGTTTCCAAGCAACTTTTAATGGAAGGTCAGGCACAAGCAAGATAAAGGGAGGAAAAAACAAGACATTATTTCATACAATAAAGTGACTGTGAATGCTGCCAGTTACAGAGGAAATAGATTGGCCAGCTTGAGCACTTATTTATGTTTTTCTGTGAATACAAATGAAAATTCTGCATAAAGGGCACTATCAAATTTGAGCGGGAGTGTTAATTCCAGCAATAGGTTTGCATTACTCCTTCGAGAGGCTTTCATCACTAATATGAGATGTTGACTCTGTGGTAAGAATAACGGTCCTATTGGATTCCCTCATTTTCTTCTGTCTGAAGAAGTCTAATACTATTTGTCTTTAATTAACTATGTCTTACATTTGCAGCTCCAAGTAGATTGGGTATGGGCTATGTGAATGGGGCAACAGAGAGGTGGAGCGACTTTGCCAATATTGCCTTAGGTATCCACAGACGTCCTAACACAGAGATTGCAATGGTCAGAGCTATACCTCTAGTAATGAGACAACCACGTGTGCAGACAACCCTGTCACCCAGCACTGCTGGCTCCTTACAGTAGCTCCCAGTGGAAAGAGGCGGAGGCTGTGTCTGAAGTGCCTATATCTGTATGTGTAATTCAGGTATAATAACCCCATGCAGCACTACAGGCTTGGGGACGAGTGGCTAGAAAGCTGACAAGAGGTAAAGGACCTGGAGGTGTTGATCGAAAGTCGGTGAGTATGAGCCGGCAGTGTGCCCAGGTGGCCAAGAAGGCTAAGGGCATCCTGGACTGCGTCAGAAACAGTGTGGCTAGCAGGAGTAGGGAAGTGGTTAACCCCCTGTATTTGGCACTGGTTAGCCTGCACCTCAATTACTGTGTTCATTTTTGGGCCCCTCACTACAAGACATTAAGGTCCTGGAGCGTCTTCAGAGAAGAGTAACGAAGCTGGTGAAGAGTCTGGAGCACAAGTGCTGGGAGGAGCAGCTGAGAGAATGGGGAATGTTTAGCCTGGAGAAGAGGAGGCCCAGGGAGACCTTATCACTCTCTACAACTAGCTGAAAGGAGGTTGCAGACAGGTGGGGTTTGGTCTCTTCTCCTAAATAACAAGAGAGAGGACAAGAGGAAGTGGCCTCAAGTTGCACCAGGGGAGGTTTAAATTAGATATTAGGAAAAATTTCTTCAATTAAAGGATTACCAGGCATTGGAACAGGCAGCTCAGGGAAGTGGTTGAGTCACCACCATTCCTGGAGGTATTTAAAAGACACGTAGATGTGGTGCTTAGGGACATGGTTTAGTGGTGGTATTAGCAGTGTTAGGCTAACAGCTGGACTTGATGATCTTAAAGGTCTTTTCCACCTAAAAGATTCTATGATTCTATGTCTACTTTTTTCTTCATCCAGCATCTGGCAGCCTTAGACAGTTGGCAGCTGAAATAGTCCTTTTGAACCTGAGTGTTGTAGCAGGCAGTCTGAACATATCTGTTTGGTCTCAAAGTCATAGAGCACGAAGCACCCTTCTGTATGTTACCTGTATCATTACCAAGGAGCAAAGGCTTATGTGTTCATGCCAAGAAAAGCCCTTGGAAGGAATCCAGGTGTTGATCTGGGGGCCTGAAAATTGAAGAAGCCCAGTTATTCATTACCTTGAGAATGCTGGCCCATTGCATAGTGATAGCAAGTGAAAAACAAAAACCTTCTTCTGTAGTTTCAGTCTTGGAGCGAAGAGTTAGGCCAACAAGATGACAAAACTTGGTTTGGTAAAGCTTTTCTTCTCATGGCTGGATTTTTTGATGTCTGCACCAGGATGATACTACAGTCTCTCTCTCCACATGGCGCTGACAATTCTCCCTTCCCATCCATCCTGTCTTCAGGTTAAAAAAAATAGGAAAGCAGAAAAACTGTCTGAACTTGGATTTTCAACCAGAGAAAATACCTTTGTCAGGAATTGCTTATGATGAGGTTTTGGGTCAGACTCCTATAGGCTCAGCTGCATGAGGAAGACCATCAAAAGTAGTTTAGGCACTGGGAGGTCCCCACCCTTGCTGCTGTGTTTAATTTGCTAGTCCCGTGTAGAAGTCTTGGATACCTATAGAACAGGCCAGATTCTCACACCACCTATATCTAGGCAACTGAAACCTGTCGTTCCCCTCCCAGCACTGTTAGCTAAGAGGGTTAATACTGCCAGACCACAAAGGCTTTTGCTGTCCGGGAGTAAGGTCAACACACACAACAGAGTGGCTGTGATGAATTGCTGCAGCTGAACACGAGTCTTTGAGAAGCATCTCCCTGCACACGCTCCTATATGTGCTTTCTGGAGCTGCAGAGTAATGCCGAGGCTGCTTTTCTTACTCTGGGTCCTTGCTTGCCAGGCACAGCTGGTGCATAATCCAGTCTGCTGAGATCCTGAAGCAGAGAGAAGTCACACTATGTCCTAGCAATACATGAGAGCTAGTGACCACATAGGCCTGTATTTAAAGTGTGAGATTTGAGTACAAGTTTCTATCTTTGATACCCATGCTATATTTTGTCCAGACAAATTGATTACAGATATTAAAGTGAAGGGACCAGCTTTTTAACATGATTTCAGCTGCTGAAGTCTGCTCAGCTTTTGCTTTCAATTTACAATTATACATTCTGGAGGGCACAAGAAGCAGTCTCAGAATTCATCCCATAGTATGCTATGATTTGGTTACAGTGCATTTCCTCTGTTCTAAAAATAGACAGAGTGAGAGTTTGAAGGACAGGTTTTGGTCAACAAATCTGCTCCTGTGTTCTGAAACCGTGTTATGAATGAGACTGTCTTTTAGGATCAAGGGTAGCCAACAAACCAGGATGCTGATATCTGACAACATACACTTATGGAAGAAGCAGATATTGTTCAGCAGAATATTTTCTGTAAAATGCACTCAGATATATCTGGAAAATGCTGTGAAAATCTCAGTATTCTTACAGCACTTCTCCTATTAGATATGATTTCTGATTTTTATTTTTTTATTTAAATCACAGCTCTTCACAAATTGTATGCAAACTGCATGCATCCCAAGCTTCTGCCTGTGAAAAAGGACACCAATGGGAGCTAATTACATCCTAATTGAACGTGCTGAATTCAGTCTGAAGCAGAGGAGATATTTTTCACACAAAGTTCTCAGCAGTGGACGTGGCAACACATTATCGAGGGTGCAATAATATCTTAGGTTGGTGCAGCTGTGTCTGCAGTAAGCTTTGAAATCAGACCTTAGCCAGTATGATTTGTTCTACATATAGACTGATACAGGATCTGCAGATGAGCTTCCTTCTGTTGTCTTCTCCTGATGCACTAGACCAGCTTTGTGGTCCAGACACACTCAGCTAAACTCACCTCCTGGGCTGAAGTGAGTGACACAGGTGACAACTCCAGGTCAGAAGATGGATGTGAGAGGAGATGCCTGCCTCAGAGTGGGTTGATCCTGGTTTTATCTGGGCTGCCCTGCTGTCCCCTGCAGAAGCCTGGTGCCCAGCTCTGAGCACGCGGGTTATGTTGTGGATAAGAAGTGATCTGTCAGGGCAGCACAGTGTCTCTCTCAGTCAGCTGCTGGTCGTGGGTGTCTCTTCTAAGACAAAAGGTTAAAAGAATTCCAGTATTTTACTTACAAATCTCTTGTTTTCTTTTCTTGCTTTTAATTTAGGATTGTGAAAACTTCTTTAGTCATGATGGGAAAAGAACATCTGAAGGTCCATGCAATTGCATTTATCTTAATTTAAAATAGTTTATGGAAGTTACCGTGATTCATTCGTTTATTGTATGAGACTGCATTCCTCACGTTTGCTCACTATACTTCTTCCTGCCTTTTTATTCTAATTTCTTCTTTACCTGCTTTTAGGTTTGGGGGGATTACTTTGAGAGTTATTTGAGAATTTTTTTCAAAGTAATGTTCTGCACAGCAGTCAGCAGCTGGGCATCTTAATAGGACCACACTATGTGATTGTTCCACTGAACTACTTGCTCCCTTGTTTCTGGGGCCAATTTAAAGCTCTCGTCTCAGTCTCCATGAAAAATCCTTTGAGTATTTTAGAAACTGTCTCAGCTGGACCAAGGCTTCTTTTGAGCCAACAAAGCTAATGGTGCCTAATAAAACTCCTTGTAGCTAAGGAAAAAGCATGACTGGATGAAGTCTCTAAGTGGAATTAACTACCAGAAGGAATGAGTTTAAGCCCAGTCTAAGTTGTTTTTGGAGCAGCTGAAAACATTTTAAAAACAATCTTCTTGAAAAAACCAAAGACAAGAAATTACAGCAATAATAACAGGAAATATGGGGCTTTCAACTGGTCCTCCGCAATAGGCTTTTATGAAAACATTAGTAATGGGACAAGAGGTAAGGTACTATTACGGCTATAAAGACAAAGAACTGCAGGTAGGAGCAGACAACGATCTTTCTAACCATTGCTTTCAGGGTACTGAACTCCCAGACACTAGTATGTGCACATAAGTTATTTTAAATAGGATTTAAAACATCAGTAACTTACAGATCTGCCTTTTAATTCCTAACCTGTCTCCTCCTGCCCAAGTTCAAATCTTGTCTTCCTTATCTTATAACACTTAATGAATATTTAGTCACCACTTCAGGATTGATCTACATAAACCATGACTCTTCATTTTTACCTTTTACACTTTCTTTTCTCAACACCATACCAGCTTATCATCCCGTGATCTAGACTGATATGCCAATTTGACCTATGCTGATATCTAGTCCAAAGTTCAAATGAGAAGGCAATTTACATTGGTAAAAATTATCCTTACACCTTATTCATATTGCTATATTCAAATATAGAAGTATTGTCTGGAGAAATGTCATCAGTGTCATTTTTTCACAATGTTTTTTGTCACAAACTGAATAGTATAAGCTATGATAGAAAGCAGTGTAAATAAATAGAAAGGAAAAATTAAAAAAAAAACCAAACCAAAACAAAAAAAACCAAACAAATAAAGGTATGAAGAGATCAGGAGTTTCATTGTTTCACAGGTGAAGTGGTCCAAAGAGACAGATTTTCAACAGGAACTCAAGAGCATATCTCCAAGTCAACCTTATCTGCCTACAGGAGCCAGGTCTTTGAACATGTTTCCATGGTTTTTCTGTAGCATATGACCTAATTTTCCAAATGTTTTTTAATATTTGTCCATTTATGCGTGTGTTCCTAAGAAATTTGCAATGTTCTGAAAATCTGGGTACAAATCTGTAAGTTCAGTGTTTAAAAATATCTAGTAGGACTTATATGCTAAGGTAAATAATTGTCATTTGAATTTTCTTGCAAGCCTCATAAACTAGGACCTTAAAAATGAACATAAATGCAATTAAACTAAATAAAATAAAATTTTCAAGAGGACTTTGTGG
Source organism: Rhynochetos jubatus (assembly GCA_027574665.1). Taxonomy (NCBI): domain Eukaryota; kingdom Metazoa; phylum Chordata; class Aves; order Eurypygiformes; family Rhynochetidae; genus Rhynochetos; species Rhynochetos jubatus. The sequence continues at coordinate 72,358,536 of CM050650.1, forward strand.
CTTGGCAAGCTTCAATGAAAGCTGAAGAAGCCAGTTTCTCTGCTCCATTGTTTGTTTTTATGAAGCCATTTTGTATATAATGATGTGATGATATGTTACCGTGGATGTAGCACTAAATATAGCGTGAGAATATGTGTGCTATTTCAAGTGATCATACAAGGGTGTGTAGTGGGGGCTGCACTTGCTGTATGTGCAGTACCCTATTTATAACAGACATATAGGATGGATTTAGTGTACTAGAGTGAGCATTTGAACTGAAGACTTGTAAGGACATGGTGTTAGGGCTAAACAAACCAGAGTATCTAAAGTGTCAAAAGGAATACTGAATCCATGAACTGTATACAAAATTAGCTGGGTTTTTTTTTTTACTATAGAAAAAATCTCACCATCTCTGGCTTGATTTCATTTTATGCTTAAACTTAGTAGTCAATAATAAATATGGTCTTGATCTTGCAATTTATGGTGAGTGGCTTTTTCGCTCCCACAAATAAGTCAAGTGAAATCAAGTAATCCCTCAGTGCATAGGCTGTGTTCATGTGGCAAATTACAGAATTATGGGCTAGTGCTGGTAGGTGTCACTGGGATTCATGTTAGTGAATCAAGGCATGGTCTCTGTTTTATGGTAGGAAGACTATTACTCTCTCCCTTCCTTCAGAATGCTTGAACACACTTTCTTAAAGCTTTGATAAATTTTCTTGACCCTGCAAATTCCATGAACCCAAACTGAGATGCTGAGCATCTACTTTCTCATCTATGACTGAAGAAAAATGATTTTTCTCCTGGTTCTTGCACAGGCTACTTCTATACTGTTCTACTGCACTTTTCTTTGACATTATCTCCAATGTTAACATCCTTGATGTATAAACTTCCTTCATGAAGAATTTAAGTTTGGCCATAGGCTGTTGGTTTTGAACACTGAACCTATTTGAAGTAGGCATGTGACTTGCTAATAGATCTCAGAGACCAACAAAGGATGTGTTGAGGAATTTCATTTCCCTGTAGCAATAAATGACTTGGTTAATTTGTCACAAGTTAAAAATATTTGGCTTACCTGGGAAGCTGAAACACCACAAAATCAGAAAATTAAAGCTATACCCAACTCTAACTTCTTCATCTATATGTGCTTGAAACAAATCATTACAAGCATAAATGTGAACACAACCTGGATTTAAAACGCTAATGGGCAAACATACAATGTTTTGATAGATTTGCTGTATATGTAGCTATACAGAACTTTGCCCTGAATTGCATCATTCCTTCAAAGATTATAAGTATTTTCTTGGATTCCAGGAATAGCAAAGATAACACAGGGACATGCCACCTGCTTTGTGCGAAGGAATCTCTTCCCAGCATCTTTTCTAAGGTCACAAGCTTCCAGTCCAACATCCTTTAATTCCTAAAGGAAGGAGTATGAGGTTAAGTTGATTGATGTCTGCGTGCCTTCTTCTACTGATGGTGTGGATGGAGACATACCTGTGGAAATCTCACCCTTAAGGGGTCAACCCAAGCTCCCTCCACTGCTGAATGCCGTAGCTGGTTCTGGGGCTGACCCCGTCATTGCAGAAGGTGAGGAGGATGCCCTTGGGAGCATACAGAGCCTCTCCAATTTGCATGATACCTCTGTCTCCCCAGTGAACCTCATTGCCTAGTCCAAGGTTCAGCACACAAGGACAACTCAGAATTTAAGAGTCCTGGTCTGAGCTAAAGTCTCTTGCTGTGGCTACTTTAAGACTGACCCTGACCTAGGGACACTACTTCTCCAGGCTGGTACTGACTTTAAGTTAGTTTCTCTCTGCCATTTACATCACACAGATGCCATTAACACACGTGAACTATGACTTAGCATGTGTTTAGAGATTCCTGTTGTCATGTATTTGTGCTCTTAAAGAAATCTTCCTATAAGAATTTATGAAAACTAAGGAGTTTCCCTGAGTCCTTCCTTGCAAGGCCATGAGCCCCTTTTATCAGCTCCAGCAGATCTGCTACAGCTGCCAGTGACTATCAACAAACAGTGACTGAGGGAAACATATATGCCCATCAGCACTACAGTTGTGTAGGGTGTTTTTAGCTGAAGGCTCATGACCTTTGAGCGAAGTCATACAGTAAAATGCAGACATGTGTAATGCATTCAGTCTCTGGACCAAAGGCTGCACCTCCACATCTAGCCATGCAGGAACACTGCAGCATCTCTTCCTGCAGAAGTGAGGAGGAATGTTTGTTTTCCTTCCCATTACATAGATCCTTTATATATTAGTGCCTTATGTAAGATACTGGCATTGTAGGTGATCTAGAGCCTGTGTTGCTATTACAACTCCATAATTTCTGAAAGCAAAAGCCCTGAGACCCTAAAGACAGTATTTTCAAAACACCCATTCAGAGCTGAAGTTGGGCTGTCAAAAGGGGTTCCTAGGGCTGGATTGTCAGTAAGAAGAACTGAACATACCTTTGGAAGCCTGACTCCAGATGCACTAAGCAAAGTGTAACCAGGCTTGCAGCACTTCTGAAAGTCCAACATTTAGACCTCACAGGAAACTTGAGGCAAAGGCTGGAGTGGGACCCAGGACTTGGTTCCAGGTTTCTCTGGCCCAAGATGAACGTTCCTGTTTACGCAAAAGAAGCATGCCATGTTCAACTCCAAGTGTCAAGGAAAACTTGGTCAGCGCAGAGTTACCAAGACCATAGTTTGGCAAAGGTGCTGGATAAAAATACCAACTCTTCCCATGAGATTTAATGACTACCAGTAGTCAAGGTGAAGCCTGTTTGAAACTATTTTTTAAGGGATTTTATTTGGTCAAGACAGAGCATTCTCATCACGAAGATAGAGAGCTTTTTGAACCAGATATGGACACTTATTTTCTAATACAGGCATAGGAACATACCTGTCCCTCATACTTTGCCACATCCTTGGATTGCCAGAAGACAACATCCCCCTAGGCATAAAAGCTCCTGACAGCTCTCCTTTTCTGCAGAGGGTATTGATTTTGTTCTGAGGGGCACTGTGATAGCCATGTGCAAGCCAAGGTGTGGGGTGCAGCTGGGACCAATGCCTAGAGGAGGGCATGATGAGACTCCTAATACTGGGATCAACCTAACCAAACTCAGGAAAAAGTATGTTGAGAGCTGCTCCAAACCTGGACAACTTTGATGAGAAATATTTTTGAAAACACTTTCAAAGTCTGAAATGTTTTGTCTGGCTCTAACAGCAGTCTCAGCACTGGAGGGAGTGCGAGGACAACTGTCTCCTGATGTCATCCAGATAACGGCGTGATGGTCTACAACTCTCTCTGTCCTGCTACCAGCCTTCACATGTCTAGAGATGACTCAGCTTCACAGTACTGTGCTACTACATTGATATTCCATTCTCTAGGCCATAGGCCCTCCCAAAATTTTGTTCAGAATTAGTTTTTGGTTTAATGTATGTCTGGGCCTCTTGACATGACTGAGCTCTACTATTGTGAAAGTGTGTGCGTGTGTCTTTTTTTTTGTTTTTCAACAGATGATGATCTGACCTCTTCGGCCTGTCATCTTCTGCACCACAGAGCAGAACAGGGGCCTCTTAGGGAACTCTGAATAGAAAACACTATTGTTTTACTTAGAAAAAAAATTAATATTACAGGGGCTAATTGCATGATTTAACATTTGAAAACTTTGCATTCCTCCTCTGCTTTGGAGAGTAAAAGGGCCTATTATCATTTCCAGGCCAGATGTTTTAGTTTATTGAGCCTGTTTTATCCCTGCACCTGTCTAGGACCAGCAGTTGCTGGATTAGTGTAAGGAGCTGAATTAAAAAATCTGGACAACTGTTACTGAACAAGTGAATGGTGTGAAAATGAGCAGGCTTTTGGTATAAAGGATTTACTGTTTGTGACACAAGGCAGTACACATCATTTATAGTGCAAAATGAGCACGCAGTGTTCATTCTGCATGTCCATGTGCTGGTATATACATTACAAAGTGACAATTACAGGAACTTCCAGTGAGGGAAAGAAAGGAAGGAAGGGGAGCGAGGGAAGCAGGGGACACACTACACCATCCATCTGTGAGACAGCCGTTCAGTTACAAGGAAATATATATTATTTCTGGTGGATTACACTGATTATAAAAAGAAGAATTTGGTTCCTGCCCCCACAGCAAACATTGCTGTGCATCCTGAAGGAAGCAATGGCTTTTCACTTGCCCCTTTCCCGTGCTGTGGCTCTGTCATTTGCACTCTGCTCCCTCAAACATAACCACTGGATAAGTTTTTTTCCTCTTGTTTTTTCTTTTTCCTCCATTGACTAAAAGGCACTGTGCCATGTGAATCACAGAAGTAGTTTCATATCCCAGTTCTTTTCGATATGGCTGCAAGTATGGCCAGTCCTACTGGGTCAGAGACCAAGATCCATCTTGCCTGGTAACCTGTCTCTGACAGCTGAGATTAAGTAGATGACTAGTGCTCCTACATCTTTACAGCCTAAAAACCCACAAAACAAATATGCCTCAAACACACACTCTAGAGGACTAACTGCAAGAGGTAGCTTGTTGGAAAGTTGTTTCACAAACTGCCATTGTAAAATTTGCTTTTGAAAAAAAAAAAAAAAAGGCAACAGTAGTGAGCCTGTAACTTCCCTTCCCAGAGAATGGTTGCAATCCAAGGTAATACAGAGTATTGTGATTTGCATTTGCAATCCATTGACTTCTGCCAATCAAGGTATAAATCTTGCTGGTTCATGTTATCAGTGATTTACTGTTGATATATAGCAGAGCCTAAAAATTAGGGGCAGATGTAAGTGTGAAAGTGGTAGTTAAGTGAAGAGAAATGGTTCCCCTGCTGTGTGATCATTTATTGTACTCCACATGAAAAGAAGTGGCTCTCTCCCTCTATTTCTCCCACCGTCCCCCAGCCTTGCCCATGATAAATCTTCCTTTTCCATATGGAAAAAGTCAAGGGTCTATTCAAATACTCAGCATGAGGTTGCTCCTGCCTCTGCAAAGTTGATGAGATTAAGGACTGTGGATGTTACTTCTTCTGCTTTATAGGTAGAATCACAGACAAAATAAAATCACTCATCCATCATCAAACAGCTCAATCTATGGTAACAAGTGAAACCAAACATTGTACGTGACAGCTCAGACATTTAACCACAAGTTCATATGCCCTCCAGGCTTTTCAATAGCATTTGCAATGCCTTACTTATCTGTATACACTGACTGTATTTGTACAAATAAACTGAGCTAAGTGACTGTGACTTGAGCAAGGATATCCTTATGTGTCTAAATGCAAAGGTAGGCTTGGTCCACATTCAGTAGGAACCCTTTTTATGCTGAGACAGAAGGCAGCTCATGAGGTTTGTATGATAAAGACAAGGCTTGCATCTTCCCAGCACCCTCTTAGATGTTGTTGCAAAGGGGCTGACTCATTGCGCAGGCAGGTTGCTGAACATAGACCCTGATGTGCTGATGGTGCAGATGTTCTCTACATTTGGAAGACACTGTGTGTAGAGAAATCTTAGAAATCAATTAGTTCCAGATTTCAAAAGGTATGCTTGTGTGCCCTCCCTCTCAGTGATATATTTTACTGTCATAGGTTTCCAAACTCTATGACTTCCAGTTGACTAGTGCCTAAAAACCTGTAAAACTCTGGCTTCTGGTCAATTATGACAATTAGAAAGCAAGAATAGCACATCCCCAAAAGTCCTACATTGATGCAGCTGGACAACTGCAGTTTAGTTCTTCTGCATATCATAATATTTCATCACGTGCAGTTAGTAATGTGACAAAAGCTTAACATCAGACTCTTTCAGCATCTTCATAAAAAGTCTTTGTGGAATAAGGAAAAAATACTGATTTTTCATTCAGATTGTAGACAGTGAACCTTAAGAATTACTTATTAATTTGCTTATTAATTACTGGTTTATGACAGGGATAGAGTTACAAGTTTTAGCTAAAAAATTGAGAAATATATACGTGCATGTAGGTTTTCTACGTATTTAATCCTGTATGTAAAAGATTACCTTCTCTTTTCCTGTCTCTGTATTATAGTGTAAAAATATTTCACCAGGCAACTGATTTTACATTTTGTTGTTTTCCGTTGGAAAAATGCTGTTCTTATTAAAGATTTTTTTAAGGTCTAATTCTTTTTCCGGTCATGATAGCAGGGTAAAGGAGGCATGTATTCAAATGAGATTTTGCTGGCTAAATCAAACTTTGGTGTAATTGTCCTAAAACTGGTTTTTGCATGCAAAAGGAATGGAACCACCAAAACTTATTGGCTTATTAAAAAAAAAAAAAGCTTAAAATGCTATATTAAATAAAATTCATTTACTAAGTGTCCTGCTAATTTCATTTCTGTAGTGTCTTCATGCAGCAGCACTTCTGGGCTGTTGATTTCTAACTAAGCTGGGAGCTTTTCAGTTTGGTGTTACCAGGAGAGTGCACAAAGCTGTCCTGGCACAAGGCATACAGCAAGCACTTTGCTAGTCTGGTACTTCCACAGCCACCTCGGCGCTCCTCAAAACGATTTATCAACAATGCTCTCTGCTTCTGTACTCATCCAGAGGATACCGCTGACATGAAAATATATTTGTGTTTTGACACTAACTCATAACTCTCAGTTATGAGACAGTTTAATTTCTCTGACTCCAAAAGATCTTTAAGGATTCTCACTCTCAGGCAGTGCAGCTCCTCTGAGTCCCTGGTACTTACGGCACATACATTTCCCTTGTTGGACCAAACCCTTGTGCCCTGTCCCCTTTATGAAGAAGCTGCTGAATACCTGCAAGGTGGGAGTCAATTGCACAAGGGCACCTGCTAATAAAAATGTTGGTAATACCAAATATTTTGTGTTATTTGTATGATAACGCAAGAGCCAGTCAACTACCTGTAATGTGAGAAATGGAAATCCGTGTCCGGCTTCTGTCAGTCACGGTGGCCCTAAGTGATGTTTGCTGCTGTATCAGCTGATGTCACTTATGCCCAATTCCCAGCTAACCCCAAGATGCAGGAGGGAGAAAATGGTTGCTAACTGTGGTTTTGTGCTTCTGCAGCGAGAGGTGACCAGAGCCCAGACTCAGCAAGGCTCCCAAGGGTCCTGCTCAAGTTGGGCACTTCGCTGAAAAGGGCTATGAGCATACGAAATTCTCGCATAACCTCCTATAGGAGAAGAGAGATGAGTGAGGCTGTTATAAAACACGTAGGGTCTTTGTCAATAGGAACCTATTTTAACTTTAAACTACTCGTGGAGCTTTTATCAGCGCGCTGAGCCCTCCGAGGGACAGCTGAGTGACACGCTGCCTTTGAAGATGCGGCAGCATCTCTGGCAAGACATCAATAGACAAAACATTAAACTCACCTGGCCTGTCTTGTATGTCACCAGGCCCTGTTTTAGGCACCCGACCTTAATGAAAACGTAGTGCTTTTGTTGGTCTGTGGCTAATCCAGGCAGAGAAGGAAGGAGAGTTGCAGAAACACCATTTCCCTTGCATGGGAAGGATTAGAGGTGCCAATTTTGACATCCTACCTATTCTTAAAATTCTTGTGCTGGTTGTAAATGAAAAAAAAAAAAAAGAAAAGAGAACAAAAACAAACCCAAGAGACTGCATTGTGTGTGCTAAGCCTGAGCTACGAACCTGCAGCCTGGAGACTTTTGTCACTTTGCACTTCTGGTTTAAATTCACAGTAATCCTTCCAACGCAGTGTTGAGTAAGAAAGAAATAAACAGGCTAATGCCAAAATCCCCCTGTTTATAGGATTACTCAGTGATAAGAAAATGACTTGGATACCTGTGTGGGGAAGTGGGGGAGGGAAGAGGGAGACCCCTTCCCAGAAGGAGAAGGGAGTGTGGATGCAGACCTTGGGGTACCAGTTTCTTTGTCAGACAGTGAGACGGTGGTAGAGAAAGGAAAAAAAAAACATTACTTCCTTTCGAGTCTGTTTAACTGATATGCACCAGAGTGAGTTTGTATGTCTTCCCCCTGAGTGGTGGAGAGCTTGTATTCACTTCTGTGGATAAACCGCATAGCTGACCATGGAAATAATCAGGACCTGGTTACTGTCAGCCTGCCATCAATAATTTACATGCCAAAGTTCTGAAATATTTCAAGTAAAATTAGCATGGAACAGACTTGAATTCAGCACATATTCAGGAGCATGCCTCTAGCAGCTCGTCCTGTTTTCCTTTAAGGTTAATTTAGCTGAGTGGTCCCATGGCACTAGGCTGTCCATACTGGTTTATCTTTCTAAACTGTTCAAATAAATGTTCCCATTTCACTTCTAATCAGCCTGCTAATGAATTTCAGCAGACTGAACTAAGCAGTATCTTTGACGTAGCAGAAGCCTGAAGAGAAGGGAGATGTGTAGTACCAGGATGGATGTAGCCTGGTAGAAAACATTTGAATCCCACCACTTCTGGTCTGTAGTGTGTCAGTGGTTTTCTGTGATCCTCTGAAAGAGACCATTTTAAAAAATTTTGAGAAGTGTGTGGGATAGCTAATGAGAGCTGCTTTGAAACAGCTACAGTGATGTGGGACAGATGTTATTTATGGCTCAGGATGCTTTATGTGACATTGGAACCAGCTGAGGAGCAAGAGAGCGAGTACGGCACTAGCTTGGGTCTCACCTTGGCTACAGAAGTACAGATGCAGTGGATGTTTTTCACCTAGCCTATGTCACATTACCTGTCAGGGAACTTCTATTGGCAAGTAGTTTCTTGATACTTTATTAAATAATCAGTGGGTTTAGTAAGAACAGACTGAAATGCAAATTGCCACTGTTTTATTAAACTCTTTGAACAGACCTTCATTTTTAGGTGGGTGAATTACAGATTTGCCAGGTTATCCTCTGAAGTAATCATAGCATCAATCTAGTTATGAGTGCAACCACCTTTGAAAGGGCTTAGGGAATGCTGAGAAGAATCCAAATCCACCAGACATGGCCACAGCCACACCTGGGGATGTAAAACTTATGTACAGAAATGCTATTTCACATTGGGTAGTGTATAATAAATGGTGTTTACTTCGTGCATCGGGCATCTTAAGCCTACAATTGGGTGAATGTTTCAACACAGTCTAATATTAGGAAAACACATTAAGACTAGATGGAATTGTCAACCTCACATAATGGACAATCAAACCCACAATCCCAGAGTTTAAAAGTTATTTGTCTTTGGTTCAGACAACTAAAAGCCATCTTTACACTCATGTTGGGTTGATTTGAAATGAATTTATCAAAAACCTAAATTAAATGTTTTATTCAAACTAGGTTGGGGTTTTTTTTTGTTTGTTTTGTATCAAACACTCTTCAAATAAAAAATAATCAACACTGGCAAGATCACTATGAGCTGAAAAATTGTGAAGAGCTAAAACAAATAATGCATTCTGATGTTTTCGATTTATTGTACTTTGTGAAACTTGATTTTGTTAGTTGAATTTGATATTTGAAATCAGCCTTTCTGTGAAAATTTTTATCTGCGTTGCAGTCATTTTGCAAGGTCCCTGTTGGAGCCACCTACTTTACCTTTTACAAGTATTGTCACCTGATGCTTATGTACCCAGCTGAAGTGCATTGAAAGCAGCTTTCTCTGCTGGAAGGGTATCTTGTAGCTAACCTTGATGTAGCTAATAAATTCTTGTGATTCCCATGCTTCAGCTTGTAACATTAACATGCTTATTTTTGCCATGTGAGAGGGAGAGCTGAAGCACAAGAACATTCAAGCCCAGGTCCACAAAAGCACCTAGAAAGAATAAGCCATTAAGCCTCACCTCAGTGACACAAAGGGGTCAGAAGTCCTTTCCGTATCTGCACTGAGGCTGTGCTACTGTATAGCAAGGACTATCAGGTTAATGGGGTCAGTCAGAGAGAAAATAAACTCTTGCTCTGCAGCCTGGTGAGGGAGTCCCTCCACAGGGAGAGAAGGTCCTGTGCTCTAGCCCTTGGCCTTGAAGTGCATATCCATTTTACATCTAGAGTAAGGCAGCACAAATTCAGAGACAGACTTGCTCATCAGTGTGGCTTGTTTCTGTTCTCAGGTATGAAACTCCCTGAGTCTCTTGATGCACACGAACTTCACACCCAGACCCCAAGGGGGACCCTGTTGTAGGGCTGATCTCATACAACTTCTGTGAGAATGTAAAAGAAATCTGTTGCATGTAAAGGGCCTAAAATCAAGTCTCTCAGAGTCAAAAGCCAGTTCTCCAGTCCTACTCTGCCTTTGCCTCCAAGGAGGGGAAACACAGGAAAAGAATTTGCACTGCAAGGTAATGGGTAATGCAATCTATGGGGGGATAGCAAGGGTTTAGTGGTGACTGGCAATTTCTCATAACCTATCAACAGTGGGTAATAATCCCCCTCTATCTGCCTGTAAACTGATCACAGCCACTCTGTAACGACAGCTTATGAACCTTCATCACAAAAACTGTTTCTATGTAATTTTCATAAACGAAGGGAACTCTCATTAATGATCAGAGATGACGTGAAACAGGTGGACAGAGATATTCATTGTGGGATGCTCTCACTGTAATAGCAGAATCAGTTTTGTGATCAAAACATGTATTTTGGAGAAGAAGGAACAACAAACAACCTTTCTCATAACAGACCTGATGCCATTAACTAAAAAGCAACATAGAAAGCACTTTTGACTTTCATTTACTAAATGTAATCTATCATTTACCCACCACAAGCGAGACGTCAATGTCTCTTCCCCTCTAGTAAATGGTGGATATGGAGGAAAACTAAGGAGTAGTGTTCTTCCTTTGAACAGTGCTTCCATTAGCAGAAACACTGCTGTTTCTAAGTAGCTTTGCTGTTGAAGCACATGGCCACTGTGCTTAAGAGTTTTAGATCTTTTAAAACAGCAACAACAAAACCTTTTAAGCCAAAAATCTTCTTGAACTTAAATACTTTAGACAAAAACTTTTAAAATAAGCTCATGACATCACCAAATGACTGAGATTTGCCTTTTACACTTTAGTCTGGGGAGGAAAAACACTCTTGTTCCTTCCCCTGGGCTTATATTCACTTTGCAATGAAGTACCCATTATTCATTTAAATTTAAAACTGAAGCAGGGAACCTTCTCACTGCTATGTGCTCTATCAGTTATTAGCAAGTGAATGGGTTATTATGGCTTCATTTTTGGAAAATCCAGCAGAACCACCATCTATGTTCCTGCCAGCCCTGGAGATTGTTTTCTGCTTTTTGGGCATAGGGAGATCCTGAGGTAGTACAGAGCTGAATAAGGAATAACTGTGCTTTACCCTCTTGATCCTCAGCAACGGTTTGCTACAACTGCTGAGCCAGTCTTTGCATTAGTCTGCACACTGTCTTATATTTCAAAATAAATAGAAAGGATATTAAGCACAAACAGATCAATGGTAATATTTTGTGCATCCCTTGCAAATGACAAAATTCTTCTTGAAAAAACAGACATCATATGTATTGTCTGGAATATGTGCTTGCATCTCAGAAAATTTCTACTAAAACTGTGTTTTGTTACCTGATGCACAATTTGATAAGGTTGAATGTATCATCTTCTATACAAAGTGAACTATTGTCTCCCTTTTATTTTCTATTGTTTTGATTAAGACTTCCCACTCAAGAGAATGTTTCTGTCACTGAACCAGCGAATTAAGTCCTCTTTTCCTGAATAACTCCTGAAAAATTATTATCAAAGATTATTACGGTCACTTTTGTTCACATACATGTTTTCAAAAAGTAGTAGCAGATAATTAAAAATATGAACACAAAGTTAAGATGTGCTAAAACTGAAAAATGGCAAGTATTTTTTTTCATGACAAACATCACATGCTGTTCATGAGAAGAATTAGTGTGTAAATGTGTCCTTTATGATGTTCATAGAAACCCTTCCTCTGTACAATAAGGTGTATATTTATGGCAAAAACATTGTAGCGGAAATCAGAGTGATTCTAATCCAAGGTAAAGGTACTTTTTAGATTGTAAATAGCTGTATTAGAAGACATATCAGTATAGTTATACTTTGATTCAGTCTTTCCTTTGAGAAGAAATCCTATTCATGTTTTAGTGTGTTGATATAGTCGGCCTCATTTGGAGGTATTCAGTGTTTTTTGTATGGGAAACCATCTAACAGGAGCTACTCAGCTCTTTATGAATAGAAACTCAATTTCTTAAGTATAATAGAGCTGTTCATTGGGTCTGCCCTTGTGTTCTATCGTTGAAATTCAAAATATATGTTCTTAAACAAAAAGTGGCATTATGCAGTCCACATCCAAAGGATAGAAACCTAAACATTTCTTTATGAAGGTAAAATGAGGTGGGAAATACATGTAACAAAAAGGAGAGGCTTTTTTTGTAATGCAATGTAACTAGATACAACAAACTGTGGATGGGGTCTATAATATAACAGCTCTAAGAAATACAGTACGGACTTTGATGGCAGTTTTCTCTGGAGCATTCTTCATATGGTGCTGAATATCTGAACAAGGCTGTCAGTCTCAGAGCAGCTAAACAGTATTTTTTGTTCTGAATGAATATCTGAGTGGATGAGACTGATTTGTAAATCTGGTCAGTACCTTTTCAGGATTTTAAGTCAGAGTAATTCTGAGTTGGCCGCTTGCAAAGGAGCTGGTCTTGTTCAGCCTGGGGAGCTGTTCACTGCCTTCAGAGAAAAACTATTTGCTAGGGCAACAAGAGTTTAACTGTACAATGAAAATTATCTTTTTCTATAAGTCCCTTGGTTTCAGTGAGGGTGAGCCTAATTGTTAAACCAGGCTTAATAAGATTCCAAATTCCTTTTCTGAGAAGATTCAGTGTTTTGGGTTTAGGGACAGAAGCTCAATCGCAGGGAACTGGGGGAAATGACAGGCTGCTTCTTGTCATCCCTCCTCCTCCAGTGCCCGAGTCTCCCTGTGTTTCTTCTTCTAACAGAAGCTTCAAATGTCACCATGGGACTTCTGAGCTCCACAGAGATCTCAGGGTGTCCCAGGGCTCATTGCACTAATGGTCTGCATCCATGGTACTATCCATGCCTCACACAGTCCCTGTGTGGTAGGATGGATGTACCACTAGGCCTTTTGAGGCCACATGCTGGTGCCTGTGCAGGTTGTCCACATGCTGCTCTTGCTGCCGGTGAAGATGTTTTGGGTGTCACTAGAGAGCGGGGCTGCAAGCTCCACTCTGCAGTAACCTAACTGAGCTTCACAGAATCACAGAACAGCTGAGATAGTAAGGTCCTTCATGAGATTGTCCTGTCCAAACCTCTTGTTCAAGCTGACCTACAGCAGGTTGTCCAGGACTGTGCCCAGTCAGGGTTTGAATATCTCCAGTGATGGAGGCACCACAATGTCTCTGGGCAATCTGTAACCTACAGGGTCTGCCATTGGGTATTCAATGTGTTGGACATTCTTGATCTATTGTCCTCACTTCATGGGTCAGCACTCAGTGTGTGCTGGTCTAACTAAAGGCAGCACAAGATGTTACTTATTTCCACCAGACACCAGCAATTTCTCCTCATGGTCCATGGCAGGCAGTGACACCAGGAGTGCTGGATGAGTTCCCCCATGGCCCTGGGCATGGAGATACTGGGCTTCCTCTCCTGGAGGTCTACCTCACAGTGAAGGTTGACTGGGATGTGCCTGTACTGGGCACTGGTGAGGCCACATTTTGAGTTCTGTGCTCAGTTTCAGGCCCCTCACTACAAGAAAGACATTGAGGTGCTGGAGCCTGTCCAGAGAAGGGCAACAGAGCTGGGGAAGGGTCTGAAGCACAAGTGTTGTGAGAAGCAGCTGAGGGAACTGGGATTGTTTAGCCTGGAGAAGAGGAGGGTCAGGGGAGACCTTATCACTCTCTACAACTACCTGAAAGGAGGTAGTAGCAAGGTCAGTGTTGGTCTCTTCTTCCAAGTGACAAGTGATAAGACAAGACGAAATGGCCTCAAGTTGCACCAGGGGAGGTTTAGATTGGATATTACAAAAAATTTCTCCACTGAAAGTGTTCTCAGGCACTGGAATGGGCTGTCCAGGCAGGCGGTTGAGTCACCATCCCTGGAGGTATTTGAGAGAGATGTAGGTGCTAGGTTAATGGTTGGATCTGGTGATCTTAAATGTCCTTTCCGGTCTAAATGATTCTATGATTCTACGTCCCTGAGAGCTGACAAGAGTAGGGTTCTTGGAAACTGTTGGAAAAAATACTTTGCCACTTAACTATAAGATTTTTCTCACTAAAATTGACATGGGTAACTGTTCAAATTACTATTTTAGCTACAGCATAACATGCTTTTAAGGCTACACCCATTCTTACTGTATTTAGAAAGGTCAATTTAAGATGCAAAATAAAATGGAAACATTTCATTATTCTTTCCCTTCTAAGCCTCTTTTTAATTATGCATTTCTTCTCACTGTTGTCTCATGACAGAGACCTGGTTTTCTTGTTCATTCTGTTCTCACAGTGCAACTTGAGCTGTGTTCAGTGTTATGTTACTTCCTTCCTGTACCAAGAAACCTCTAACATGCCCAATTTACACTCTTTGCTTTCACTACACATTGTGTCAGCATTCCAGGCTGCAGTTAACAGTGATTAAATAAGACAGAAATGCCTGAAATCCACTACTGATCTTGTCTGAAACACAGGAGCAGACAACTTCTCTGGTTCTTGTTCTGTACAGGTTCAACTTGACTGCACTCTTTGCTCAAAAGCAGTTGTTTTTTTCTTAGGAAAGAAACCAACAATTCCTGACCTGGAAAATAGCTTTTCATTTTGTTTAACAATTTTTAAAACTTCACTGACATATAACCACAGATTTTCACCTTCCATTGCCATGATATCACCAAGGTGTACAAAGCATATGCTCTGACTGAGTCCAATTGTTTGAAGATATAAACTTGACTTCATCTCCTTTTGGTGTTTGGCACTCTCTGTCTATTTGTGGAGAGCTATTAACTGTCATGCCAAAACTACCAAGTTCTACTGGGGTGAATAAAAAAAGAGATAGTTAAATGAATACAAAAATAAATAATCAAAATTTAGGATTGAGAGAGATCTTTCCCCAAAACTATATTCTGGCCTTTCATGAAATTTGCTGGATTTTGAGTGCATGCTGTCAAGCCACTCTTAACCTGTTTTGCTAAAACATAGGATTTTTGTAAGTAAACTCTGCCTAGTCTGTATGTGTGGCTGTTTGCATACAGTTGTCCATTTCAAAAATATGTGAATGAATAATAGAGACCTCCATGACATTAGCTCGTAGGTCTTGAGAAAGCTATCAGATAAGTGTAGCAAACACACTAAGATTAGTACTCTCCCCAAAGGGAAAAGTTGTAATTTGAGCTCAACCAGATTGCCAAGGAGCAGAAAATCCATGCAAGGCAGCCATAGAAAACCTCTCTGCATGACTTCTGCTGCTCATGGGATTACCCACTCAAATTCCTGTTGCTCACCTGCTCCTGCTGGTAGGGTTGGATCGTCCACCTCCACCAGCCTCTACTCCCACTGCGGGTGTTGCTTTCTGGCAAACTTTCCCTTCCTCTTCCCCCTGGCTCCTGGGACCTGCCTGGAGGAGCTGCTCTGACTGCAGCAGTTGTGAAGGCAGTGGTAGATCAGGGAGCAAGTGGGGACTCAATAATCTGCAGTCTGGTGCTGTGCTACTTGTTTGGCCCTGGCCCCACCAGTCGCTTGTTGTTAGCTGTTCACTTGAAGTTCACTTGCAGCTGGTGAACTAGTTCCCTTGGTGTGGAGACAGTTTGCTCCAGGGTTGTGCTTTAGCAGAGTGCATGGCCACAAGACAATATGTGCAGCACTGGGCCTTGCTCCCAGGCATGCTTTACACGGGTAGTCTGCAGGGTTACGGAGGAACAGCCAGTGTCGTTGGCTCTGAGCCCTAAAGGATCAACTACCTGCATCTAAAACTGAGTAGGGATGTAATGGATAAAAGGGATGAGAGAGTTCAAGGGCCACTGAGGGTAGGAGAACACATTAACCCAAACCAATGGGGTAATAGGAAAAGTGGTGACAAATATCACATAGTCAAAAGACTACCTTGCCTATGTTATCATTCTGATTAATTTGTTTCATCAGTATGAAAGCCTTCCTTTAAATTCTACTCCCCAACCTTACTGAAGAGTATCCTCCATTAGACAGGGAAAGTTCAAATTCTTCCCCTAAAGAGCATGGCTTCAAACACAGAAATCACTCTGCGTTGTCCAGGATGTTGTCTGGAGCAAGGCTGGGCCACACAAAATCCATGTTTCAGCTTGCTTACTGCAGGGTGACCACTGGCAAGAGAGTGAACACAGAGATTTGGCAGATAACCGATGCTTGCTCTAGCCGAGTCTCTGGACACCACAGGTGTGCAGAGATGAGGACTCATGCTCTCCTGCAGAGCGGGATACTGGTGGAAGACTTCAAGGCAGGATCACTGTAGCAGGACTTCCTCCTCCGATCAGAAACGGAGATAAGAGTGAAACTTTAGCTAGAGAGTCTCTTCTCAAAAGGAAGATCTAATGGCTTCTGAATGATTGTGTAACCATCTAGTGCATTTAGCCTGTGGCAGGAAAGAAAGAAAAAGAAAAGGATCAGGAAATCCAGGATTGATCTTAAAACTACTATGAAGCAAATCTTAGCACATGAATGAACCGAGTACAAGGTTCATTCTCTTAAAAAAAAAAATCAGAGAAAACAATAGGGTTGGAAAGTAATTTATCTGTATGTTTAACAAATAAATATAATAACTGCATAAAACCCCTCCACCTATTTTAGGAAGAACCAAATAAAGACCAGGACTTGGCGTTCTTTTTGCTTCCCCTTTAGGTCTTTTCTCAAGACAGTGGTGAATTACAGGTAGCAGAGAGTATATATTGCCTAAACTGTACATAGTTCAGGCAAGTGAAACCTGTGCCTTGTCACAATATTGATATGAGTGTTGTACAAAGGAGCTCTGAGACGATGCCTTTGCAACAGTGTGACCATTACCATCAACCGGAGTGAAGAGGACAGGATAAGTATGCCATGAACAGACAGTCCTGACAAAAACACCTCTTCCCAGCAGTCAAAAACATTAGTGGTGCAAACAGAAAAGTTAAGAAAGGTAGACAGAACACAAATCAAAGATGAGAAACTTTTTGACTTCTGAGAACTATTTATTGAGCACCTCTGACGTGTTAAAACTTTGGTGTCTTTTGCCAGCAGTAAGTATAGATCTCTGCACTTTGCGGTAGTCGGGAGTGTTGGCACATTTCTTGTGAGGCATTTTATTGCCATCTGACTGTGGTCTTCCTTATTTATTTTCATTGCTTCTTAAATATGCATAGTGTTAGGCACTCAAACTCTGAGAAACAAGAGATCTGAGGCACATGCTAAAGTAAGCTCATGTGGATTTGCACTGACTCCAGTGCAATCTCTTGTTATTTCTACCTTGATGACAACAGTCATTGAATGAAAAATCAGTCCCAGATGGGACAGATCCCACTGTGGACAGTTCCTCACCTTGAGCATTTGACTAAGATAATGTACATGATGGGCTCCTGTGCTGTCTTGTGTGGGTTGGAGTGAGGCATTTGTTTACACACCTCCTGAAACTGGAAGCAGGGAAGAGAGAAATGCAAATAAATATGTATATGCCTTAATGACAAGAGAGCAGCTCTTTCCTCCCTCTTGTTGGAGACCTGCTCGGCCCATAGTATAGAGCAGTTTTTGTGAGTGTGCTTTTGGGGACTGGCCTCCCAGATCCATTTTGAGAGAATGGAAAACAACTAGTACAACTTATTATTAGCTCAAGATCGTGTACCACAAGACTGTGGCTCACATTCTGCAGAAAACCAAAGGCTAACCCTGCCAGGAGGTGTTGATCTCACACTGTCTCCCTGTTCCTCCCTCCCCCCCTCTTTCAGTCGTTTCTAAGAGGCTTCAGATAATGATTTTGTCATTGCTATGGGTTAGTGAGCACAGCTCCCCTTCTCCGCTTGCCATTAGGGTCTTTCATGTCTTATTATCAAGGTCTCTAATCTTCCTGCCCTTTGTTGAGTACTGCAAGCCTTGTTGCAGCTGTTCTGCATGAGTTTAATCTAACTCACTGGATAGATGTGTGGATGAGAATCTCCAAATGTTTGTGTTCTGCTTAGATGTTATCATGAAAACATAGCAGCCTTGACCTTTCACATAACTTCACTAGCCATGAATGGTGGCAAGCCCTGTCCCCCAGCCACATAAATTTCATGCCTGTTCATCAGCTGCTGTGATGCAGAGGAGCATTTTATCTCCTTTACTTTTAACATCTTAATTTGGTTACATGGCTTTCCTAGAAGGTGCTCTTTGTATATTTTCATCCCCAGCTTTTGGCTGCCGGCAGGTATTAGATAGCAGAGTGCAGCCTGGACACTTTCATTTGTAGAACATGAGCTAATTAGCAGTTTTAATGGGTTTAATGGATTGCACCAGGGTCTTACAGAAACAATGCTTCTTATCTAGCTAGCAATAATTGGGAACACAAATTAGTAGATCCCATTCTTTCTTGTAATTGCATTAAACCAGCTTATGTTTGAGCTGGAGCTGTACCTATGTGAATCCATTTATGAAAGCTGTTACACCTTCCGGTTTATTTTGTCTTTGTGGGCATATATGTTTATACTTGTCACTGAGGGAGTGCCTACATGTTGCTGTTCCTACTAGTGTTTAGTTCCCATTTTGTTTTGGTACTGTTTACCATTTGTAATGAGATCCTAAGAGATGACACAGCTTTATGATGGTTACCTTCTATTTCTTAATCCCTTGTTATGCAGTTACATGTACTAGATGGTTTACATATTAGATGTTAATTAAAGGGGAGCAGATGGAATCTGTCAGCATCAGAAAGGCTGCGTGTTCGAGTTTCTGAGCCAGCAAAAGCCATCCACCAGTTTTCCAGGAAGGCAGCCTGCTGAATAAAACTGTTGTGTGTCAATGGGCTATCAGAACTGCAATTTCTTTGCAATTTAGCTGCAATGTGATTGATTAATAATAAAGAAATTATAAGGTAGTTAAGAAAAACTGACTTGTGGAGCAGCAGCTGCTGCTTATATCAGTATATCCTTAATAGCAAAATAGCTTTGATGCTGAACATGAAGCCTTGTGCAAAAACCTAGCACTTCTGATTTCATTCACTACTCTTCTCCCACCTTCCTGCAAACAGACTTATTTCTATGTAGCGGGAAAAAAAAAAAAAAGTTGCTTTTTTTTTTCCTACTGCTAGGGCTTCAAAATTTTTTCTATATTTCTCACATGCGAACAAACCTCCCAGTTTTCTAATTATGCAGAGTAAATTGAAGGGTGGGCTCTGAATCTGCTAGTATACACACAGCTTCTGGTGGGAAAGGGGTAAGTGACCGTGATTCCAGGTTCAGCCTTTTGCTCACTAAGTCCCACCTCTACTCAGAAACATGCTTGAGTATGGAAGTAAAACAGTAGAGAATTTGGCCTCTGTGCCAGTGAGCTACAATATTATTTATTTTCTCTGTTTGAGTTGTTTCTTGATGGTATATGTTGTGGGATGGCTGCAAAGGGCATGATCTTTGACAGCTGTGCTGGTACTTGTAGTAGCACAAACATTTACACCCTTGAAAATTAGATTGTGAATCAACTTTTTGACAGAAATCCCTAAGTACTCTTCAGAGCATTTGGTGAGATGAGCAGAGGAAAGATCAGAAGGAAATAGAAATAATGGGGGGGGGGGGGGGGGGGGGGGGAGAGAAGGAAAGAAAGAGTAGAGGCAACTGTAATGGATGTTGATCAATAATATACTCCTGGTTTTGACTTTCAACACCGCCCAACTCTGTTCCTGCCCCTAGGCATGGAGCCTTGGTTCAGACAAGCGAGATTTTTATAGACTCATAGAACAGTTTGGGTTGGAAGGGACCTTGAAGATCATCTAGTTCCAACCCCTCTGCCATGGGCAGGGACACCCTCCACTAGACCAGGTTGCTCAAAGCCTCATCCAGCCTGGCCTTGAACACTGCCAGGGATGGGGCATCCACAGCTTCTCTGGGCAACCTGTTCCAGTGCCTCACCACCCTCACTGTGAAGAATTTCTTCCTGATGTCTAATCTAAATCTCTCTGCTTTCAATTTAAACACGTTACCCCATGTCCTGTCACTACAGGCGCTTGTAAAAAGTCCCCCTGCTCTCCCCTCTCAGCTTCCTTGTAGGCCACCTTCAGGTACTGGAAGGCCTCACTAAGATCTCCCTGGAGCCTTCTCTTCTCCAGGCTGAACACCTCTCTCTGCCTTTCTTCATAGGAGAGGTGCTCCAGCCCTCTGATCATCTTCATGGCCTCCTCTGGACTCACTCCAACAGGTTGAGGGGGCCCCAGAGCTGGACGCAGCACTGCAGGTGGGGTCTCACAAGAGCAAAGTAGAGGGGGAGAATCATCTCCCTCGACCTGCTGGCCACTTTCCTCTGGATACAGCCCAGGATACGGTTGGCTTTCTGGGCTGCCAGCGCACACTGCCAGCTCATGTCCAGCTTTTCCTCCACCAGTACCCCCAAGTCCTTCTCTCCTCTCAGCCTGTAGTTGTGCTTGGGATTGCCCCGACCCAGGTGCAGGACCTTGCACTTGGCCTTGTTGAACTCCATGAGGTTGGCACAGGCCCACCTCTCCAGCCTGTTCAGGTCCCTCTGGATGTCATCCCTTCCCTCCAGCATGTCGACTGCACCACACAGCCTGGTGTCATCAGCAAACTTTCTGAGGGTGCACTCAATCCCACTGTCCATGTTGCTGACAAAGATGTTAAATAGCACCGGTCCCAATACCGATCCCTGAGGAACGCCTCTTGTCACTGGTTTCCACTCAGATATTGACCCATTGACCACAACTCTCTGAGTGCAGCTATCAAGCCAATTATTTATCCACTGAGTGGTCCATCCATCAAATCCATGTCTCTCCAGTTTAGAGACAAGGATGTTGTGTGGGACAGTATCAAAGGTTTTGCACAAGTCCAGGTAGATGATCTCGGTTGCCCATCCTTTCTCCACCAAGGTCATGACTCCATCATAGAAGGCCACCATATTCGTCAGGCATATGTTGGCTGTCACTAATCACCTCCTCATTCTCCATGTGCCTTAGCATGGTGTCCAGGAGGATCTTCTCCATGATCTTGCCAGGCATAGAGGTGAGACTGACTGGCCTGTAGTTCCCTGGTTCCTCTTTATCCCCTTTTTAAAGATGGGGGTTATGTTTCCCCTTTTCTAGTCAGTGGGAACTTCACCAGACTGCCACAACTTCTCAAATATGCTGGATAGAGTTTTTGCAACCTCATCTGCTAAATCTTTGAGGACCCGCAGATGCATTTCACCAGGTCCCATGGACCTGTGCACCTTCAGGTTCCTCAGGTGCTACTGAACCTGATTGTGTCTAACCATGGGCAACTCTCCATTCTCCCAGTCCCTGCTCTTACCTTCTGCAACTTGGGGGGTATGGCTTGCACCCTTGCCAGTGAAGACTGAGGCAAAAATGTTATTGAGCACCTCGGCCTTCTCCATATCCTGGGAAACCCAGGATATTTGGTCTTCCTGCTCACCAGCTTAGGACGTGGCAGAAAGAGATGAAGGGAATCTGCTGTATGAGACAACAAAAGGGAAAAATGGGAAAAAAGAGGTTGTCAAACAGGGGATGTTACCTTTAGTGGCTTCCAGTTTTTCTCATCTTTATGCAGATCATATTCCCTCTGGTGGCGGGATGCAGCCTTGAGGTGGTTTTTGTCTATGTGTTTGGTAAATGACTGTGGAGAATGGGGCGAGCTCTTGGGTTCCACAACTGTCTGAGTGAATGACTGGTCCATCACCTCTCCAAATAAAAATAAGTGCAGAAATAGCATCACACTGTGTAGCAGCTTAGAGACTGACAGGCATGCCCTAGCGAATGTGGTTTTGGTGTGGGGGCTAATATCTGGAAAGCAATTGTCTCAGCTGAAGTGATGATAATTAACTATGAAATAAGTGAAAATAAGATATTTTCTGTGATCTGATAACATTGCAAAACCACAGTCATCTTCTACACTGTTTGAAATGCATTTTTGTTCTAAAAAGAAGGGCCAGATCTTGATTCCTATGGAAAATCCTTAAAAAAACCAGGACTCTAAGTTCCCTGGAGTGACTGAGCAAGGTTTTATGCAAGCAGCTTTCAAGGTCACATGCTGGTTTTATATTCTGTTTTGTGTTACAGTGGTGACCAGGCTTCCCAACCCATTCAACCAGGCACTGGCAAACAGAACGTGACTCTCTTTCTGAGTGAACTGGGGTTTTAAAATCAGTATGGCATCTGGTACTATATCAGATACCTAGGATAAATCCAAGTTTTACCATCAGAAAATGGTTTCTTTTATGGACCAAATGTGTAGTCTTAGCACTTATTATGTTTAAGAAGACTGACAGTCTATGAAACATGCTGATTACTTTTTACCATGTTTTTGTAGCTTGTAATTTCTTATCCTGGGTAGGCTTGAACATATTTCTTTCTTGGTAGTCTCAAACACACTTTCAGTATTTTGCTCAGGATTGACACCAGGTAACTGGCACAAGTTTCCCTAGGTCAGCTTCTTTAGTCATTTCCTCTTTCTTAAAAAAAAAAAAAAAAAGTCGTCAGTTTTCTATCCTTTGTTATTTTTTAGTTTACTGCTGAGTGCTTAAAAAGAAATTCTGATCTGAAGAGCTCCTTAGCTCTTTGGGATTTTGGATGCAAGTTTGAACCTGCTGGCTTTGAAAATAAGTAATTTTAACAAATGTTTTCCTTATGTTGGCTTTTTTTCCAAACAATAAACTTCCTCTTCCATTTATAGTAGTATATAGGATTACTTGTTCTAAAGGTAGCACAGCAGTCTCTTAAATGTCTTTATTTCTTCTGTACCCCATTTCTAATTATAACATCTGTTCCTGTATTAATCCAACAACTAGTGTAATTTTTTATATATCTTTTTTCAATTAATTACCTTTAGTTTTAATGAAACGGCCACTGGTATGTTAGATCTTTCTTTCATTTCTCTGAGTGGATATTGTGTATTACATTTTATAGCTAAAAGCTTTCCTTTTCTTCCCTCCTTATAACTCTTGTCATTTAAAAAATAAATGTATACCAAGTGTTCCTATCTGCTTTTAACTAAGGCAGAGTTTTCTAAACAATTTTTTTTACATGTCTGTGGAATTTGACTTTTCCTCAAGCAATTCCTACTTAAAATTGATTTCTAAGTGTCATAGCAACTTAAGCTTTTGGAAGATTCAAGCTTCAGGTATGTTGCTCAGTCTTCTCACACCACATAAATGAACATTAGATCACAGTATTCTCACTTTGGCAATTGAGTTTTCTTAATATTTTATTTTTAAGTCAGTGATTAAAACTTTGCTCATCAGAGATAAGCCCAGTACTGAATTAACCTGTGAGGGATACTGTAGTAAGAAAACTGTCTGTCTTGCTTATTCTTTTTACAAAAGCCATAAGAGCTTTGTTGCTAACATCATGAAATGTCCATTATATGTTGATGGAATTATGGACAGGGGCAGTAGAATTTGTTTGACCCTAAACATACACCCATCACTAGATTAATCTTTAATGTAATTGCTTACAACTTTAAATCATAGTGTCCTGCACTGACAATGTCTTTGTAGAAGGCTGAAATATCCTCTTGCAGCACGTCCTTCTCCAGCTCTAGTGGACAATTAATTGATTTCTTAATTTCAACATTCAAGGTGTGATCTATGCTACCAGTATCAATCACCTGTCTTATTTCAGCTTAATCCAGTTCACAGGGGGATTGTATGCCACATGCCATTTGAGCTTGGTTTTGATGCATGAGTGGGACACAGTAAAGCTGGATCCAATACTGGACAGGTAGGAACCAGAGAAGCTTACTAAGCATGGGTGATCTTGCCAAGGAGAGCCTGTTCATCTACTGACTGCATGGTCATGGTCCTGAACTAGAATCAGAGTGAGTCTTTCCCTTGACTTCATCTCAGAGTGTGGACCCAGAACTGTTGCTGAGGATGCGGCACTGGCTAGATGTTTCTCACTGAAATATGTTACCTTAATTTCTCTAGCAAGAGTTTCACATTAATTTTCATTTGCTGCACAGATTAGAAAAATGTGTTTTCCTTCTGAGATTAATGTATAATGACATCTATCCAAAGAATGCTTAAGTATTCACACTTCAGAGAAACTGACCTTTAAGACACACTTAGATAAAGTAAGCTAAAATCAGTATCGCATTCTTGTTACCAAGGACACTTATAATCATCTTCTTAATTGTCCTTGACAATCTTATCATTAAAGATCTTGGCATTAATTAACTATATAATGTCCCTTGCTTGATAAAATCAACCTTGCTGGCACAATAGGCATTGTATTCCCCAGGCATTCTTTACAGGGACTGTATCTATAGCAGGGGTCTTCATGCTACTAATGTTGCCCGGATGACACACAAACATTTGGAGCACTTAATTGTCCGAGAAGTGAGCTGAATGAAGGCAGTGGTGACGCTGTAAAATATGTTCCAACTCAGTGTTTCTTAAGGAAGCTTTTATGCCAAGATTAGTATCAGTGTTTAATTGACAGCCTCTTCACTTAGTTAATTACTTGGGCTATTGTAGCAGAAAGGGAGAAATGGACAAAGGTATTTGTGATATGAATCACTGCCAATACAGAAACAACTATGTGAGTGCTGTGAAGATCAGCAGGAAAAATACTGAATCTTATCTTTCTCCTGCTGGAATATGATGTTCTTTCAGCATTTTCAAAGGAAAACCTGAATCACCACAATAACATTGGTGGTTCAAAGGCGGGCATCTTCAATGCTTTTATAATTTTCAGATGACTGTTAGGAAAGATTGTAAGTTGAAGGCTGAAAGTTCAATCTGTGTCTTGTATATCAAACCACAGTCAGACAGAAATTGTGTGTAATTCCATACCTGCACACACACAAAATACATGTAATTAACAATACAGCCCCACTTTCATAAACAGAAATCGTCTTTAAATAATGAAAGACTTGAAACACCTTCTGTGCTTTCTTAAAGTATCATACCTAGCCTAGCTATACGTGGGCTATCTCAAACATGAGGAAGATTTTTTGTAATATATGGTTACAGTGTGTATGTAATATATAGTCACAGTGCTTATGCACGCACCACTTTTCATTTTTAAAAATGGGCAGGCTAAAATTTTGAATGTGGTCTGCAAATATTCACACCTTAATGAACAGACTCTAGCTATGCTTAAAATATGAGTATGCCCAAGATACAGCAGTCCTGTTGAGAATGTTTTCCAGAAGATATAGTTAAAGTCATCTTGGTGTCTCACCCCCATCCCCTTGAGTGCTCATGCAGTATGTCCCTCCAGCTGTGCCACAGGCAGATACGAGCCAAAAGCACACAATTGCTGAAGGGAAGCAGTTTCTGGGGTGGTCCTGTATGGGCCTGAAACCTCCAGTTCTTGGAAAAGCAAATTTCTCCTTCTGTCTTGTAGTCCTACATTAGGTGAATGAGGGACATATTACCCATAAACTGAGGGAGCCACCAAACATACCAGGTTTGGCAGCAGTGATCTTGGGACACTCTGTTGACTCCACCAATGGCCATGGCAGAGATCTTCATAACTGCCAGTGAAAAAAATCCCTTTAAGCAGAGCTATAGGAGGCAAGACTAGAAATACTCCTCACATAGCAGGATGCCCATGCCCTTTCTGGTCCTTTGTTCTCTGGTGTTCCATGACTTGTTTCCTGCCCAAATGTTGTGTATCACCACAAAAACCCAAAGGACTTAAGCAGTGAGGTGGGCAGGACTGTGAAACATCCTCCCTCTGTCAGTGCCACTGTACATCCGCAATGAACAATCAGAGTATGACAAAACTTTCTGAGTATGAATTCTAAAATCTCTTTGGACTATCCTCTAAAGATTGGGGATCCATTGCTGGCCCACCAAAGCAAAGAAGATTTTAACAGTTAGTTAGCACTAGAGATCTTCTAAATCATACCAAAAGTAATGAGCATTAGCAATTTTAATGGGAGACTCTGACATGAACACCACTGCTGTGAGCAGGAACAGCTCAGTCCCATTATGAGTCTTCTATTTCCAACAACAAAGTGATCAGTTCCCCATATCTTAACAGGTAGCTTTGGGTGCAGTTTCACTATCAGCTTATGTTATGAGCTCCTGATGAAAAAGGCCAGCTGTCCTCCTGTCTGGTCCACGTTACATGTCCTCTCCCCAGTCACCAGTACCCAGCTGCTGCCTGGCCAGGGTGAGCCACCTCTGCTGTCTGCTCTGCCTGGAAGCTGGCATTGAAGAAGAACAAAGCAGTCGACGGATGAAGTGATGTGGCTGTCTGAACCGATACACAGGACGGGCCTGGATACACAGAAAGAGGATCTGGGACAACAAAACAGTCCTTCTGGGGGAGAGCTGGCATCTAGTTTGGCCTCAGCACATCATGAATCTATGCTTCTGTGGTGTATGTGATGTGTCTAAATGCAGAGAGACACAGCCAGGAGTTTTCAGAAGTGTTCAGTTAGAAGAATTGTGATTAATTTTGAGCAGACACCTTTGACTCAATTGCCCATCAGACTGTATTTTTGTCTGTATTTGCATTTTTCCCATCAAGATTCCTTAGGCACAATTTTTAGTATGGAAATTACATTGCTTATGAAAATGAGCAGACCTTTATTGCATACCCTTGATGATCCTTCTGGAAAGTTGTCATTTCTCACTAAGGAAAATGGGAGCAAATGCTGGGCAAAGAGAGACTAAGATCATTACTGCTGCCACTGCATCTGAACTGGATGCAGGTATACCCTGTGAACCTCTGAAATACTCATGCCCATAAAGCATCAGGGCATGCATTTTTTCCACAGAGACCATTAATTTGCTTTTTCCCTCTGTGATGGAAGGATTCAGAGCTTCCTAGATGCAAACAATTTTTTTCTTACCTGGCTCTGTTTTTATTTTACAACTTTTTTTTTCCCCCCTAGAGATTTCACCTCTTGCTAATAATTTTACAGAACAGATTTCACAAAACTTTACATATCCCAAGACAAACAAAAAAGTGTTGCAAAAGTTTGGATTCTCCAGCACTCTCCCTTCCAGACTCCTGGATTTGAGTTAATGCAAGAGTTTACTTTTCTCCCTCATTCCCAGTTTTCACAAGGGAAATATGAATGCAGGTGAATGTACTGGGGAAAGCCCACAGGAGAACAGATGGGAAGACTTAGGTGTCAGTGAAATTCAGTAGTAGCATCAAAAGATCACTCCAAAGCTTCTGCATTTGGATCTGAACAAGGACCGAACAGAGGTCCTGCAGGCCAGTGGTGCTTGAACCTTGATGTAGTGTAGGCTGAAATATGCTTTCCAGTTCATTCAGGGGCAGGGCTATATTTCATGATTTTTGACAGAGCTTACAAGTTTTCATCGCCCTCAGCCCCTGTCAGATATATAACTGAGGCCAGTTTCCTAATATTTCAGGCCACTCTCATTTCATCTGCCTTTAGACACTACGTTTTCGTAAGTTTGAGAAACGCTACATTAGCTACCTCAACAGTTAGGTTTTTACCCCAACCACTCACTTTAGGAGTCATCATATGTCTCATGAAAGTATATCAAACAGATTAGATTTAGTGGATGGGCTAAAACTGAAGGCTATATCTATAAGGATGTGACTTTAAATGATTGCACCTGACCTCTAGGAGTTAGCACAGCCAATCTAACACCTTGTTATGTATCAAATTCATTTAGGTGGTGTCGTGGTTTAACTCCGGCTAGCAAAATACCACGAAGCCGCTCTCACAAATCCCCCTCCCCTCCTCCAGTGGAAGGGAAGAATCGGAGGAAAAAGAAATAAGGAAGCTCGTAAAATTGAGATAAGAACTATTTACTAATTAAATCTAAATCAAGGTACTACTACTACTAAATAATTAAAATAGTAGAAAATGAAACATACAGTACAATATATACAATATGATACAATATGATACAATTCCCCACCATCCACTGACCAATGCACACCCAGATGTTGAGGGATGAAAATCAGACCCAGAGAGCCCGAGAACCACAGCCCGAGAGCGATCGCAGCCCGAGAGCCGCGGCCTGAAGGCCGGAGCCTGGGAGCCTACGCAGCAGATTCCGAGCAAACCTTATCACTGATAACACGGCCAGAAAACTCAAAACAATCCACCAGCTCCCACACGAATGAGCCAGCACAGGAGCTGGCAAAGCAGCTAACACAGGAGGGTTAGCAAGTGCCCAGAGAGATGAGCAAGGGAGTAAGGGAGAGAGAGAGAAGGGAAGAGTAATGGCTACCGGACCCTCTTCCCCACCCAAAGAGACCGGAACATGACGGACTATGGGATGAAATACTTCCTTGGTTAGTCTGGGTCAGCTACAGTATCCGAAGCGGACAAAAGACCTTGAGTTCAGTACAGGCCATCCCCAGCATCAGCTGAGGCCTTATCAATGTTTTCACTTACTGTCCAGCAACAGAGTTCCCTGGCAACCAGAGTAAAGGGAGTTAGCCCTTTCCTGACTGAACCCAGCACAGGTGGCTTGTGATATTGTATATAAAGAAACCATTTTTCCTGCCTTTCCTCCTACTATTTCATTAGTCCTGTAAACGTTCAAAGA
Organism: Rhynochetos jubatus; assembly: GCA_027574665.1. Lineage (NCBI taxonomy): Eukaryota > Metazoa > Chordata > Aves > Eurypygiformes > Rhynochetidae > Rhynochetos > Rhynochetos jubatus. Next base: position 72,387,106 of record CM050650.1, read on the forward strand.
CTCAAAAATTAACAAAGTACTTTGAAATTACATGCACCCAGGAAAGAAATAAACTTCAAAAGTATGAGTCTGGGATAAGAACAATCTGGTTTCTGGGACTAGAGTTCAGGCAAGCAAGGCATGATTAGGCGGTCCAAGTCTTGGCTACTTGTTGTCCCTGCAGACACAGCCACTGGTAGAGCTGAGTGGTCATTTTTGTCCAAAAGCTTGACTTGGTAGCTAACTGTGGCTGGGTCTTGATCTCCTCGATGCCCACTGACACAGGGAAATCCTGTATGAAGATATTTTATTGCTCTGAATCAAATTATGCCAAACCTTCTGCTTTTTCCCACTGTTGGAGTAAATGAAATGCAGCCCTAGAAAGAGAACAATTTGTGACTCACAAAATGGCAGAATTAGAAGCATGGCACAATTGGCTGCTGCCTTCACTAACAAATCTTCTTTTACTTAGTCCTAGTACAAGCAGTAGCTCTCCCTGTGTCCTTCTCTTTAGTTCTCCATTCTCCATCTTGCAGAACTTCTGCTGTTATTTTCTCTGGCAGCTTACTAAAGCCTCGGAGTAACTGAAAGAAGTAATACAAGGGAAAGACTAGACTGGAAAAACTTTATGGAAAAGTGTATCTGTTAGTCTCTGGAATAATCTTCACAGGCAAATTCTGCAAATGGTGTATTTCAAACAGAAACAGTCACTGGTCAAGAACAGTCTAGAAATGGTTGGAAGAAGACAGAAAATCTTGAGGGTTTGGTTTTTTTTTTTCATCTAGTCTAGCCCTGTTAGTAGGCTGGGGTCACCTGAGGCAGTCACAATGACAGTAACCACTGCATTGCTAGCACTTGGATCCCAGGGTTAGTTTCCCATAAGACTGGTCAGCTGGAGCTTGTATTTTGGGCTTGCCAGCTGTAATTTTAAACAAAGCAACACAGATATATGATTAGCAGATTTGTTCTGAAACCATAAAACATTGACATTTTCAAAAAAATTATATGTACCCATTGCTGAATATGATCAGGTCTCCCAAAGAGTACTGGAACCACTTTCTTGGTATTGTGAATTACTTAAACTTCCCTTCCATAAAATGCTGAAGACATTAATTAAAATTATCTACCATTATCAGGTAAAATATAACAATGTACTTATTTTAGTTTCAGATTATGCGTGTCATAATGTCATTGAACAGTTTGATGCAAGACAGCTCTTGGACAGTCACTTCTGCAATATGAGACGGCTAAAATAATAAATCTTAAAAATCATTTTGATTAAAAACGGAAACAAACATTTATAATTTGTGCCTTGAAAGCCACAGCAGGTACCCACAAGACACTGTAAGCTGCCTACATGTGAAAAGCACTATTAGTGTAAAACAACAGCATAAAGCGGCACGCAACAAACCTGGGGCACTGACAGAAGGAGGAGGAAGGGGGAAGGTGGATAAAAGTGCAGCTTTCATTCTGTTTACTTCTGATGGCTGTTCTTTGCTAGTTGGGTGGGATGACTACCTCTCTATGCGAGACATCTCCTGGTGTCCAGAGCACCCACTCGGTCCACAGTCAGTACACATGTTCAACCGTCACAGCCCATCTACAGTACAAATAAATGGTCAGCTAAGCGGGTGGCTTGAGAGCCACCACATAGGGATCAGTGTGCTAATCAACAGGGAGACTTTTCAGAAGTGCAAAGTACAACAGAACTTTCTGCTCCCTCTGATGCTTTTAAAAGTATTCCACAAACCCAGTGTCTCAGAGTGAAGGTGTCTCCCAGGTTTTGTGCCGTTGTCTGCCCCTCTGCCTTTGCAACGAGCTCAGCAGTTGCAGGCCAGAAGAAGTTGGGATACTGTATAACTATGTCAGCATGCTGTTGAACATGGTCTAATAAGCCCTGCTGAGAGGTAGCATCTGTTGCCTCCGTCTCAGTTTAGTGCTAACAAGGATACATCTGCTGACATATCTGGCTGGCTTGGTACCTGAGATGAATGACTGTCAACGTCCGATCATTTACATCTTGAAAGAGGATTTTATCCAGTGCAAAGTAACACTATTAATAGTTTTGTAAAGCATTAGGTTGTCTTTGTCATTCTTAAGAAAATAACGTAATTTAGGAAAGTCTCATCAGAAAACTATTTTCCTTCAATCTAATGCACCACAAAACCTGTAGATACCCCCAGTTACCATGTGATACTCTTTAAGGAAGGAAAGTGCTCAGGTCTGAATCCCAGCAGCTTCAAACAGGACCAATATAAAGTAGCAGAGACCATTTCTGAAGGCTGAACATTTACAAAGGATAGCTGTAAGTGAATGTCATCTACTCCAAGGCAAGCTGGAAGCTTGAACGTCTGCCAAGGATGACCCAAGCCAAGGGACATGACTTGGCTCTCCCTTCCAACGTCTTAGCAGGGGCCAAGGGAACTTGCCGTACACGATGGCAAAGCTTATAAATTAAATGTTTTTTGACGATGGCCACCAGAAAGCAGTGTCAGCATCCTGTTACTTGGCTTTAGCCCTGCCTCACAGGCTGCAGCAAGCAGCTCAGAGTGAAAGACACAAATAGATGGAATACGTCTGAATCCACCTGCACGTACTGCAGGTCATGATTCCCCTTTGGTACAGTGAGGCATAAGACCAGAAAAAGCTTTCATTCCTCAGTCCAGGTTTTTATTTTGCCAACTACTGGCAGCTAACCATGGAAGAAAACACCATGGCTTTTTTCACTTGTTGCTTTGTTTTCAAAGGAGCAGTTTCCAATGCACTCAAGAGTGTGTAAGGACAAGAAAAATGAGGTATCGGCATTGGCCTTTATGAATAACTAGTCACCAGCAACACTGTTCAACATTTCACACCACAAATCTGTTTGAATCGGAGACAAGCCTAAATCCCATGGAACAGGAGGCATGATCTTCCCAGGATTAGTGAGCACGCTCTGTTAATGTACGTCCTAACTTTTGGAATCTGTAGCTTTAATAATATTTATACAAAAAGTAATCTAAATGACATTGCTAACATGAAACTAATGGCAGCAGAATGTACCGTAATTTATCTCTTAAATTATAGCTGAGCATAAGATTTACGGTGCCAAAAATGCAAAGAGATTTCCCAGATATTTACCACCAATGAGAGAAATGCCTGTAATGCCTGACGGTGGAGTCTCCAGCGCTCGCAGCTCCACTCCAGTTGGGAGGCATGTGCTGGAGGCAAGTGGGTTTATGATTCATCAGCCACCGTAGAGATCAGAATATACTTTCACTACTGGATCACATGGTACTTCTACACATTTTTTAGCTCATAATGTTCAATAAATAGATTAGGTGAAGGTTAAATATGTGAAATAATAAAGCAATGTTATTTACCTCTAGGTGTAAAAGATAAATGAGTGGCAAGGGGAAACATTGCACAAACATTTTAATGCAAGTGCTAATAGACAATGTTGATAACTGTGTATAAAAACAAAGTAATGAGTACTATAACACATGTACAGAGACCCATTACACATGCAAAGAGTAAGACTGGCAGTAAAAGACAGTCTTTGCAATACTGAGCTCCCAAGCTAACTGGAAGGAGAGGATTCCTATCCATATTTACACATGGGAAGCTGAGTCCTGCAGAAATTGACAGACGGACATCCTCCAAGGGAGAGTCATCCTGCTGCAGGCTGGGCTCATCCTTGGGGATGTGCCTGTCCCTTTCCTGGGACACAGGAAGCACAAAGGAGACAAAGTCTCAGCTGGGGCCTGCAGTTTGGTACAAAAGTCTCTGAGGGACTTCAGACAGTCTCCCTGGTAGGCCTCTGGCAGAACAAGTAGATGCTACACACCCAGAATTAATGTACCATAACAAAAGACGTTGTTTCCCTGAACAGTGCCTGAAAAATGCGTGTGAGCAAACAAAACCCTGTCATACAGTTGTTCTATTACCACAGCTCAATGGTTAGACAGTTAAGGAGAAAAAGGAAAAAAAAAGAAATGGTGGTCAATAGTCAGAATAAAAAATTTGTTTTGACTCAGTTAAAGAAATAGTGAACAAACTCTGGGGTGACTTCAGTTGAAAGAATTCAGAAATTTGTGATCTTTCTGGAGAGGCATCAATTCAGTTGATTTTTAGTGTGTGAGGCCTTACATAGTGCATTTGGACCTAGATCTGGGGGTGAGTGCTGATCCCATCTTGCATTTAAGAGGTTTTAATCAGTAATTGTAATGTTGGTCCAAAGAACTGAGCAGCATTTTAACCAAAGAAATGAGCTATGGCAAGTGGTTTAGGTTTGAGAATAAATGACAGCAAGTATTAGTGTTCAGAAAATATCATTGGATCATTTAATCAACTTTCTCTTTCAAGTCTGATATCTTCTTTTCCTCTATACATTCTTCACTGGACCTAATAACGTTAGACAGCCCTAAACTCTCAGAAATAATGGTTAGGAGACTGGGCTTTTTTCAGACAAGGAACTTGGAAGATACGATTAAATGAGACTCCATCATTTCACATGAAATGCAGGACTATAAACCAAGAGAAATATCTCACCCTGAATGGCTGTCTAAAACAAGTCAGATGAACCTCCCTTTGGAGGAAGGAGAACAAAGTGCCTACAGAGGCTAAATAATCAGGGTTTCTTGACCATGAACGAGATGAATCCTGTTCTGTGGAACTGTAGTTTGCAGTATACTGTGAAAAAGGTCATGCATTGAAAGCTACATACAAATTTGAGCATTTTAAATGCCCCTTCATCATCACATCAGAATGAGCTGAGATGCATTTTGGGTTGGGATGAAGCAGCAATACGTACTATGAGGCTGTGCCACGCTGCGTATGTGCAATGAAGACGAGTTCAGGCAATTTTATATTTTAATTGATAACATGAAGTCATTGGCTTACATTGGATTTCCCCCAGTATAACCCAGACTGTAGAAGAACTTAAATTGTCTTTTAATGAACTCCATCTTCGCCGGTGACCCGCAAAAGTGTTGCAATGTACAAACTGGTGTTATTAACACGCTTGGCAAAGCTGCTATTTTCACAGACCGCTCATGAAAGCACTCTAACAGCAAAGGCCGATTCAGAGGGACGTTTTCTCAGACAATTCACTTACAAAACACTTTTTCTTTTAGGTTTTGCACACTGGATGTTATAACTCAAAAAACCTCATTCTGTTCCCCCCCCCCCCCCCCCCTTCAGTTCTGGGAAGAAAGCTCTGCCTAAGTTGCTAGTCAAGCGTGTCCCCAAATGTCCTATTTCCCTAACAGGTGATAATGTTCTTCTGGATGTGACAACTAGCTCCAGCTGTTGAAACATTCTGAAGACTGATTGTACTGATGAAGGTTTACTTCATGTGATGAAACTCCGATCAGTGGTCCAAATATAGGATTACTTCTACCCTCTTTGTTTTGAGAACTGCTTCACTTACTACCACATGGGCTTAAACATGCTGAGGGATTTCCTCCTTACAGATGTCAGTTTGGTAGATCATTTGCAGGATTGACAGTTTTGTAAGATGAAAGCAGTGATGGATCTGAAAGGATCAGTGGCAGTGTAACTGCATGAAAAAGGTATGCTAAAATAAAGACATCGTATCGAAAAATGTCTGTTATTAAGTCTGTATTGCCAGAGAAAAAGAAAAGGAAAAAAATGAAATCTGGTGGTTTCCTGTCCCAAATTCCTTGTGTGAGTCTCTGTCTTCTCTGTCTTACGGCACAGAAAGGAAATTATTTTAGGGGAACTAGAAAACCCTTCATAGCAGGAGAATTCATAGAAACACTTGCAAATACCATATATAGCTATTCATCTTGGTGGTTTTCTGGTATCTGCTGTAACAGTATGTTATTTACCACATTTGTAATAAAACACTAATGGAAGGTAGTGTGTATGGAGAACTGGTGCAGAGGTGGGTTGCAAGCCATATAAAGCAGGCACCATTTTTGTCATGTATCACCCCAGTTCATAATGGGACCTTAAGGCTTTATGGTTAAACAAAATAGTGTTATAAAAGAATATTAAGTTCTCTTCTGCCTCTTCATAGATCCTGTTCACTGTGGTTTCATCTCTGGAAGATGTTGCTGCTTGCTACCCAGAATTGAGCCTTTTGCAATGGCTAATTTATTTTTTTACAATTACAATTATACAGTACCAAAGTTTTGGCACAGAGAAACATTTTTTTAGGTATAACAGGACTTTGCTAGCATATTCTGTGTGAAAGAAAGCACTGTGTGTGAGGTGAATATGCATATGCATAGTATAAGTATGTTCATCTGTGAATGAATAAGGAATGAATTATAAATACTCTAGTAGAAAATGTTGTATGTTAAGGTTGCTATAGTGTCTTTATCTCCCCCTGCTATGCCATGGTAACTTTAACCTATGGTTTATTAGGTGCTGTATGATGATTGCACACCAAATTCTGAATTTTGGTTTATGCAGGGATGCATAATGGACTTTCTTATGATTCATTTCAGGAAAGATGTTAAGGAGGTAAAAATTCTATGAAGATTTTTTGAGGAGAGATTACCATTAAAAGTTTATTTTCTGTTATCATTCCTTTCTTGATAATAGGTTCCTTTTTGGTGCAGGAAGAAGAGTGATAACAAAGGTCTAGGGAAAGAACATACGTTACTATGGTTTTTGCACTGAGACAAAAAGCTTCGGACATAGAATCTTTTAGGTTGGAAAAGACCTTTAAGATCACCAAGTCCAACTGTTAGCCTAACATTAAACCAACGAATAAACTATGTATGTTCTTCAGCAACTCCTCCACACGTCTCTTCAGTACTTCCAGGGATGGTGACTCCACCACTTCCCTGGGCAGCTCGTTCCGACGCCTGGCAACCCTTTCAGTGAAGAAATTTTTCTTAATATTCAATCTAAACCTCCCCTAGTGCAACTTGCAGCCACTTCCTCTTGTCTTATCACTTGGGAGAAGAGAACAACACCCACCACTCTGCAACCTACTTTCAGGTAGCTGTAGAGAGTGAAGAGCCTCCTCTTCTTCAGGCACTACCAGGTAAAAGTATATCTTGAATTTACCTTGAAAGACAGTAAAAATAATGTGCATCTCATGGCAACTGTGGCTGTAGCATAGATAATCAAAGCACAGGTATTTGCATCTAGAGATCCGAAGTCCTTAGTTCTGTTTGCTGTTTCTGACAGTGGGGTTTTTTTAGTATCTGCCTCCTATAAGAAAGCCTCCACTGTCGTGTCTGCACTTTAGACTGTTTTGCCATTCTTTGACTCTATTCAACACGTTTTCTTCTAGGTAAAATCAAGAACTAGAATGAATGATGTTTATGTGCACACATCTTTGCTCATCCTCCTCCTACGCATTTCAAATGTATAAACAAATTTCTTTAAAGTTCACAAAATGTGTCCCGATTTTCTTCTGCTATTTATCTATTCTGCTGTTTGTCTCTTACTGTACAACTGGAGGATTTAGCAGGTGACAGGGGCAGAAAAGGTTTTAATGGAAAAGACCTTGCTGAGCACCACTGACAAACAGGGAGATGTGGGGGGTGCACATGTCTTGGGGATTTGGGTGAGGAGATTGGCACGACTGGAACGATGTAATCTGCGTGCTAAAAAATAATTCATGATGATTTTCAAGGCATCCAAGGAGTCACACTAGAATTTGGTTTTATATTTCTGTTTTAACAAATAAAACTATCATATGATATTAGGAGAAACGAGCACGAAAGTTTTATCATAAATGAGAGACATGTCAAGGCATGCTTTAGAAACACATACCTAAATCGAATGTGGCCTTGAGTCTATGCAGGCATGACGGTCAGAAGCAAAAAGAAGACAATGCTCAAGCTAGGCATAGTGAGATACTTCTGAGCTTTGTAGTACCTCCCTAATAACAAACTTATGCCTGAAAATATCTCTTTGCTATCATGCAGCTCCTGTGAGACAAGGAGAAGTTATCTATTCCATGAACACTTCCCATTACCTCTATGGTTGTTTTAACAACAACAACAAAAAAACTCATTAGAAAAAGAAAGTTTGAGACTGAAACTCATCATAAAAAGCTTAACTGTAAGGCATGAGCCAGCATGCCGAGAGAGCAGCTGGCCATTGCATAACTCCCTGGATGGACTTGAGGGCAAAATGGGAATCTGGGCCCCCATCCTGCTGGAGCAGGCTGGGGGACATGAGGACAGGAAGGGAGGCACCGCTCCTGCATAGGGATGCTCTGTATCATGTGGGACGTGCATCAGAGGGTGAGAGGAGTGTCCTTCTGCAGGGAGAGATGGAGCGAGCAGGGCAGCTGGGAGGTGGTAGGGCTCCGAGTGGGGGGAGATGAAAGGAGGAGAAACAGAAAACAAGTATGCACGCCTCCAGGTCTCCAAAGGCTAAAGCTGTTAAACTTTGGAACCACACTAGCTCCAGGAAATAGCTGAAGTTCACATCCTATCCTCACAGTCTGCATTTAGCTGCACATTTACTCTTAAGTTTATTTTTAATTTTATGGCTGGTCCACATGCCACTGGTTGGTCTATGCTCCTGACCCTGCCATATTTACTTGGGAGATTCAAATAATTCTTTTTTTTTTTTTTTCAATTGGTAGTACAATGCTAAACCAAAGAGAAACTACCTTCCATAATCCCCAGTTTTCCTTAACTGTTAATGTTTTTTTCAGATTGCCACCGTAATCTCTCCTTTAAAAATACACAAGAAGACAATGGAAGCAAGGTGGTTAAAATGTTAATTAAGATTATTAAATTATAATAACACAGGAACCTCTGGTGCATCACTAACAAAATGAAGTGGTTTAAATCATTCTGCGTTCAGGACCTGAGCAATAAAACACTTGACCAAGTAGTCAAGTCACAGCCCTTCCTAAAACTGGGAACCTCAGTTGGCACATCTGGATGCTGCCCACACTGTACACAGTGGGCACCTGGTCAGGGCAGGCCAGCAACAGGACTTAGTCATGTTCACCCCTCAGGGGCAGAGGAAGGAGGAGGAGGTGGCAGGAGTTGCCCAAGGTGTCCAACCTCAGCATTGCACAGCAGAAAGTGGTTGAAAAGCAAAGGGAAGCCCATCAGAGGATACTCCCTCAGGCTTTCCTGATCCACCATGTGACTAAAGGAGAAAGTCCATCATCCAAGGAAACATCAGTAGCAGATGGATTTTCCCCACAAATACTGGAGGAATCTGAAAACCCACAGTAGCTGTAATGATGGCAGTTTTGACAATAATATTCATCTTGGCTGAGGTCAGGAACACACTTCTCTGAATGTGGAACATTCACAGGGAGTTAGTCATATAAACCCAGACGGCAAAGTCAGCCACAGCATGGAAGGTTTTACTATAGATCAGCGTTGGAGTTGTGGTGAACTCAGCGCATCAATATAAAAACGTCTTTAGAGCATCTCAGGTTTGTATTCTCACAATGCGCAAAGCCTTTGCACATTTAGTAGCGAACTTTAAAAAAAAAAAAAAAAAAGAAAAGGAAAATAAATATGCCTAGCTTACCACAACATTTTTAAATTGATAAGTCACATTTCCACCAAGGACAAAATTCTATGACATCTATGGATGTGGTTTCAGGAGCAACTTTTAAAGGAATGTTCTAGTCCAGCTCCTTCAAGTATCCAGTCTTATGTGTATAGGAAACTTTCACACATGCACCTCTGTCATTAGCTCTAACACCTCTCACCAAACCCCTGCAAACTGTGCTCTGTTTGTGTGAAATCAACAGTGACGATTTCTGCTGGATTTCGTTAAGCGCCTAAGTATGTGGTAGAAATCTGGCAGATAGTGGGAAAAAATGAAGGTTTAACTGGCACCACAACAGTGTTAAAAGGGGGATTAGTATTAGCATGTGCTTTGAATTCAGAGTAGCAGAAGTAAAACCAGACACGTTTTGTTTGGCATCTATTTCATGTCCCAGTGAAACTGGCATACCACCATTTGATCAGGCACGAAGCCATCCCAACAGATGGTCCCCAGCAGCAGCAGCCAAGAGACCATGTATGAACATCAAATGTGTTTGCGAAGGGCAGGACTCCAGGCTGCCAATGTCAAAATTGTTTTCCATTCCCAGCTTCCGAGCCAATGGCTAGCGGGACTATGCAGCCGCTCCGCTGGCCCAGGGACCAGCATAGTGCAGTGTGGAAGAGGCACAGTCAGAAGTGTTGTCAGACCTTTTGTACCCAACTCCCTTTGGCCTTTTAGAGGAAACCTTCATCACATTGGCTTAAAAACACTCCTGGACGCACTGTTTGGGTTTAAATAAAAAGATGGAAAAGGCGTGGGCTTCTGCTCCATGATTTTCTCAGGACCTGTGTAGGCGTAAGGGCACCAAAAGTGCTTATAGAATGGGCGCATCTGGGAGGCAACGAGACATTTCTTTAAGGACCAAATGGGCCCAGACAAGCACATTACTGTGTCAGCCACTATGTGTTGCAAAGAGAGATTTTTTTGCAGTTCCCAATTAGCTGGATGCTGAGCAAATCTCTTGCTCGTGTTCCTGGGTTGTAGCCTACGCAGGTTGTGAGTTTGGTTTGCAGATGTTTAGTTAATACCTACTGTGGAGTTGAAGGACCCCCAGCTCTTCCCTCTCCCAGTCATCACACCTTTATGTCATTCAGCCTCTGTTGAGTCCTTTGCAGTCACCAAGTACCTTAGCCCTCTTGTACCTGCACAGGAATGTACTTCAGCTCCCAGGAAAGCCTGGGGCACTAAGACTGCAGCCAAAATCTCTGCTTCTCCTTCCCGTTTCTCATCCTGCTCCAAACCAGAAGGTGTTTGTACTGCCAGGCCAAACACTCCCTCTCTATCACATGGCAGAAGAAACAAGGAGGGAAGCAATCCTAAAACCCTGGAAGAACGACTGCCATGCCAGTTCAGTGTGCTCCCTGCTGTGCCCACAGCACCTGGCAGGCCCACAGGCATGGAGCAGAAGTGGTGGCAGGAGGTGTCTCCAGTTGGCTCCTCACCATCCCACCTCTCGCTGCTGCACTGTGCAAAGTGAGGAGACCCCCAAGGCCACCTGGCTCTAAGAGGCGATCCCCACAACACACTGCACACAGGGGTCTCTGGCCGTGGAGGGGATTTTTCACATCTTCTTCATCTTTTACACATTTTTCCACTCTACAGGAGTCTTTACACTTTGGAATTACAAAAATACTCTGAAGTTCCTTTGGAGTTCACAGCGCTGAGGATCAGCCTCTATTTACTCAGGTTGGTAGCTTAATTGCCATCCACTGTGTATCATGGTGTTGTCCATCAAGGAGCTTCCCAGAGATTAACAAGCCAGACACGTAAGCTTCACAAGCATGCAAATATAGATATATGTATTCCAAATGACTTCTCTCATTGCTGAAGTGCAGCCACCCCGCCATGAATTGTGGCAATTTTTCAACAATGTGCAGCTGCATTACAAAACCGTGCAGGATAGGAAGCGAAGGATACCTCATTTCAAGGAAACCCAGGAGGAATCTGAGGTTGGCTCCATAGAATTAATCCCACATGAATTTGTCTCCTGACCAGGTTAAATAGTTGGCGAGTGGAAAGGAAACGAGAACATATTTCATTAATACTTGGGTTTTAATTTGCTTATATTTGAACCCTTTTGTGTGCATGAACCTTGAAAATAGCTTGTGATTCAACATCAAATGCTTTTGTGCAATTGTCCTGCCAAGTGAAACTTGTTCGAGCTGTGCTGATGTTCCAATACCAACAATTGATACAATCTGGCTAAACCCTAAATTTCCATTTGTTATGCTCTTTGAATGTTTCCAATACTAAATAAAGTGTCAAAAAATGAGATGGATCTATGAATATGTTGGAGAGCAAAAAAAGGGGTTACATGGACTGATTTGTATATTCAGTGAATACCAAAGGTCTTGAATCTGGCTAGGGTGCCAGAGTTGGTGCCAAACTAACTCCAAACAGGTTTTCCAATAGCATCTCCCCTCATTAAGCTCTCAGGTGGACCAGCTCTAGAAAACGCTGACAGGGTCAACACCACAGCACTTCCAGCAAAGTCTTTCAGCACCACCTAATGAATTGCAAGGCTTTTTTTTCCTGGCAACACCTGCAGGTCTGTGGGAATTCCTCAATCACAGATTGAGCGAGCCTTGGGTCTGGGCAAGAGAGAAGCAAAGTGCATGGCTTGAAGATAATACCTCTGCCTGCAGCTTCTGACCGAAAGCTCGTCAAGGAGTAAATCAGCAACAGTCCGCTTGTAGTGGCTTTAGTTTTGCTCAGGTTTGCTTGACTTAGCAACAGGCTTACGACAGGTACTTCATGTTTTCTACAGGGCTTTTTTTTTTTTTTTTAATTAAATAAGGAAAGATTATAGCAAAACTGCATCAGCTCTGTATGCATCAAGCAGCAGTTTCTTTGTGAGTCTGACAAAGCCCTGCTTATCAGGCAGGCAGGTTTTTAAATCCTCTTTTTCACCCATTTAAAACAAATACTGGAAAACAGGGAACAGGAATTTCACAGTTTTCTTTTTCTATTATGAACTTTTATGGTTCTGTCAGTGTTATGTGCATACTTCCATATAAACTGGTAGCAATGAAACCTCCAGTGGTATTTCTGGCCCTTCTTCATGGATTCTTTCCCCCCCCCTTTTGTGGCAGGTTGCAACATTTTGAAGAAGGGTGTGCTGCCAGCAGCACACTTAAGGGCTCCTGTGATGCACAGCAGCAATGTCAGGTTTCATCTTTAACTGGGTTCTTTGCAATTCAGTTCAAATACCGACACGTGCGTGGTTTTCCCGTTTTAAATTCTTCTTCCAGTAGATACAAGGGTGCCTTGCTTCCTTCCCTGAGCCTCCTAGGATTTTGCTAATAGGGATCATGTGTGTAAGGGGGGGGGGGGGGGGGGGGGGGCAGTTTTTCGAGCTTTCCAAGACTGTGCTGCCATCTCCCGATCAAACCTGAGGCTGCCTTTGCTGAGACGAAGGACGGCGACCTTTTTCCTTCCCTTCCCAGAAAGGAGAACAACTGGCCCCTGACCTCTATGCCGGTACCTGCTCTGCAGGGAGCCGTATCCCTTTCCACGGGCCCGCCCCGCTGAGCACGGTGAAGGGGTTGGCAGGGGACACCCTTGCGCAGCGGGCACCGAGGCTGCCCCGGGGGGACCGGAGCTGCCGGGGGGGTGCTCCTGCCCCGGCCTCTCCTCTGCCTGTCCCCCGGGCGCAGGGGGGGGGTGCTGGGGGAAGGCTTGGCCCATTCTGGGAAGATGAGGAACGTTTTCTGAATTAAAGTTTTGAGGAAATTCAACCTAGATTTTTAGAAACGCCTGTTTTGACGTGGCCGCCTTGTTTGACGTGTCCACCTTTTCTGATGCGTTCACTACTTGCTCACTCCCAACGTACAACCTGACGCATCTTTGCCAGATCTCCTCCCCCCATCCCACCTCACGGCTCTGATTTCCTCTTTGCCCTGCGTGCTGCCCCCGGCGCAGACGATGCTGCGCCAGCCGCCTCCCCGTGGCCCACGTCCCTTTCTCCCCTGACCCCAAGGGCGCCTTGCGGGTTCCCCGCCCCCCCGCAGCACTACCACCGGGGCCGCCGTGCATTCGCAAGCAGGGCACGGTTCTGACCGCAGGTTTAGAAAGATCCGCGGATCCCTCCGGCGGCTCCTCCGCGGCGCCCGCTGCGCGGCCGTGAGCGCACTGCACCGCGCCCGCACAGCGCCCGGCGGGGGCCGCCAGCGCTGCGCCGCGCCCGGCGGGGGGCGCCACAGGGCCGAGGTCGCGTCTCCCACCCCCGCGGCCCGCCATGGCAGCGCCTGTTTACCCTTAATTGCTTTATTTTATTTTATTTTATTTTATTTTATTTTATTTTATTTTATTTTATTTTATTTTTTAATTATTTTATTTTATTTTTTAAAATGTTTTTTTCCTGTAGGCAAAACACCCCTTAACTACGTTTGGTAGTTCTGTGGGTGCATTGGGCAGTAATTAAGGGATCCACTTGCTAACTTGAAAGGAACAAGCGAAACGTTAACTGCCTCGCTGTACATTCACAATGACAAAGTATTCAGTGTCTCTCTTGCATCCAAAACCGGAGCAATATTTATTCTTTAGCTCCTACAGCTCCCCCCTCACACTTATTTATCCAGGTTTATTTCTCTCAATAAGTGAGCCATTATTGGAAAATCTTTTCAGCAATAAGGCATGAATTTGCTACTGTGTTCCTTCTAATACAGGAGTAAAGATTTAATGGGGGCATATCGCCTCTCTTACAGTATGTTTTCTGTCACTAAAGTAATGGCAAGTGGAATAAGAGACAGGTGGTGGTATCTATAAACTCTGCTAATGGCCCCATCAACATATGTTTAATGTATTCTAAACTATACTTCACATCCTACTGTTGCTAGTACATTTCCTCTGGCACCTCTTCTCAACAAAGAAATTTGGAGAGGAAAGGAAACACTAATAAACCCAAAGTGTTTAATTTAAAAGCAGATATAAAGTTTAACACTGCTCGTAAGGAGGTTTATTTGACAAGAGAGCAGCTTATTATAGACCTCAATAATTTTGTTGCCAGCATTAGTGAAAGGCTTTGACAAAGCAAAGGCTTTTTAGATACTGTTGTGGCCTTTCTGCTGCATTTGGTGTTTGATCATGTCATGCAACTGCATCACTTTCTAATGGATTACAAAAGTCGACCAGTCATGAGACAACTCTGGGTAAATGTTTGTTGGGTGAAAAAAAGGTCAGGTCTACAACAGGTTTTCCACTGCTTAGCTTTTTTAAACATATCTTCCTCTATTAAAAATGTATTTTGTGTTCTAATGCACATGTGTATTTCAGGCGGAATTCAGATCCTTTGCCATGAACAAGCCTGTGCTGCCCTTTCACCTCCAGACTTTCAGAGGATGAGCTTTGAGTGGTGACGATTTGCTTTTCTCCTTCTCCTTGCACCTGAGAAGCTGCCAGCAGAGCAGGGCCATAATTCCAGGCAGCATCACCAAGTGCTTTGAGAGCACCAGTAACCACGATGATGGCACTGACAGTCCTTGCGCCGGCAATTTGTATCCAAAGCCTTGACAATGGTTCTGGAGTGAAATCAGTTGTCTTCAGAGTGCAGAGCCGCTACAAAGAATTACTGCTGCAGGAATAGGCTCATGTGAGTGTCTAAAGTCAACGTTCCCATCATTAGGACCAAATTCTGCCTGATCTACTCATAAAATCCCTACTAAAATCAACATTCAGTGTTGCAGAGAAAGGCGGAATTGGGATGCCATGGTTTCTAGCTGGCCCACAGAGATTATCCGGAATGTGCATCATGTGAAACAGCTACTGTTGGGCTGCTGGACCTAATAGCACTATTCTACTTTATCACCAGGAGCACTTTCTTCCAAAAATTTCTGTTTCTCAAGGCATCTACCTGGGCAAGGGAGACGCCTTCTGCTGGTGGAGAAAAATCCCGCTCACCCAAAACTGGGCCCTGAACATCAGGCCCAGTGATTCTGGGTAAGACCAGTCGTTAGAGAGTTACTGGCTTACGTATAAAATTATCCTGGGAGGTGATATGGCAATTGTGCTCCACATGTGCTGTGGGGAGAGGCTGAGATCTGGTACAAAGTTGTGGGTTCTGCCCTGGGCTAAGGTATTTCAAAGTTTCTTTGGATTAATTTCTTAGTTACAAGTACATGCTTAGGATAAAACAGGGAGGCAAGCATGAGAATAAAATAAATAGGCTTTAAAGGGCTATTTGTTCTTTAGATAGTAACAAAACCATTTATTATAATATTATAGGAAAAAATACAAATATCTTCTAGTAATATAAAAGAAATAATTCAAACTGCTTTTGTGTTGTCAGTGCTATGCTGGAATCATGCTATGATTTCCAACGGAACATCAATTCATGTTTTTTCTGTTATTAGTGAGGATCAGTTCCACACTAATGAAATGAAGTACTTCAGCCTGCACTTAGTCTTAATTAAAAGTCAATGAATCTACTCATATATGTAAAGTTAATTTAATAAAAGCAGCACTGCACTATGCAACAATCTGCAGGATGAGGCCCTAGAAATGTTTTCTCTTTCCTCTTAGTGATTAAAAATTATTTTTCTTTAGATTCACTATGTGTCCCTTCCTCCCCATTTTAGCCAGTACAGCTCCCCGTCCCGAATGCTGTTATTTGTGAAGGACCCCAGGGAAACAGATCAACTACTAGAAACTCTTAATTGACTTAGCAAATATGATCTCAGACACACAAAGTTACTCTTAATCTCTCAAACGGTGTGAAAAAAATTATAAAGTTCTCACACAATTGTGAGAACTCCTCCATGTTGTAGTGTCACTGTTGGAGCCTGTTTTCCTTCTTGCTTTAGGTTCTGATTTTGCTTTGTTTTTGCTTTTACATTCATGAGTCCGTATGTCTTGTCACCAGCGTGCCAGACCCTGGTTTTACCCATCCAGCTTGGTAACAGAGCAGTGCCTCACAGTGCTTACATGCCGCGTGGCTGGTGGGTACCCTATCCTGTGTTGTGATGGAAGCAGATGGGACGGGAGTTTAGCCTATCGCTAACAAAGCAGAGCCTGACTTCCTCTGACTCTTTCCACTCCATGTTTGAGCTGATGTTTAAAAGGGACGTGAGCCAGCAGAGGGAGGGTTTGTCACTGTTAAAGAACATGTAGAATCTGTACACACTCAGCAAAGACCAAGACCGAGGCTCTCAGCTGCAAGAGCACAGCTTAGTGAGACGTTCCCACAGCGCACTGTATAGAGTTACCGCTTTCCCTGCATGTGAATGATGAAGTTTGTACCATTTTAAATCATCCCAAAATTTTCCTTTCTGTGTGCCTTCCCATGTCCTGTTACTTTTTCTATAAAATCCATTGACCAAAATAAAGTGTTGCTTGTTTCACCAGATTTTATTTTCATTTTACATATAAATAACTTTACCTGCTCCTCTTTTTTACCTCTGTATTAATTACTGGCAAGGTGCTAGTAATTGTCTCAGTCGTACGCTGGCAGCACTAGATGTACAACCTTGCTGAACCTCAGCTTGCAGTATAGTACAGCAGTTTGTTTCCTCAGGTTTGTTTGTGGCTCTCTCACAGGCACCCACTGATACTGAAGCAGAGATGGTTAACAAATACAAGCTGGGAAAATCAGTTGATCTTCCGTTTGCTGAAGGCCTGATGGAGAGCTGCACTGCAGTAGCTAATGCAAAGTTCTGGTTAAATATTGTCCTACCGTTTGCACTATACCGTCTGTTGTTTTTACACTAAAGGCTTAGCAGAGGTTGGAGGCAGTATTGACTTTGTAATTAAACTATTTTAACTTCAGGATTTTGTAATCACTGTACTTAAACCATCTGTTATGGTACACGAGCGATCTCCCCACCCCCCGCTCCACCCCTCCTCTCCGGGAACAAAACGCCATCATGTTTTTAATTGCAAAGCCCCTCTTACAGTGAGTGTAGAAAGGGAAAATGAGGATAATTTCCTTTTTCTAAGTCAACATGCAAAAGCTCACGGAGCTTTCGCTCCTTGCGAGGGGAGGTGCACGTAGGGCTTCCACTCCTGCCTCCTCCTGTCCCCTGGTCCCAGGGGAGTAGTACAGGGCTTCTTAGTGGGGCACCTCCCTTTTCTGACTGCCTGCTCAGCCCTTGCCAGGGTCTTCCACTGGGAGAAGCCAGGAAAGGGGATGGAGCCTGAGCTCTACCCGGGTAGAGCTTGGCGAGAGGGCTTGCTCATGTGGGGAACCACTGAGGTCTTCGTGCTTACGGAAAGAAAACAGAAGAAAGGGTTAAGGCAGAAGAAGGGGCAGAATATTTTGTGAAGCTGTTTGTGTCTGTGGACCTGCCTACGTATCTCCCTTGCTGACCAGGACTTCTAACGCCTTGTATCTGAAGTTCTCTATGCTGCTCAAAGAGTAGCACCACTGTCGGTATAATCCTACTCCTGCAGTTGCACTAAGTCAGTATGGAGAAAGACATAGCAATCCATTTCAGGGGTATAATGATACAGCATTCCCAGCGAAATGAGCATTAGCACTTGGCAGCACCGAATTCTGGACTTTCACCAGTGTAACTATGTCAGTGCAAAAAAGATGATCTTAGCTGAAACAGTTATGAGAGTAACACTTCTAGGTATTAAAGACTGGGCTGTCTTTCTCTGCATCAGTAAAATAAATTAACAGCATCTTGTCCTTTCTCCTGTTTGCGTTCTTTTGGTTTTTGTTTCACCGAGTTGGTTTGGTCTGCGGTTTCAGCAAATCCAACTGCATGATGAATGTGTGTGGAGATGAAGTATAACATAAACATATAAAGTTAGTCAGAAGTTGGGATTCTTAATTCCTGGTTTGCTGCTCTTAATTTAAATCACTAGGTCAGACATCTTTGTGTACACCTTAGTTAAAAATGTCTTGTAACTTTGCTTCATCTTGCCTCAGTTTTGTGTGTTCACCTACATTTTCCTACTGGCAGTCAGCTCGGCAGAGCTCTTTTGACCAGGGCATGAAAAATGCACTCTCACATCTTGTCACATACACTTGACGTATTGAAAAAAAAGAGAGAGATGTGAGTGGCAGGGAATTTCCCAGTTGTGTTTCTCAGAATTCACTTTTTTTCTATGGTTCCAGTTTGCCAAATAAAGTAGAATTTTTTTGTCAGGACAGATGAAAGTGCTAAATCAGACAACAAATGCTCTACATAGCTACATATCAGATCCAGTTGTTCTCCCACATAACACGCACATCACACGTGTTGTGTAGATCTACGCTTTGATCTGGGCCCAAGTTTGTTTGGCGTTGTGGCTTCTGAAGTTCTTTTTGGGGACAGCAGATAAAGCAGTGCTTGAGGGAGGCAGACTTTTGCTGTTAAGCAGTGCAAGCGCACCAGGACTCCTGGGGCTGTGTTTGTGCCTTAGAAGGCTGGCCAGCCTTTGGGGTGCCTTACACGGCCTGCCCCACCGACTCGCTTCATTAACCTGTCTCAGGTTCTCCAGAATTCCTGGAGACTGAAAGAAAATTGAGCAGTGCAAGGGGAGAAAGAAATTTCATAGTCAGGTGGGTGAGAAATTCCATTTAATTCAATCCCGTCTGACAGCAATGACCACTGTTATCAATGATACTGGGTTTCACTAGTTTCTATCCCCCTTGTAAAGACACAGCACATTTCTATTTATTTCCTTTCCTAAAAAAGGACCCTTGTCCCACACTGTAGTTGCTGTGAAAAAGTGTAGTATCTTACCCGGTGCTGCCATAGGCCAGTGACATGAAGCAAGATCAGTGTCCCACCCTGCCATGCCCACCCCCACTCTGTGAATTTTGTTTGTATCTCTGTGGCTCTCCAGCATGCACTTGCCTGGCAAAGCCATTTCGTTAATGCCAGGCAGCGGGAACTGCTGAGTGCGCAACACCTCGGAAGGTCTGTTTGCTTACTTGAGAAACTGAATGCAGATGTGGAAGCCTTGCCTTACCTTTCCAATTGTTAATTAACTGGAAGAACAGAGGCATTCAATGCATTTGCAAGCATGGGACCTGCAGTCTCAAGGGTTTTTTACATTTTCTTGTTTTGTTCTGTGCAGCATTGCAAGGGTGAAGATCTGATTCTTTAAAGATAGATAGGTAAGTATTGCTATAGAAGTAAGTTTTCCATAAATTAGATGTCTGGATGTGTTTAGAAGGTATCATCTATTACTTACAGGATTAAAGGTTAAACCCTCATAGGTAGCAAAATCTCTCTGAACCCATCAGTGTTAATAAAGCTAAACTCCATTTTCAAAAATGCTCGGGCACATGTTAGCGTATCTGTCTGATCACCTCTCAGCTTAGCCACCAGGACATGTAATGCATAGCCAGATGTTGATTAAACGCACCTTCTCCACTGCACACCATCTGGACATCATCCAACTTCAGCTGAGAGGCTGCGCAATGCCCGGTTCAATCTGCTCTGCTAAGTGGCTAGTGTTTCTTGGAAGTTGGTGTTAACTCTCATTGATTGCATTGTTGCAGGGCTGCAGCCAGCCTGGGGATGGGGCTCACAGAGTAGCCCACCAGGGTGGCAAACATCTCGCCCTCACCTTGCAGACTTCACTGGGACTTTCCAGGGCCGACAGCCATTAAGGGACTTAAAGTTTGTGATGTACTAACTGCATAACTACCGCACGTCCTGTTGCCAACCAGACTTCTCAGCCTCAACTGAGTCATCTAGAATGGCCATAGGATGAGTGGAGAGGCTCATGTTCCACACGGAAATCATGTGAGACACATTTCTAAGAATCAGTGTGAGCAACAAGTGCAACAAGTGAAGGGATTTGCTGAGCAAAAGCATCTCTCAGGGACAGCCACCTGCCAAACTATTTTGCCTGGAGGTAGGCAAGAAATGGACACAGTTCCAGGGCTAAATAGTTTGGCTTTGCTTGTGTCTGAGTTCTCCAGGACTCAGGGGCTTAGCATTTATCAGTGATAGATCATGCCATGACTGCTTGCATGGAATCTCATTCCCAGCTCCTTGAAAAGATCAGGAAACCTGTGAGGCTACTCTTGGAGGACTGTGAAGGGCTGGGGAAGAAAATCTGTTTCGTATCAATGATATACAGTAGATGTGGAAGCTGGAGCAGACAAATTTTTGATCTATACTATTTTCCTCCAGAGGGAACTGCTTGGCTTGAGGGTGAAGCCAGAGTGTACTCCAGCAGTTCTATGGGATGGACTGTATAATCAGGAGATAAAGACCACTCTGCAAAACAGAGGAGCAAACCAAGCTGACTATATAGATATGTGTTTAGTTGCCTCTGATGGCACTTCATGTAAATTTTGGAGTAGGATCAGAGATCTGATCTTTTTCCAAATGAGAAACACCATGATCAGCTCGAATAGCTCAATATCAAACTTCATCTGTGACTCGGTTCATATTTATTTAAGCAAAGTGTTACATCCATAGTACAATGGACTGAGTCCATGTCTCATCCTCAATATTTTACTCTTTTAAAAATTAATTTCCCTAGATTCCACAAACCCTTCATTTAGAATGAAATTCAGCTTTTAATTTTAGAAGGAACTTAATGG
Organism: Rhynochetos jubatus; assembly: GCA_027574665.1. NCBI lineage: Eukaryota > Metazoa > Chordata > Aves > Eurypygiformes > Rhynochetidae > Rhynochetos > Rhynochetos jubatus. The sequence goes on from CM050650.1 coordinate 72,408,068, forward strand.
TACAGGGAACTTCTTATATCCTCTTGTAAATTATCCACACTATCAATTATACAATGTCAAGTATCTTTGTATCTGAAATTGAACTGAAAAAGAGCTGTTATATTTAGGGCACTGAAGGTAATTCATCAGCTCTTTCTCAGGAGCCAGAAGCTGGATAACTGCTGCCTTAAGCATGCCTGGAGATTGGCCATGTGATCTCTAAAATTAAAGTACTTAGCAAAAACTGAAAGCTGGGGACTGTCAGAAACTCATAGCCCCTGAGGGTTGGGTGTGGAGGAAGATTGATCCAGTATATCAGTCAGCGGATGGCACACCTACTTGTGAAAAACCATGTAGAGGCAAAAATGCTGTTCGAGGATGCTGTATGTCTGGGCTGGGTTTTGAAGGTTGGTCGTACTTTGAAGATGAAGCAAAATCTTGATGCAAAACAGGTGACTAATCAATAAAGTCATCTTCTGAACAAAATTCATTTATATGAGAAAGTTAAATATGACAATAATTTAAAAGGCATATAATACCAAACTCTAACTGTACAATTTCACTGTATGTCTCTTCACAAGGGCACAAGGGCAGTATGAACATGTGGTCCTTTATTTGGTCAAGGATAATAATCAACTAAGCCAAAAGGAAGGGAAGTAGACTTTCCTAGTTCAGACGCTAATATAATGTTTTATGCGTTTCCAATTGTGTAACCATTGCTCCATGCAGCATTGTAACATACAGCCATTGTTAAATGGGAAAAAACTGTGCAAATAACACAGTACCAAAATGTAGAGAAATGGTATTTGGTGACACTAATTATGTGAGCACAGTATTTTGCCTCCCTCCATTTCAGATCCCAACCCTTCTTCTCTCCTATTTTCCCTGTTCACACCTCCATTGGCCTGCTCACATCCTGCTGAGAAGTGATTCTGCTGAGCCTTGTAACTGCTGCCAACTGTCTGGTGACATAGAAGCAGCATTGTTTGTGGTAGGATCTCCTGCTTTCCTGATCTTTCACCATCCCAATAACGTTGATTGCTTGAGGTCTCATCGCTAGCAAAGCTGCAGCATTTCCCTAGAGGCTAAAGATATCTACAGTCCTTCCATTAAGGATATGATCTTTCTCTTAGGCTGTGAAAGATGCAGCTCTTCCATCAGAGAGGTCTCAGCTAATGAGTACTTAGATGTGCATGGATCCTGGCTCACACTATTACTGCCCTAGTCCTGTCCTTTTATTCCAACTTAGTCCTAGCCTTTTATTCCAACTCACAGCTGAAGCTAATGACTATGTCAGTGACTAATTTCAATAATGTGCGTAGATCCTTGCAGGTCTTAAATTAATAGTTCATATTCATTGCTTCATGTTGGCCTGAACCCCAAACGTGACCATAAATTCCCCAGTTCCAGCCTCAGAAGTATGATTGACAATGTGGTGTCCATCACCTAAAACCTCAAAGTAGTCTCCCTCAACTTCTTCTAGACATGGTTTTAACCTAAATGGTTCATGTTCTTTCAGTTCCAAATGTAAAGTTCAAATCAACTTTCAGTCTACTCTTAAGACTAGACCTTGAAGGAATTATAACTAGATCACCTGCTCTGGCAGTAGGTTGCACATGAGCTACACAACCCCTGCTAAAAGCAGAAAAACCACAACTTTCCCCAGTTCCTGCCCAAGTAAATTTTAATTCTGACTATGATATTAATCTATATTGGTCTTCCTACATTCTGTAGGAATTCCCACAATCTGCATGATTTGTGGGTCCCTCTAAGCAGCAGCATTAAGCCAAGCTTGATGGCCACTTCTAAATTCAATATTGACTCATGGTCTTAGCTTGATGTTGACCCAGCCCCTGAAGTGAACCCTAATGCCAAAGCTAACTCAGATTTAAGATCCACACTGAGTACATCACTAAGGAAGGGAGAAAATTTTCCTGAATTAACTAAGTTAATTAAATTAACTGAGCTAATTAAGCATACCATGCAGGCCCTACTGGCAAGAGCCATAAGCCAATCTCAAGCATTATGCAGGCTCATCCAACAAACTAGCCTCAATCCAAGCCCATAAGTCCAGATGTAAATCTTCCCCGTTCCTACAGAGGTCATCATAAAAGCTACAGCTGTGACCTGTTTCAGACACGGTTTAATGTAGGTTTGTACGCCTCTCTTGGCAACAGTCACAAGGCCCATACTAGCCAGCCTACCCTTGCCCAGAGTCCAGCGCCAAGGCTCATATAAAATTTAATCCAATCCCTAAGGCTAGATTAGTGATTCCAATTAAACCGTAGCCCAAAATTATTCATACAAAAGGCTGTTACTTACAACCTGTGACCCCAAGGCTAGCTCTTATCTATCTCATCCCACTTATCGCAACCAGTTAGGGCTGCCTGTATCACCTAGATCTAATCACTAGCAGGCAGCCTCAACAATTTTAAGTTTAGCATGATGGCCCCTTTTATTTTAGCACAGCTCTATTGGCTGATGTGGGTCTCCTGGCCTGTAGCAGCACATCTTTGTCCAGAGGTATGGCATCAATGACCTGTATTGTTATTCTCTTACTTCTACAGGTTCTTGTATTTCTCTGTCTGATCTTTGATTCTGTTCCTAACGTGTTTAGTGCTTTTCCAAGAGTGATTACACCTCTACAGTTTTTCTTTAAGTGTTCTAAGAATTGGGGTTTTTTTTGTTTGTTTGGGTTTCTTCTTTTGTAGTTGGTTTCTTCTCTGGATCACTTGCTCCTTAAGCCTAAAGTCTGCTCAGTTCTGATTCCACACTGAGGGAAACAGCACTGCACTGTGTCATATAAAGCATCTGTTCCCACTCCAGCATATCTGTGATCTTCTAATAGTCTGCCTTAAATACAACATTCTGCTAAATGGATCATCTCTACCCGCTGCACTGCAGGCTCCCATCCTTCTCGGGAAAATAACAATATTCATTTGACACTGGTTATACTCAATATCTACATTTTTTTAACCACAGATTTTCTGGCATGTAAATATTAAAACCAACATATTAACGCATCCACAAAAATGCAACTGAACCGAGTCATGCAAGATCACCAAGTGGTGACTCCAGTGATTCTATGGATTGTTTACGGTCATGCTGCTACACTACCAAAGGTAAAAGTCTTTCCATGGGGTATCATCAAAAGTTCCAAATTCTTTCATTTCCCACAGAAAAAATTTACTGAGTTTATCAAACCACATATTCGGCTGAACCACTGGGTCATAAGATGGACATTTCTCACTTGATTTTGTTAGTTACAATTATTATGGTTTTGTCTTCTTCCTGAACACTATAAGAGATTCCTCTTAACTGGCTGTTCGAATATTAGAACTTTTTTTTAGTGTTCTTTGCTGTTGATAATGAACTGAAATGTACAACACTGTGATTCTTCATGCTACTCTGTGTTTTGCAGCCATCACAGGAATCTGCACATGTAATGATATAATATTGTTCCTTATCTCAGATAAATTGCTGATAAAGTAATCTGCACACACACACACACACAAAAGCAAAATGGCTCACATACATAGAAAAAAGATGCTGACTGGAAATGGTGCATATAAATCACACATGAGTCACCATGTACCACCAACTGTGCTTTTTATGTAGGACCTGATAAACTAAGACCCTGTTTGCTAGTGGCTGCCTCTTTCTCTAAATTCTAGATATTGCTCTCATTAAATTCCACAACTGAGACCTTTCCAGCTTAATTATTTAGGCTATGCCATTTGTCAACAGAGGGAGCCAAGCATTTCAGCATAGTGACATGCCTCTTCCCCTAGCACTGCCCTTCCCCATCTTATCTCACTTGGAATGGGAGGGATCTCTATTTACTATAGACTGTGTGACCCACTTAGATGGGAACCTGAGCTTTATAGGTATAATATTAGGAGAAAATACACCTTGTTCTAATATTCATGAAGGAAGAACTCTTTTGTAGTACTTACTTCACTTGCTGCAGAGCCTTGCCCAATAAATATTTGTTTGAACAGCTTGTATTACCACTACACGTCATTTTATTGAGAACAAAACTTTCTTGCATCTTTATGGCATTTTTGGTCACAACATAAAACTTCACCCTGAATTAAGAAGCAATTAAGCTGAAGTCTTCTCTGTTACTGAGCTATGGTGTCTCATTTCTGCACAAAGTATTTCATATCAGGAATTATTCATGAGCTAGCCCAGTCAATGCTCCTTATTACTTCTCTGCTGCAGTCGGACTTCTCATGATAGAAAACACGCAAAGAAGTTATACAGGTTTAGAAATATAAACTTTATCACAGTATCAGCCATTTTCTTCCACCAAAAATACCCTACTATCTAATTCCACAATATCCAGCATATATTTAATGGACTGAATGGGAATATGGACATAAATAACCTCAGAAGACTGGATTTAAGTCTAAATATAAATCTGATGTTAGGACAATCTCATTATAAAATAACTCCTGTTATTTCATGAATGTGTAGCAAGAAAGTTGTTTTGTAAGCCTGTTCTCCACTGTGTCCTCTTTAATACCATTAGTGAATATTCTTCACTTGGCTTCTCCAGAAACACACATAAATGCATGTTTGTATGGGGAATATCATGGCACTTGTAAAACACTTTTTTATTAAAACAGTTGATCTGGAGGGCTGTAATAGTGTTGAATCATCTTTGCAACTTTTGGGCTCAGTATACACAGTTGCCCCAAGACCATGAAAGTTGATGGACATCCTTTTGCTGATTTCCACCAGGAGGAATTTTGGACTCATACCACAACTAATTTTGAAATCTCATGACATTTTGTGGCATTTGTTTCAGTTATCCAGCTACAGTAGCAGGCTACTGCAATTAGTTAGGTTATGATATTTGCATGTTTTGTTGGGTATATTTTAAGAGAAAGTGGTTTATTTTAAAGGAAAAAAACCTACCACAAGATGTTTTATTTGTTTCCTGAGGACTTTCACTTACACAAATAGGCACTAAACATTTGGAATTGTCTTTCCAGAGCACAACAGTAAAAAACTTAAGAATTTGGATTAGTTTCATTTAAAACAGTAAAAATTGACCTTGTAAACATTTCCATAGGAGGTAGGATACATACATTTGACAATCTGTCAAATAAGAGAAAGTAAACAGTTACTCTGTGATCCTAATAAATAAAGAGCAACACAAGCATTAAATAAATGTTTTTTATACAAAAAGATATTAAATGAAAGACTAAAATAGCATTTTTAATAAATTAGGAATAGATGTAATCTTTTCTTTACAACTTAGTCTTGCTTGCAAGAATCACAGTTTCTTTCTGCTCACCCTGAATTTCTGATTGAAGAGCTGTAATTGTGAGAACAATCCTTGTGAGAGCAATTGTGAGTGATTCCCCAGCAGGATCCAATCTGAATATAGCTGTGTTTTTGTGTGAGGGGCTGCTAATATCTCTAAAATGGCTCTTTTAACACCTATATGTAATGTTTTTCTATTCCACCAACTTGAAAGGGATTTTCCTCATAGCCTTAATGTCTGGATTTGGAAAGTAAGTTTAAGGCACTGACATGTCCATTCCAGTTTAGGTTCCTCCAGCAGCTGCTCCCATGAAGACAGTGTTGATTGGTGGTAAAGATGACACCATATCTCTGCTTGGTGGACCATGGGACTCCAGATTTTCCTGAGAAGGGAACTGACCAGATGTTCCATACATACACTGGGAAGAAGATGTGGTTTGCATGTTTGAAGCTGTGGGGAAAAAAGGGTTACCATCACTGCAAGTTTTCTATCTGTGAAATTTAACAAAAACCATAATCCAATTTCATCTGATGGAAAAGTTTATCTACCAGGCCCACCATCTGAAGGACAGAAATGTCCACACTTCTATACTTTACTCAATTTACCTGTACTTCCATAACTTTTCTTCAGTCGCTCCTCACGCCATCAGGGAATAGGTCAAAACCCACGTATAACTGAACTCTTCTAAAAATCCAGCTACACGCCTAAGGTTTATGGCTTTCATACAAGCCTTCTTCTATGAAAACTGTGCAAAGCTATTTATGTACACCATGCTCATCTATCCATGTCCGGCACCATTCAGGTCCATATTCACTGGTGGTACCACCGCCACCGCCTGGCACATATCAACATGGAATGCAGAAGATGGGCAGAGTCTCTGTGTGGTGGTGGTGGTTTTTTTTCCCCCTCTTTAGCATACTTTAAAGAACTGAGCACTGAATTCTTGCAAAACCTTAATGAGGCAAATAATGTTTGATCTTCTGTGCAAGGTTAACAGATAAGTAGTAGGAAGAAGTAATCTTGTGGAGAAACAAATGGTGTCCTAGTTTAGATCTTCCATACAACCCTTTTTGGAACATGAGACCAAGCTCAACTGCCACTTGTTTAATGCATATATCAAAAGAAACCCTTTGAGGTTAAGGAATTTCACCTAAAATTTATTGTCAGTGGGAGCTTTGCCTCATGCACACAGTTGTTGAAGCATAGGTCAGGAAGGGACTATACCACAGGAAGTATATATCCATGGGACATCCCTAACCCAGGGTTCATTTGATCTGTTTGACAGTGAGGATCCTGAAGAGCCCTCAGAAGAGTCCAGTCTGTTATTAGCTCACTTAATAGTAAGAAAGTATTTCCTAATACGGATTTTTCTGCAATTCAGGCCAGTCATTCCACTCCTCATGGACAATGGATCATAGTCCTCCTTATGGGAGCAAAGAGTTACTAAACTCATTCTCCTGCACTTTTAAGGAAAACACATCTTATGATAGATACATCCTAAGTACTGAGCTATTTTATCCCTATATTGCATCTCATATATGTAAGCTACAGTTTAACAGTCAGCACTTGTTAGGATGCTAAAAAGTTCATAGCTGTTCCTCAGTCATTGGCTATACTTACACATGGGAGTCCGACAGACAATTGAAGGTGAGGAGTCTGTGTAGTACGAGCCTGTTTGTTTTCTTCCACTGTCATCCAAGATATTCAGTGGATCATGTATATCATTGTATGATGGCAATGGTCGAATGCTGCTTACACTGCTGATTACAGAAACATGTTGATCCACCATTGTCCCAAGTCTGTGAGATTCTGGATAATTTATATTGTTTCCATAATATCCTATTGACAGGAGATTGGAAAAAAGCAGGGTGAAACTACTGTTGAAGAGAAAGGGCAGGGTGGGAGACTATGGTAACCTGGGACAAAACATAATTGTTACCAGCTGAGACCCTTGAGAATAAGATCATTTATGTACACATACAGTGTAGTAACATATGCAGTCACTGCATATATATATACTGACTGCACATACAAATTCATACAAAAGAAACATTCCCACTGCGTCTTTCCTCCAGAAGAGGGAGGTGGTTTTCCTGACTGTCTCTGAAGCAGATTGTGGCAATAACTTTATATTTGAAGTAGGAGAAATATTAGGGCCAAAGTCTCAAACTAATGCTAATGCACATTTCTATACTTCATTTCACCATCCTGACTCTGTGACTACAATGGTCCATTACGCTGATCCAAGAGGTAAGCTATCTTATGTTTGCTCTATTTCACAGTAGAGGTTTTGGGGGCATTTCAAGAAATTGTTAAATCACAAGGTCATCCTGGTTTTGCTTCCTTTGTGCAAGACATGGTGGTGTTGCCAAAGGAAGATTACTGTAGGTGCAGCAGATGCATTTTGAGGTCAACTGAGGATTCCTCAGAGGAAAATAAATCCTTAAATAGCTTAAGCTGCTTTACAGTCTCTATGTGTCACCAGAGAAGTGGAAAACAGGAAGTTATAAATAAGAACTGAAAAACATCTTCCATAGAAAAAAGCAGAGAAAAAGTGTTTTACTCCGGCAAGGAAGGAGAAAGAGAAGGGAAAAAGAAAATACATATTAATACCGTTGGAAGCATTAGTGGGATATGCTGCTCCTGAGCATGTAGACACCGAGTTGCTCAAGAAATTGAAACTCCCAGTATTCAGAAACTGCATATTGTGTGTGTCCTGAGACATGGATGAGGGACCATAGCTGGAAGGAGATCTGGCATTGTATGGAGACACAGCACAGCTGTTGCTGAAGTAGTCTCTGGAGAACTGCTGTTCACCCAAGGCATTGAATCGGCTGTGCTCTGCTCTGTGCTGATAAACTCCTGAAGTGGAATGGGCCTGAGTTCTGAACACAGCCTGGTAATTGGAATTGTTTCCATAGTAATTCTGATTAGTTTGTGACAAAGTCTGATAAATAGGTTCTGAGTAGGAAGAGCACTGTGACTGTGTGGATAACACCAGACCTACACTTGGAGGTCTCACAGCCATTGGCCCCTGGTTGATGACACTTCCTCGGCTGACCATGGCTGGTGAAATGGGTGGAGTCATCAGGTGATCAGTGCTTTGAGACAGCTCCATCTGACCTGGAATAAATGAGCATTAGCCATGATTAGCGTTCATACTGCAGTACTGCTGAACAGAGTGCATCTGTTAAGACACTAACCCTCCAGAGAAGTGTACTTTACCATTTGAAACCATTACGAAGGCTGTGCATTGGCCACCACCTATACAACATACATTCTTTAATCCATGTCCATAAAGCTTCCCACTTTCATTCTCCAAACTGGAAACTGCCACATTCAGTGGGAAATTTCAGAAGTTACAATTCTCCAGCTACAAGTAGTTACAAATGTGCTCCAGGAGTTATGGTTCATTCTCTCCTCACAAGAACCTCACCAAGCCAAGAGGTATAGGATAGTTTTACCATTGTTCCAAGAGGAACAATTACTGGCAGGGCTCTATAATTGTCATGTTCTGTAAATCAGCACAGAGGGTGAGCTCATGGAACGTTATTTACTAGAGGTCTTTATAAATGTATATTGTCATTGCTTCTCCTACAGCAACGTGCCACTGTGGACTGAAAGACTAACAAGCAAGTAAGAGAAGGAGAGACTAGAACAACTGATACATACCTGTCAGCTGCATATTCTCACCATTTCCTGTGACGAAGGGGTTCACACCAGAAGGTACGTTGCTGGGCTGGCTAGCTGACAAGGACACGTAGGTTTGCTCTGCTAGACACTCATTTTTGACTGAAGTGTCACTTGGCAGTGGAGTAGCTTTGTTACGACTTGCTAGGAAGCAAGAGCTCGGTGATGCGGTAAAGGTGGCTTTGCTTGCATCTGGAAGAGTAAGTGGAAACTCTTGGGGATAGTTGCTTATTGCACTTAAATTCACCACTAGTATATAGACAGCATATGAGCTTCCTGATTTGTTCATATCTTTGGTTGCTTATTTTAAAACGCAGTGAAGCCTCCATATTTTGCATCTAGCCAATGAATACAAATATTGCTCTAGTATTGATCTTCCCAGTGGAACTGTTTGTATCATTTCCCTGACCACAGATCTACATCACAGAGTATCAGCTCCTTACTGAAGCCATCATAGTGAAGGTATGAATCAGATTTATTCCCTTCAAGTAAATGTCAACAATGAAGTCAAGTATATTGCACTGAGTGAGTCAGGCTCATGATACTTCATCCTAAAGAATTAACAATGGGAATTTAAGAATGGTTGAACTCTATTTTCATACTGATATCTAGAGAAAAGCATCTATAATACTCACTAGTTCTTCAGTTTTCTGCAGACTATTGATAAAGTCAGTGGAAGTTTCACTATTCTTCAGTGGAAACCACCACTTTACCTTATGATTTCAAGTACTTCGCCTAAGTATCCAAGCATAAGGCAATTGCTACATAGGACAAGGTTTTTTCCCTGAAGGCTGAATTAAAAGAAAAAGTGCAGCATCTACTGTCAGACAATTCTATGCAAGCTTCTTGCAGCAAAGGGCAGATTTAGAGTAACAAGCAGCAAAAAATTAAAGATTGATTTCTGGTGCTAATGGTAATAAAAAATAATTCAGCAGAACCCAGTCGAGTTTCACTGGATTTTTAAGGGATTAGCTTGGGCCGTAATTTGATCCAAATCCATCTTCATTCATTTTATAGCAAAGGACCTGGAGCATATGACTTCAAACTGCCTAACCGTGGAGAAGCCTTGTAGATGGAAAATGTTAAGGATACTGTTTTAAATTCATTTTGTTTCCCTACCGCATAGTAATACCTCAGCTGGATGCTAAATAGGATTCCAAACTTGTGTTCCAACCTTGCAGGGTTATTTGCGTTTTAGTAACATATAATACATTCCTAGTTCAAGGTGTAATTACATATTTAAGCTTTGGCAGAAAAAATGGATTTTAGGAATTCCTGCCCTTTCTGCTACTTATATCTCTTTTCACACTTCAGCTTGTGGCCCTTCAGATGTACCTACAAGTGTTTGTTGCATCCAAGATCATTTCAGTGATCCAGTGTATCCACATTCCCACAAAATGTTAAGTGAACTATGGTTGGAAGGTGGGAGTGAATTGCTGAGTAAACGGTCACAAGCTTTTCAGGTGAATTGGACAATGTTGCATATAACTTCACCTTCAGGAAAAGACAGTAAGCCTGCTTCTGTTTAAAGTTTAATACGTCAATTTCTAAAAATACAGGAGTGCATTCAAAAGAACCAAGCTCTAGTTACCTAAATTCTTCATGTATTTGTCCAGTAGATTCTGGAGTTCTTGTTCTTTGTCATTGTTGAACTGTGTCTCCATGGCGAGCAGGATGTACTCATCTAGTAGCATACGGATCAAATGAAAAGAACCTTTTGGAGGAGAAAGAGAGAGAGTAGCTGAGTTATCTTTGTGACCATCTCTCACCACTCTACAAGAAGTGAGTGAAACAAACAAATAATTGTGGACTTTAAATGACCTGGCAAGACCAACAAGGAATAGTGCCTAACTTCTAGCTCTAATCTCTCTTTGCACTGGCCCACCTAGCTCAATTGTTTACTGTCCTGTAGGCTATTTGACCACTAATTACATCAAAGAAAAATACTGATGAAAGTGAGACATGCTTTATACTTGAAGAGGGCACACACTGGAGCTAGATAAGGCCGAAGTCTGCTAGAATGCCTCTGCTCTATTTCTGTTTGCCTTGTGCTAAATAAGCAGACAATAACTGGTGAAGTCTTTGACCTTATTTCAAGGATATATCACATTAAAAGTGTGTGTCTCCTTACAGCCATTTCAAATACCCTCTGAATTTTAGATAACAATGTACCTACAACTAAACTTAGGTAATGATGCACTACATTTAAACCGAGTTTCACTTGTTCTACCATCCTCTATTTTATAAAAGGTCCTGAGACTCCCCCAAAATGTAAACATTTCTAAAGATGGACATGTGAACTTTAATTTTTAAAAGCCACAAACACTGTTGAATTAACTGTCTGCTGATCCCAGAATTAAATGACTGGTGATGTGCTAAATTCCTTTGGCCTTTATGAACACATACCATGCACAAAAACTTGCATAGGGCCAAACTGATCCACATGTAAAACCAATAATTTAAATCTCATGTCTCCTATACTGAAATATGCAGTTACGCTTCCATTGTCATATCAAAATAAACAGAGCTTCTAGCTCTCAAATGGCAAAGTAGTATCAAACAGCAATTCAAAAGAAAAATACCTTTGAAAAATCAACATGTGACACAGTTTGCCAACAAAATATTGCTAGCATTTACTGTAAATTTTTAGTTTGAAAAACACATTACATAATATTGTAACTTTGATCAAAGAATCTTTAGACTAGGACAGGTTTCTCTGCTGGGGAAATGGTGGAAAGATGTTAAGTGCTAGTATGACACCAAGCTGTGTGGTGCGGTCCACACACTGGAGGGAAGGGATGCCATCCAGAGGGACCTGGACAGGCTGGAGAGGTGGGCCACTGCCAACCTCATGGAGTTCAACAAGGCCAAGCGCAAGGTCCTGCACCTGTGTCGGGGCAATCCAACGCACAGGTACAGGCTAGACCAAGAATGGATCGAGAGCAGCCCTGAGGAGAAGGACTTGGGGGTACTGGTGGATGAAAAGCTGGACATGAGCCATCAGCGTGCGCTGTCAGCCCAGAAAGCCAACCGTATTCTGGGCTGTATTCAGAGAAGTGTGGCCAGCAGGTGATTCTCCCCCTCTACTCTGCTCTCGTGAGACCCCCACCTGCAGTACGGAGTCCAGCTCTGGGGCCCTCAGCATAAGAAAGCTATGGACCTGTTGGAGTGAGTCCAGAGGAGGCCACGAAGATGATCAGAGGGCTGGAGCAGCTCTGCTATGGGGACAGGCTGAGAGAGCTGGGCTTGTTAAGCCTGGAGAAGAGAAAGCTCTGGGGAGACCTTATAGCAGCCTTCCAGTACCTGAAGGGGCCTACAAGAATGCTGGGGGGGCACTTTTTACAAGGGTCTGTAGTGACAGGACAAGGGGTCATGGGTTTAAATTGAAAGCGGGTAAATTTAGATGAGATATCAGGAAGAAATTCTTCACTGTCTGGATGGTAAGACAATGGAACAGGTTGCCCAGAGAAGTTGTGGATGCCCCATCCCTGGGAATGTTCAAGGCCAGGTTGGATGAGGCTTTGAGCAACCTGGTCTAGTGGAGGGTGTCCCTGTCCATGGCAGGGGTTTGGAATTAGATGATCTTTAAGGTCCCTTTCAGTATGTACAAAATATGAGTGTTTTTACAAAGCCCAGGTACCAAAACTTGATGCGTTGTTTAGAGTTAGGTTATGCATCACTCGAGCACCAAAAAAACTCCATTTGAGAAGGAAGTCTTGAGCTCTTTTCTTTAATGACCTCCCATTTTGCTTGCTTGCCTGAAAGAGAATAATAAAATACTGTTAAGTATGTTAACTTGCTTTCTGCACACAAAAGAGAAAGAACTGAATATGCTTGAGAATTCAAGAAGTCCTTGACTCAGGCTGATGTGGCAGGGTGGGTCAAGCTGCCTGATTCAAACTATCATCTTCATAATGTGTGTCCTAAATTGATAAGGAAGAGCAGTATTCACTCTTTTCAGTGCAACCAGAGTAGTGCTCTGACAATGTCAGATAAAGCAAACTGCTTACTGCTTGGGCTCTGCTATGCTCTGAAGGTAAATAAAATAGCTCATATTCTATTTATTAAAGGTGCCAAATTATTCTGTAAATATAGAACAAGGCTGAAAGAAAAAAAAATCACCCTCTGGTACTGTGTTAGGAAACAAAAATTAGTCTCTGTACTTTAATATAACCTGTGTAATACTGGACAGACTTTCTCTTACAAAATAGTATGTTTACTATCGTAACATTGACGCTTTTAATGCTGCTCATTTCATACTGTCACTTTGCTCTGGCAGTGATTTGTTTGTGTGGTAACGTATGCCCTGTTGCTTTCTCAAACAGCAAGCAGAAAGAAGCTGTTGTGTGAGTTTGACAGGAACCACACTTAAGCATGAACAGAAGGCAGACAGCAATGGAAGGATTACATGTTCTGTAAATTATTAGCTTCTGTTTAGTTGACCTAGCTGTATATCAGGACTTGTAGGTATTTCTTACCCCTAACTACAGGAAAACAATGCTAGGAACTATACCTGTTAACTTTAATAATACAGCATCACATAGTAGATGCTGAATGGGAGAGTGCTTCACCTTTTGCTCCTGGCTTGTTTATCGGGCATTGCCTTATGAAATTGTGGAATCAATTTTAGACCATAATCATTCAGCTCTAAAATAATTTGTGATTGCTCAGCTTCAGTGGGAGTTTTATGTATAGGTAAGTCTGTATGAGGACTTGCTTTGGCTCTGCTCCCCTGAATCGTCCAAAACTCCTCACTGAGCTGCTCATTTATGACAGCATGTTAGGAAACTGTTAGGAAACATTAGGAAATGTTAGGAAACTGAGAATGCTTTAAAAAGAAAGACATTATCACTGTCTCCACTGACATTTGGGAAAACAGATGAAGAAAGGAAAACTGACATGTCCACTGTTATTTTGTAAATGGCAGTCACTCTTCTGCAAGCCAGTCAAAGCTAACTGCACTGTCTCCTCCTCTTGCACCCCTTCATATGAAGATGCTTCCTAAAATGGTGTGTAAGATATTGCATTTCCAGATAGAAATGATGAGAAGGCCAGTATTTAACTACTAGCTAGCAATGTGTAACATTTTGTTCTGTTATTTTACATTCAATAGAGTCATAAATTGGGTAAATATCTCTTACTTGAGCTATAACCCAGAACTCATTTATTTTGTTCTGAAGTACAGTGTAATCATTCCTGTATAACTACATGCATATAAAATATTTATTATTATAAACCACCTTGTATATCAGGGCAGGGGGAGGAATCCCATCAAAACCACCAGTTACTGAATTAAGCACCTTATAAAGCTACAAAACTGTATCTTCCATCCTGATTTGTAGAAATCCTTGTATGGGTTAGCTACTTCTGAGTCTATCTGCTACATAAACTTCTACCACATACAGTACCATTCAAATACCATGAAAGAAAGACTTGTTCTCTCAGGAACAACATTTGTCCACCTTACTCACTGGGCAATACCCCTGTGATTCTGCATGCACAGTTAAGGTAGATGGGTTTCTTTCATGTGCAGTTTATGACTTCAATGTTTTAGTTAGGATACTTCTTAGTTTGTCACACATGTAAGACTGCTGAACAACACTCAACAGGTTTAATTAGAACTAGCATCACTGGAACCTACCACAAGTGAAGAACTCTCCTATTACAATAAGGAGATGGAAACAGGGATGAGAATCCTCTGTGAGTAACCAAAAGCACTGCATAAATAAGGGACTGTGTAAGGAGTAAAGGGATTAGGATTTGGTCTTGAGTCAGGCAGAACATTTGAAAGGTACCTTGATAACCCTTTGCTCAACCACCGTATCCAACCATTCAATAAATGATTCCACAGTGGCATTCTTCTTTAGAAGGTCCTTCAGTTCTTGGAACACTGTAATAGAGTCATCTACCATGTAAAAAGGAGAACGTATCATTGCATGCTATTCTGAACATGAGAAAAAGTCACTCACCAGCCACATGACAGTATTGTAGCATGGAAAGGAAAAGCAAAGAATTAGAGGAGTGAAGAAATGAGCAATTCTTCAGCAGACCCACATCAATCGCACATATACACTTTAATTACTTAAGCATTACAATGCTATATGTTGTAAGACAATTAAGTTTTACAAGAAAATAAAAGCAAAAATAAAAATTATGATGTTTACCATTCCTTTTAAGATTCAGTCTTGAAAACCTTTCTATTACTAATTTCAGTAGTAAAGTTTTATTTGTAATGTGCCAGGCTTGTACCCTGTCTTAGGTTTTCTTTTTTCTTCTTAATTAGAAGCTAACTTCCCTGATTCCCATTTTTGAAAAAGTGTCTGAATGACCAGTTATTTTTCTTCTTTTTTTAACCAGTGTGAAAAAAGACAGAACAAAATAAAAAACAGTTACACAATAAAGAGGAAATGGGAAACTGGAGTGAAAATGTGAATAGGATTGTGAACCATTAAAGTGAACAAACTTTCATGACACAAGAATATTTAGGAGACAACACATTGCTGTTGCTCTCCTTTCAGCTCTCCCAAATCTGGCCAACATGATTCCTATGACAAAAGTTACCTTTTTAACACAGAAAATGGCTGTGCATTTTTTCAACATTGGGTATGTATATGAAAATTAACATCCTCAAAAGCTGTACTTCACTCTATTCTTTGTATGAAAACAGCTGTTACACTTTATAAAAGATTATGTATCTTTTAAAGATCAACTTTAAGCAAAAACAAGAAATCTATTTTTACAAAAAAATAAGTATACTAGCTCAAATAGCCATTTAATTAAGCCATAATGATATGGAATTTGGATGGAGACATCTTTCAAGAATTGATCTATGTTAATATCCCCATATGCTTAGGACAAAACTTCAGAAGAGATTTTATTACGCTTAGCAACTGACATGTAAATGATCTTTTCAGCAACCATTTAAAGTCATCTAGCTGGGATTACTTCCCAGAGCAAGCTTCTGTTCTTTTAGGACATGCTAGAGCACCACATTGCTACTGAAGTTAACCCTGAGCTAGAATAGTGAATGCAGAGTCTACGTATGGCTTTTCTCAGTTCATTTCCAAGTAGGCTAGTGTGGCATAGAATGAAAAAGTGAATTACTTTTAATGATGATACAAATATTTCACCATGGACTTACATTCACTGTAGATCTCCCCATCAGAGTCTGTGCTCCCTGAGACTGCAAGGAGTGCCTGAGAGCCAATACTATTCAAATCAACTTTTTCAATATCCGACACCATAGAATTCACCACATGTTGATCAAAAAGGGCTGGCCGAGCAATCTGTAAGAGAAGGCAAAGTAAAATGCTGAAACACTGTTGTGGTTTAACCCCATCCAGCAACCAAGCACCACCACTCACTCCCTACCCTCCAGTGGGATAGGGAAGAGAATCAGAAGTGTAAAAGTAAGAAAACTTATGGGTTAAGCTAAAAAGAGTTAAAACATTTTTAAAAAGAGAAAAATACAACCCAAGAAAGAAAAGTGATGCAAATGAAAACAATTGTTCACCACGAACTGACCGATGCCCAGCCAGTACCTGAGCAGTTCTCCCCCCTGCCAACCTCCCCCCTAGTTTTACTGCTGAGCATGATGTCACATGGTATGGAATATCCCTCTGGTCAGTTGGGATCAGCTGTCCCAGCTGTGTCCTATCCCAACCTTTTTGTGCACCTCAATTTCTCCCTCCCTTCACTGGCAGGGAAGTGTGAGAAGCAGAAAAGGCCCTGACTGTGTAAGAACAGCTCAGCAGTCACTAAAACATCCCTGTGTTATCAACACTGTTTCCAGCACAAATCCAAAACAGAGCCCCATACCAGCTACTGTGAAGAAAATTAACTTTACCCCAGACAAAACCAGCACAGACCCACACTTGGGGATCACCTGAATTACTTCCATAAGAATCATATTCTGTTTAATATTCTTATCATGGCTGGATTTTTCATAGGTCAGCTGAGACAATGTTTCCCTCCCATTAGAATTCTAATGTGCGTTCCTATTAGATCACCTTCACAATGTCACCCATGTGCTACTTCTGTCTTAATATTTATGGAAGAGAAAACTAAGTCAAGATGAATATATGGTGCATCTACAGCTATTCATGAGGACTACCACCTCAAAGCCCATGTTCACTTTTGAGTCAAAACTCAAAGAGAAATAAGCTGACTAAAGGACACCATGGACAAGACAGCAAACCTTTGCTAGGGGTCTCATATTTTCCAATTAGGAACTAACACAAATACCCATATATTCCACTTCATCATTTGATTGCTGAGAGTTCTCATGATAGTAGTTCATGGTCTTTTCTCTCTTTGCTACTACCAAAGTTTGAAGTCTTGGTCAGATCTACCTATGGCTTCTTCCTTCTTGCATGTTTAAAACTACAAGATGCAAGTCTTCCATGGCTGAAGTTGAACTTTGAAAAAATAATGCATTGTTTCTCGTAGCCAGCAAGGTGCACTGAACATAACTGATAATTTTTTGGGTGTATAGCCTTATTCTGTTTACCTGTGCTAGGTGTAGGAATGATGTCTGTCGTTTCAGAGAAGAAACAAATCTTCGTGCAATAGGCAGTTTCTTATCTGTCAGGTTTTCTGGTAGATTTTCCAAAGAGGTAACAACCCACTGTTCCCAGTTTTTTGCAAAATTTCTTATATCTGCCAATAAACTAAAATAAGAAAAAAACAAAACCCTGTTTTAGAGAAACATCAATAAAAATTGTCTTGAATTAGTTTAAATAATTGGGTTTCAATCTATGATCAATAGACTCCTGGACGTATCTGTGAATTACTCCTTAGGTGTCACCAAAAGGAAACAGGAAATGACCAGTCATCAAAAGGCAAATATTGACTATACATTGATCTGTACCTCCTCTGAGAAAAATTGTAAGCCTACATTGTCTATTGAAATATGTTGAAAAATAATAGTTTTAAGAATAATCCATTAAAAAAAAACCCAAACCATTAGAGATATCTGAAGCTAAAGGCCTTAGTCAGATATAAAACTCCAAATAAGACGCTCTTTGAGGGAAAGGAAAGATGAGAAGATTCAAAGGTAACTTATAATAATCCTCTCATTAATGTCTGGTTGAGAAAATGCTTAGATATTGTGATGATGCACAGGATACAAACGAGAAAAGTATTCTGAAAAAAAAAAAAGGTAATAATTATTTTTCCTTAAATAATACCAGTTAATTTGTTTTTTTATTGATCTTTCAGGGCTTTAGTGTAGAAGAAACCAATTTCAAAATATCCAACAAGCCAGTAAAATGGGACATTAAAACACTGTGTAATATTTTAAGGATGTTCTACAACTGTCCTCAGAGCTGACAGTATTTTACCATACATACTCTGCTATTCTAAAAATGAGCATAAATATTGTGATAAAATTTGTGTAGGATATGGAATTTCTGTTATTTACCTGGAATATGCCCAACAAATAGAATGTAGCATTATTATTGCCTAATACCTACCTTTCTGGCATTTCTTGCATTGTTGCGGGGATGAGTACATCTGTAAGGACCTTCAAAAAAGTAACAGAAAATGCTATCAAGTTTCCACTGGCTATTTATTCATTCATGTCTGCCTTGACTACTCAGATTACAAAGTGATAAGGACAGGAAATTCATACAGAATAAAGCCATTCAACCTATTGTCCAGATATTTATACACCTATATTTCTCCCATTCACTATTAGATAGGAACATATGAGCTATTTATATACCTGGATAGCTCCCCTTCTTGATGTATCCCAGCATACCAGTAAAACAAGAAAGTGCTATCATTTGTGTCTTACAGCCGGGACATCAATAGAAGTGAGATGCATAAACATTTTGCCTTTTCTAGCATCACTCTGAGTCTCAGTAAAGCAGATACTCAAGCATCTCCCAAGTCCTATTAGCCACTTGACCCTTCTTTCTGCCATACTGCATGTGGTACTGAAAGTGTTCAGAGTTTAGGACAAATCCCCTATACCTGGTGTGGAACTGTTTTGGCAAAAAACTGTGCCATCTGGCATCCCTTCTGGCAATGTTATTGCACAGGGCAAAGTTGGTAGCCTATATCCCAAAAATCTGTTTCCACTACTAATGATGTAAAAGGTTGGATAACAACACAATAATATTCCTCCTTTCTGGCAGTTTTGCTGTCAAGATTATCTAACATGATCATAAGTGAGAAACAGTGAGAGACTTTTAAGAAATATTGTCTTATTCAATTTATAATTTAGTGCTCTTGCAGTATTCTTTTTCTGTCACATTAAATATTTATTACAAATAAAGTTAATATTGAACCTATTGGGACAGCTCATTTAGAGCAGGAAAAAAAATAATAAACTCAAGGTAGAACATAACCTCTGCAAGTAAATGAGGCTCATCTCCAGGGTAGTAATTATGATCTCTGATGCTAATTACCTTTACTTCTCTCTGCTAACCAAAACATCTCTTCTTACTTTTAGAGCCTGATATGATTCTAAGAAATAGAAGTAGAGAATATATAGAGTAGTATTTTAATCTTTTCTGGATTTTTGGACCATATTTTTGTACAGTAAAGAATGACAAATAGATGGCAATAAGGCACTCAGAGCTAAACAGCCCCAAGTCTCTTGCTTTGTCTGCTTGGTGTTTACTGTTATTTCTTCCCATCGATATGTGGTTGTGAAATGTGTTAGAGAGAGGATGACAATCCTTTGCTGTTTATATGGCATGTCCTATCAGAGGAACTTAAAGTACTTTGCAGGTAGTAATTAATGATCAAATATGATTTTCCAAATTAAAAACTGAGGAAATTCTGGTGACATTATTTATTTCTTCACCACTGATCTTAATCCTGACCCTGCAATACTCCTTACTTTCACTTAGTTTCAACTGTTCATGAGATCATGCAGTGAACTAGACCAAAGAACTCATATGGCACAAAACCCCTGCAAAACAAATGTTCCTTAGATATTTTTTTTAAAAGCAAACTAGTTCAGAGTGCAGCAGCTTTGTAGGCACATCTAGCAGCATAGGAAAAGAAATGAAGCGTAGCAGTCAGCAAAGGCAGGAATATCATAACCCAATATTGTTTCAGCTCTGTAACATGAAACCATGGTCTGACATAACCTGTGAGTACCAAATTCACGTGTGGAATCACCTCACTGATCTGCCACAGACTGTCTTTGCTGGTAGAATTTGCAATAATCTTTTAAGTAAGAAAAAAGGCTTCATTTTTCATCCAGGCTTAACTTAGCCTTGTCGGTGTAGCACACAAGCATTTCTTTTATAGACGTTCAAGCAAGTAGGTCAGGAGTTCATCAAGTGTGAGCAGAGCTGAGACTGGGGTTCAGCTCTCACATGTGCCAGTTTTACGTTCTTGATTTCAGTAGAATGCTTGCTGATTTACACAGGTAAGAGGCAAAAAGCAGTGAAGGCATCTTATTCTAACTTCAACGCTGTTTTTACACAAGCAAAACTTGTAACATGGTTGAGATTATCCATAAAGCTTAACTTACCTTGTACAATATTGAGTCACAGACACAGAAGATGTCAATAATGATGGCATTTTCAAGCAGGGGAAGAAGATGGTCAGGCATTCCTTGCCAAAAATGCAGTAAGAAATGCTGAATCTAAAGGAGTAGGAAGCAGATTCATGGACATAAATAATGCTTTCTTGGATCTCTGTGCATATATACCAACAATGTGCATTCAAACAACCTTACCTCTCCAAAGTTCCCATTAATTGCATTGTCAAGGACACACTGACAGTGTGTTTTGTACATCATGATAAGAGTATCTACCTATTTTGGAAGAAAAAAAGGTTAAACAGTTTCTTAGCTCTCCCCTTTGCTGCTATAGTGATCTATGTTTCTGCTTTCTGTAGCTAGTATTAAAATATAGAATATAAACCATATTACCATGCATATTTACAAATAAGCAGTCTGTATATGCAGAAATGATGAGGAGGCCACTCATCTCTAGTTTTTATCAACACCTTTAAGTCTCAAAGCTGTTGTCAGAAATGTTGTATCTGAATCTGTATGCACTGTGAAAATGTGGATATCAAAGGCAATAGCTAGATTAGCCAGTCAGATGGTAAATTCACCTTTCTGAAGCTAAGATTAATCCCAAAGAGTGGTGCAAGTTAATCATTAGGCTACTATAGGCGTCTATGAGTGTTCTGAAACATCATGTAGTTGGACAAATGAGAAAATAGCTGCCAGTCATTTGGTCAAAGTTTAATCACTGCCTTACAAGAACAGAACTTTAAAAAGCAGAGCTCCCTTTCATCTCATCAGGCTAATTTATCTGAGTGGAGTGTTCCCTTATTTTAATGACTGTGCAGAGGTATTACAAGGCTTTGTAAAAAACGGTAGTACATTTTTAAATTTGTAGCAAATTATAAACCAAGAATTTTGTAAAGTATATTAAGAGAAGAAAAATGCTAGCAAAACCATTCTTATGGTCCAGAAACACAGAGAGTTTGTTACAGCTTGTGAACTTCTCTAGCAAACCAAAATCAGGTTTTGAATGAACCCAATACCATGTTATTTCAATAGGTTTAGCATACAGGTTTCCTTGAAAACAGACCTTGCAGACTTTCAGAGCTACTTCTGTAAATACACATCTTTGAAGAACAATGTCAAAGGGTGAGATTCAAGAATATTCTTAAGAATTTTTTTAAAGGGTTGATGGGAATTTAAAGTTTGTGTAAGTTTTCTTCAGAAACATAAAATACAGAAATTATCAATCTACTTTAGTGCAGACTGCTACATTTGTGGACTACCCAGAGATTTCAGTTGCATGCATTTTCTTATGTTCAGTGCAGGAGACAAACTTCATGTACAGGCTCTCTTCAACAGAATACCTAAATGTCTTAGGTTCAACAACCCTTCGACACATAAGCTGAAGGAGGGGAAAGACAGTAGGGAAAGAAAACAGGAAATAAGAAAACAAGGAATGAGGAAAGAGCAGCAAGGAAAGAGAGAAGGAGACACACAGAAATTAATTCCTCTTCCCACAGTCTCTTCATAACCCCATGAGTCTGTCCTCAGAGTCACCTGCAAAGCCCTGCTGGGCCCTCACATCATCTGGTCCCAGCATCACAGGAATCACATGCTGCTGACCCAAAATGAAGAGAAAATGAGTTGCAACTTTTTCTTCATTGCTGGAGTGGTAAAACCCTGTTTTGCTTACACTGCTGCATTGGTTTTGCAAGGAACCTCAAATCCTCTTCAGATGGAAATGTTACAAGAATGCTGTATATATGAGAGGTGTCAATGCACTGATGGAGACTGTAGCAGCAGGTAATGCACACTGTCGAGTACACCAGTTCGTGGGCTTTCTTTAGGAACTCTAAGATTTCCAGCTAAGATTGCTCTACTACAAAAAGTTCCTTTCGTTTAATTCCTCACAACAGGAATCCTAGACTTCACTACTTTCACAGAACAAACTTAAGAGGAAGGGCTCATAAAACAAATAGCTTTAAAGCAACTTATGTCAGGGCAGCCACCATCCTGACCTGCACTGGAGGCTAAATTGCAGAGTTCACAATGTGTACCTAAAGGTTTCTAGCACAGTTCAGGGGTGTAGTAGCCTGTAATGTGACCAGAAACAACACAGAAGTAACATACAGGCAAGGAGTCAAAGACATAAAACCCATGGCAGTAATAATTCTAACTGAACAGTAACCCTAAGGATGAGCAATACTGAATATTGATTTGAGAAATACAATTTTACTAATTTTAAAAAAAGAATTTCAGATTTTCAGTGTCTCTTTTGAAAAAATTAATGAAAGAGAGTAAAGTTTAACTAATCATTTGTTGTGAATTATTTGTTCTGATCTAATCAGAACAAAATTTACCTTAAATCCAAAGGCATTTGGAATGAATGCAACTCTCAGTTATTTGTTTGTTTTGCTCTCCCCGTCTTACATACCATCAGTTTGTAAAATACTAGGTCAGTTAATAGGTAAATAATTCAACCACCTTTCCAGTGGAAAGCCAGTTAATCGGTGTTAGTAAAGGTTTGCCCCCTCTATAAATCAGTCACCTCTGTTTGATTATGGACATTTCTGGCTCTTTCATGTCAATACCTCAAAGGCTAAGATATGAAGAAACATTCTGTGGTAATTTTTGATCTGTAACTCGGAAGAGAAGTAGCTCACATTTTACCTTGTCTTTAGAAATGCAGCCTTGAAGCAAAAGGTGTTGAGCACTTGGAAACTCTGGAAGGAGAGTTCCAGTTTTGGAACTCAGAGAATATTTACGAGTGAAACCACCCTGAAATTGAAGTGAAAAAAACAGGAACGTTGAAATAGATAATATAAAATCAACTAAACCCAACAATTCATGCTAAACTTGCATATTATCTCATGAGTCTCTCAACATTCCAGAATATTTACACTCAGATAATCCTTCCAAGATATTGATCCTTATCTGGAATCCAGCTCAGGAAGGTAATTAAATATGTGCTTAGTTCTAAACTCCACCAAATACAGTTTTCAGAGTGATGCAGCCTTCAGCCACATTACTTCACGGAATTCTACAAGCTTTGGATTTAATCTGTGTTTAAAAAGTAAAGTAGAATACTAGACTCCTCTACAGTATGGACTGTGATATCCCCAGGGAGTTTTATTTAATGTATATCTTTCTAGTGTACTGGATCTAGGGTACTGGAGATACTACCACACTCCCCTGTTCTCTTCCTGCTCTGACAGCATGGCAATAGTGATTTCTGCCAGTTTACTATGATAACCACTCTTTTAGTTTATGATAAAGTTTGATAATATTTTATGGTGTTATGCATGTGATGGTATGTAGGGTCTGTGGGCACTTCTTAACTAGGGATTTATTAAATAGGTCTCTGTGGCAGACTTGACATGAAGCACCAGTTTTGTGTCTTATGCTGACCTGGAGATAAGATAAATTTCTCCAGAATTATGCTAAATTTTGCTGATCTGAGAGTGTCTTTCAGTTCTTAAGAGTTTATCTCTTAAGCTTTAACATGCGCTATCTGAAATTTTGTAGATACATCTTGTACTAGTTACAGACTGAGAAAAGATCTTGAATAATTATTAGATGCTGGCCTTTGGAGAGATGGGATTGAAGGACGAAACAACAAGCAGCCTTGTATGTGTGGATACTGATTGTTAGGCAATACATGGTAAATCAACCCTTGTTTAGGTTCCTAACCTAATACTCTCTCAAAATCTGATTTAGTCTAGTCAGTAAAACTGAGCAGTAGCATTCTGTAGTGATAGAGTGTTACTATGCTTAATGCACACCACATTAAACTTATTAAGCTCTCAAATAATATAATTAAGATGAAAACTTCATCCTCAAGAGAAGCAATAAAATCTGTATTATGATTCTATCCTTACTGACTGAATTGTACTTATTCTCACAGGACTGCATTCAAACCTAGAGAAGACTATTTGGCCGAAACCTGTTGTTCCATTTTAGCCCACCCAGGCCTTATGTCAAGACAGTGTACAAAGCCTTGAGCAGACCTTCTGCATATTCCTGTGATCAATCCACTACTTCTGTGCAGATTCCCCTTGTACTAGTGGATGGAATTTATGACCATGCACGAGGCATTTGAACGGTACTTGAAGTGGTCTTTTTCTACTCCTTTGCATACAGTCAGATTTCACTGAAGTGGGAATAGTAGGTATATACTGTAACATATAGTGTAGAAGTGTACAGAAGGGAGTATTTTCCTATAAATGTTGAATTGAAGGCCAATTTAAAGTTAAATTCTCTCAAATATTGAACTCAAAACTATAGTTGTAACTGACTTACTCAACATACACATCTCACTATTTTTATAGTGTGATATGTCTGTCAAAACAGACAAGGAATGAAAGCATACATTATGTAAACACATTTTGCCCATGCCATCTACTGTTCAAATATATATAAAGCTCTAAGTCAAAGAAATTCTAGAAATTTAAAAACATTAATACTTCTTCATGTCAATACTTCTGCAGTTTTATAACTGCCTATCAGTATCAGGAGGTTTGGGGTTTTTTTTAATTACAGGAGTAATCTCAATGATTTTATTATGCAATTACCCATGAAATATATTAAAAGCTCTGATTAAAAGGGATTAGTTCATTTAAAAGAAGGCAGTGATGGTGGTAGGAGATATAAGAGAAAATAATCTGCAATGTTTTTTTACTTTGCTAATGGACTTATATGACTGTGACTCAGATCTAGGCTTAATATTTTAACCCACTGCCACTTGCCCTTTCAATTTAATGCCATCTGTTTCTAATGGCCATTTAACATTAAGATAATGACAGTAATATTATCTGCCTAATTAACCATGCAGACTCTAATGGTGCACTAACTGGTTTAGATAAAAGAATTTGCTGATATCTCCCCCTACAGAGAGAATACTAGAAAATGTGATAAAACATACCAGAAGTAAACAGTGTCCCTGGCACTCAATAAGTGTTCATTCAAATGCCATTTACTCAGTATATTTAGACAATCAGTGCTTTAACATCTTTTCAATGTCTTTATGTTCCTACTGAGAATTACACCTTATGCAATCATTGTAAATCTTTCTGGAATACCAATTGCACGTACTTTAAAGCAACTGAATAAGGATATATCTATCACCTGTTCACTTTAATGGAAAGTATGATGCCAAATTTTCAGTACACTGAGATTGTTAAAACCCAGGTTTGACCATGAAAGCCCTTTTTTCTTGTAAGACCTGCCTGAACAATTTCAGACAACACAGAGCTAGACAATCAGAAACTCTTACTGATGAATGAATTTCTCACTTATTTCCACTGATTTCTCTGGGATTCTTTTTCTGGGAGGACAAAGATATTGAACTTTGGGGCAGAAACAAGAAAGGTTTATGGGACTGTTAATTCCCAAACAGACTGGGAATGCCACCTCAGAAATTAAAGCAAATGTGCATTCATTTATGCCAAGAGAACCAGAAATTTTCGGTCTCAAAACTCTGAAAGAATGAATGTTGAGGTACTGCTCACAAATCCTTTAATACGTTGGGGGTATCCTGTGGCATAGCACTGTCGGGTTTTTTGATAAGATACCTGATTATCTGAACAGGGAAAATGCAGCAGATCTAATCTATCTGAACCTCACTAAAATACTTGACGTGGTGTCACCATGGGAAATGATTAGTTATGCTGGTGAGAATGGGGATTAGTACAAGAATGTAAAATGTTTAAGAAACTGACTCCAGCTGAAATGCTAACAAGTTGTGTTGACAAGAAACTACTCGGTTGAAAAAGGATCGAAGTGAAGATTCTCAAAGATCAGACTTGGGGCTGATCTTATTGAACATTTCATAGATTAAACTGGCTGACATGAGCTAATGAAATCATCAGTAAAGAGGAAGACCAAGAGGTCATGTAGAAAGATCTGGATGGCTTTGAGATAATGGCAATAAAGCGGGTGAAAATCAATAGAGCAAAGCTACACTCTCAGGGACTAATAAGAATTTCTGCTATCAGGTAGAAGTTGCTTATCTGGAAATGAAAAAGGAGAAAGACTTGCTATGTATCAGTTGATCACAGAGGGTGTATTTAGTCTGGTAAACTAAATGGTGTCAGGAAACATTCCCAGGCAATATTGGAACAGTATGGTCCCAGGTATCCTGTTGGCCCATGTCAATTAGCTGGTCATGCTTCAACCATTACTACATGATACAGACTTTTCTCTGTGGCAATGTGGCTGAGATGTGCCCATGTTGTTTTGTAGGTTCAGGAGTTCAGTAATATGGATGCAGGCTATTCCACACCAGTTAAACTCAGCATCAAAGAACAAACCAGGGAGCAGTCCTTAATCCTCAATGTATAATAATCCTTAATTTCCTAGTATGAATATGACCAGAATGACAGTGACTATACCATAGAATATGGTAGGGAAAATGTAGGCTACTTGTGGGGAAAAAAAAAACCTAAACCAAACCAAAAACAAATGCAGTTCTAGGGTTCATCAGAAGGGATATTTCCAATAGAAATTGGAGAAATGCTATTTACAAGACTTTATCTTTTTTTTTCTCTAAAGGTATTCAAATTGGAACAAGTACAGTGAAAGGCCATAAGGCTGATCAGAAGCAACTAAAAGCTGCTGCTTGTTCCATCTAGCAAGGAAAAGCAGTGAAATGACATATCACAGGAAAATGTCACAAAGAGAAAAAAAAAATAAAGACAATTCTGACCAGGAAGTATAAAATTCGGTTTATTAAAAAAACCCTTCTTTTGGCTTCCAATCAGACAAATGAGATTCTGAAAAAAAGCCCTCCTGCAAAAGTAATGGATGCAAAAAAATTAATCTAGAGCTTGATCTTTTGCTTA
Source organism: Rhynochetos jubatus (assembly GCA_027574665.1). Classification (NCBI taxonomy): domain Eukaryota; kingdom Metazoa; phylum Chordata; class Aves; order Eurypygiformes; family Rhynochetidae; genus Rhynochetos; species Rhynochetos jubatus. The sequence continues at coordinate 72,435,330 of CM050650.1, forward strand.
AGAGGGTCTATTATGAAACTCTCTCATTATGGGGAACTGGATTGGAACAGGAACGCTAGAAGGTGCCTTCCAATCTTACTTTCTTTTGACAATTTGAAGGAGCAAATACTGAGTTTCATGAAAAAAAGTTTTGCAGACTAATTTTTAATGAAAAATATTGCTGTAATTTTCAAATAAATGAATGTGAAGAAAACCACAGGTCATATAATATTTGGATTGCAACAGAAATGAAAGAAAACAGACTAGAGCACTTACCTCATTCTTTAACTTGCTTCCAGAGAACCTTTGAAAATAAACACATTTAATTGTTTTTTCATAAGCAGAACATTTTTAGAGTTTGTGTATATATATACAAATATAAAACAGATATATAAAATAGATTAATTAGAAAAATGATCACATTTCTACAAACGTAATTATAATAAAAATCATACTTTTTGCTTAACTTCTTCCTTTGGTTTGCAAGTGCCTGAGAATATCAGAAAACCTACTGATGTTTTCTAAAACATGAGGATTCAGATCATTGGCCAGAAGGTAAAGTATAGAACCCAGTTTCAGATTTTTCTTTGGATTTTTCAACTTAGCAAATATCAGAAGGGCAGCATAGGTGCAAGTCCATAAGGTCTTTACCAGGAAATACGTAAGATTTTTGATACAGCTGAGTAAATTCAGAGTAGAAAAAAATGTATCTGGAATTTACACTTCTTGGGAAAATGAAGAAATCATAGTGATTTTCCATTCCTTTTCACCATGGTATTATTTTGATGCAGGTGAAATGCATTCCTGAGATCAAAGATTTCCTGTCAAAAATGTGTTGTGCTGTAGTGAATGTCCTATTAGGAGTCCAACTGACAGATTGCCGATGAAGTCACTGTACTACCAGGCAACTCTTCAGTGCAGAAATTAGAAAGCACACATACTAAATTATTGCTACTAAACTAGAAAATGTGTAATGATAGAAATTCTAATGGATCAGTATAATGATAAATGTTGTTTGATTATTGCTATATTCTTTTCTGTTAGCTGCCAACTGATAAGATACTGTGGGCAACAAAAAGTCTTCTAATTATTAGCGGAAATATTGTGATTTCCTGCTGTTGAGATGCTCTGCTGACAGAACAGAAAACCAGAGGCTGGGCACTTGTGGAATTCTTCCTGCCCAGACCAGGAACCTGACAATTCCTATCGCATGATTATCCAGCATATGTTACCTGCAGAGTTCCCTTCGTTGGCAATAGATGAGTATAAAAGAAAACATCATTCAGTTGATTACAACATGGAGAAAACTAGCTCCATAGCTGGATGTGTTTGTTATGGACTGTGGATTTCGACATGTGCAGCAAAACGTACACAGAATATACAGCAAAAACACAAGGCAGCATCTGCTATCATTGCTCCTCCAGAGCCTTAATCCCTAGCTAAAGCTCGCCTTCATACTGTGCTGTGGATACTAATGATTTTTGGTGTTAGGTATGCTCCTTTCACAGTGCAAGCCTTGATATTTAAAGGAAATGGGAGGTCAAATTTACAGTGGAATTTAAGGATTCAGGCACCTGCAAACCTACATTTAAGGACTATGGTACTGAGCTCAATCATTTAAATATTAATACATGATGAATGACCATTAAATTTGAAATGGCAGTAGAGGGGTCTATATTTAGGGAACTGAACTGAGGCCCATTGCCCCTTCTAATCTTTTGACAAGCTGCCATCTAACATTCAAACCTTGTAGTAAAGGCCTCCATATGCCTGTATTTGTGCATGGGCATGGTGTCATCATCAACCCATATATTTTCCCTGCCGATTTCTGCCCCAAGCTTGATCCAGGAACCATTTTTATATCTCACTAATCAGAACATATAATGATGCATCATTATATGCAGCAGCCAGCAACTGAGAGATTCACTCTCAGTTTTGAATCCCCACACTGCCTGACTCTTTCCTTACCAAGAGCTTGCTCTTAACCCCAGGCTACTGCATCATTCTCTTCACACATAGAAATCCAGCCACAGTGATGGCTCAGACTGTGCAAAATGAGCTTTTGAGCTTCTGTTCTAAATCAGCCAGGAAGGTAATTTGACTGCTGGACCCTGAAAATTCAACATCTCGTACATGAGAGCAGAAAAGGTTCCTAACTAGTGCATCTAGTGAGTACTCCTGAAAAACTTCATATCCATGCCTTGGATGGTCTTTATGTGGCCATATACCACTGGAAATCCAGCCATGGGGAATTTTGCAGAACCTCCACTTTATTTGCATTCGTTGCTGCTCGATTGTGCAAGGACAGAGCTTTACATGAGCAGTAAAAGCTGACAGAAGCTGGGGACTGAGTGATTATATTCACTTACATGAAAATAACTGTCTTTTAGTCAATTAAGTGAGCAATTTGTACAAGTTAATTCTGTATTATGAAAGAAGCTCATCTCGCAGTGCACCAGCAACACCTCTGCAGCCCTGGATAAATACTGGACAAGGAAATGGCATATCCCAGTCTATTATACCTTAAGTCTTGCAGTGGAGAGACGCCTCCTTTTAAACATCATTGGCAACATTACGCTCAATTTTTTCACCTGCCTTATTGTTTGGAAAAAGTCTCTTTGGATATAACCTAAATTTGTCAGCAGTTGGGTTTTCTATGTATGATTATAAACTCATTTATTCCTTTCCTTTCTCAGAGACTCCACTTATACAGGTATACTGCTGTAGACAATGAAAGCCGTCATTCAAGCCATATGTGAACAGAGACATTTGTTTTACGAACTATTAATCTTGGCAAACCAACAGGCAGCTATCGTAACATATTGATCCTGCTAGCTGTCCCTTAAATAAATATAATTAGAGCTTCCTGGGTTAGGTTTAAACTGATATTAGCCAGTCAAAAGACCTGCAAATATTATTCTACACTGACCCCTCCCTCCTGCCCACAGGTGCCAGCTTCACACCATTCTCCAGACATTTCATAATGAGAAGCTGTCCTGGGGAAAGAACTCAGAGAGTGACACACAAGCAAACAAAATGAGACAAGTGTTCTGGAAATGGAGTTTTGCTGCCTTACACTAACTTGAACAAATCCCCTGCTGGTATAAGTCAATGCAGTTCTACACTGACTGAGGTGGGGCCATTCTGCATGATACTAGCAAAAGATCTAGACCAACAAAACAAAATCAGTGTCTTTAGGGAGCAAACTGCTACCTAAATCTGGGAATGCCAGACATTGAGATATGCAGCAATACTAGTTCTGGTATCAACAACAATTACTGTCCTACAAATACCTTCCTAAGAGAAAGTTAAAGTTAGACCTTCACTGACTAAGTTCCAGAAGTTATGTTATTGTACCTGGTTAAGCCTTTTCCAGAATACACAGAGTGGTAATATGCACTACTTTCTTTAATGCCAATTCCATAATAGTGATACCTGTGGAAAAAAAATAAAAAAATAAAACACAAAGAGGAGTGTTTATGAGTAGCATGTCAAGTCAAGCAAACTGACAAATTGATCTTCAATGGTTTCTGAAAAATTTTCCTTAATTTCTCTTTCACTGACATGGAACAACATTTTGTCTCATCAAAAACAGTATTGTCATGATTTGATCCAAATTTCAAGGCTGGGACCTTCTTTAAGTTTAAAACACTTATTCTCTTACAAGAATGTAGCTGGAACAGCAAACCTCCTAGAAACATGCTACATCTCTTTTCCTTAATATGCATTCTCTTTCATTTTACTTCTTTTGTTGAAAGGGTTCTGGGTTTGACCTACTGGATTTATTTTATCAGGCTTGCCCCTGTTCCATTTAGACACTCCCACAGACTACGTTTCCATGTAAAATAACTAACCAGTGTACCGTATAAATTAGTGTTCAGCCTCCTGAACAAATTATTGATCCCAAACAGAGCTGGAAGAAGGAAACATGCCTACTGCTCAGCCTCTGCAGTGCTGAGCCCAACACCTTGACCAAAGACACTACAGAGGGTGGATTGGTGCTAAGAAAACTGTCTATGCAATAGATACTTACTACTTTCTACTGATCTCGCTACAAAAGAAGTGACCTTCAGGTGAAGGGCAGGAGAGCAAACAGGGGGCAGCTTTTTCTTTACCGGTCATAGCAAAGTTTGCTTGAGTTCATCTATCAAAGGTGATTAGGCCCTGTCTTATGAATTTCACTCAATAGATTGGAAAACTGATTGCATTAAACCAAATTTGTCTAAGAATGTTATGGACAGCATACTGAAGATCCTCTGTTTTTAACTAAAGTTAGCTTGAAAACACCCCAACAGCTGGTTTAACTGGACTGCTTTAAAGTAACATTTGTAGTTCAAGTACATTGCACGTGAAACAAGCCTAACACAGACAACCTTTGCAATGCGTTGCACTACTTTCACTGAAACCTCTCAGAAACTTGAAGAAATGCACTCTTAAGACAAAAAGCCTCAAACAAATAGTTCATAGAACAAATAAATAAAAGTTTTCAGTTCACTTCTGCTCCTCCTGGTGATGCCCATTTAAAAAAATCACAGTCTTACTGTTTGTTCTTGCATGGGACAGTCACAGGTAAGAACAAAACCCTCATGCTCAATATTTACAAAGCTGACTAAAGGCATTAGATACACATTATATTTAAGAAAATGTTCTTTAGATTATAAATCTGCTTAGCCTAGGTAGCTTTGAAAATCTCAGCTGAAACAGTCATTTTCTTTCGGGACAGGCTGTTGTGTGCATTCAGGATTTCACAGCCAAGAAATGTGACAGCAAATGGCTGCTGCGAAACATAACAGATTTTACTGTTGGCCTGAAACTGATGAGTTTACAGAACACCCCTAGATCACAGTAGTACCTGGTGATCCATAGGAAGGCCAAAAGTTTCTCACCTGTTTCTTTACTGTTAGTTTTCCTACCCTGTAAGTGGGCAAGGGATGGTAAGGTGGTGAACTGACCATTTTTAAATATTTGTTAATACTCAAAAGCTCAGATATAAGAACATCTGCTCGTAACAATTCCCTCTTTAACCATTAGCATCAGAGTTGACTGATCAAAGCAAAGTGACTCAAGGTGGTTTAGGATGCCAGTGGGACCTTTCATTATACATCATAATGCTGGACAGTTGTCCGCCATTTCAGATACAGTATGGTGTCACCTATGCTGTGAATTAAAAAAAGATTTTCAACAACTACTTGTGCTTTAGGAGTATTAAACCGATTGACTTGGGCCAAAGACCTGGATCTGGAAATTCTTAATATTTGACAGCATTCTGACACAAATGCTAAAGGCATGAACATTTTTTTTCTTTCATGAAAATGAAGTAATTTTAGATGTGACATAAGAGGTATTAACAATACACATGTATGGATTCTTTGAAATAACAGCATTTACTTAGTCTTGATATTGCAAAGGTTGTGCATTGAATAGGATGAAAAAGAAAATAGAACTGTGACCAGTTCTTCAATAGTGTTATCTGCACATTTGTCATTGGCCATGTAAGCAAGCAGTTGCCTACATCTCATTCCAACACCCTAAATTTCCCAGTTTCAATCACATGACATTTTTTAATAAAACTAAAGCTTCACACTTTCACCACAAACTTAGAATTCCCTCTTGTTAAAGTTGAAGTGGGTCATAGGCAAGGAAAAGCATTACTTTACAAAGTTAGGAATCAATATTTAGATTATTCAACACCTAATTCAATGTTGACATATTTGGGCTAGAAACAGGAAATATTGCATGGTTTGGACTCTCATGCTTCCAGTGGTAGGCAATATACATATTCCTGCCCTAGAATGCCCCAAGATATCAGAATTTACCATTGTGACATTTTGTTATGTACAGAATAAATATTTTTCTGTATCTATTCAGTATCTTAAAGGCATAGCTGTTATCATTCTGATTTCCTTCAGTTGTGTAGTTAATTTTTAGTACCAAAAAATACAGCTTTCCAGTCATGACTGAGCGAGCAGCTGTGTGGTATTTAATTGATGGCTGGGGTTAAACCACGACATGACACAGAAGCAATTAAAAAAATTATAATCTGTATTTTTCAACCTCTGTCTGGCATACTTTTGAGAGTAATATGGTATAAAGATTTTTATTCTCTTACAAGCCGAAGTAATTAGCTGAATAACTTATTTTGGACTCCCTTTTGAGAGTAGTATACCCATCCCAGACACACCGATAACATCTTAAACCTATGATTTCAAGTACCTTCTTTCTGTCTCTTCATACGCATATTCCTATGTGTATATGCAGTATATATGTATTCCACTATATTTCTACTGTATCACTAATGAAATTAAACCGTTTGAAACTTATTCTCAATTTTTGTAACAAACCTTTTAAAAAAACAAGCTGAACTGCTTTCCTCCTTTAATTTCAGTGGTTTGTTGTAACATATGTTCCTACGCAACTAGTAGCCCTGATTTTAGCATACACTGACACAAGTGATAGCTGATAAGGACACGATAGGCTTAAGCTGTTCAGGGACTTGCAATAACTTGTTATCACGGGGCCAGATGCCATATCAGTTTTATTAACCCACTAAATCACTCCTAATAAATAAGATAATAGTTCTCAGACATGATGGATAAAAGCTAAGATTCATCATTGATCAAAGTCTACAAAGAAATTAAATTGTAACTTGAACTCAGTCTTCTGTGTCTATGGCCTGAGCAGTATGTACGTTTTCCTAAAGAGCTGCTCCAGGTAATTCATGTACTGTGAAGATCACAACTGAACTCCAGCAGTGACCACAGTACGTTCAACATCACCTGTACAAAAAGACAGATTCAGAACCTGCTGCACAGACAATTTTGCTTATGAAATACTAATCTAATATCAGTTCACAGTATTTATTGTGCTGGGTCTTCTTCCACTCAGCAGGAATATAAAACCTTCCCCTACATTCTGCAATATGGAGTGATCAGCGTGGGCATGAGAGGTGAATGAACTTTGTTAACAAATTGTGTCCAATGTGTAGTACCTTCTTGGCCAAATGTTTAAAAAAGTGTTTTAGCATAGACACTTTTGCACAAATGGCGGTTTGGATGTAAACACAAAGGGAGAGAGAGACTCTGACTTCTAGGAGTTCTAGGGTATATGAGACCCATTTTAAGTCTCTCCTTTGCCCAGAACAGGAGATGACAAATGCTGCTTGGAATCAGAGGAGGAACACTTGTGTATCTCACACCTTAGAGTAGCGCCTGTACCCCACACCTTAGAGCAGAAGTTCTTTCTTAAGTACAATTCATGCTCATGGGAGTGCTAGAAGGAGTTTGGTCTTGTTTTGCTGTGGGAGAAAACCAGCTTTTGTCACCTTAAAGATGATCGAAAAGGGAACTGATTTTCTTTGCTTTCTTCTGACCACAGCCAGACTCTGTCGATACATTACTGTGTAAACATGCAGTCTGCAGCAAGGAACCCTGATCTTGGGGAGTTAGCCTTTCTTTGCAATGTAAGAACAATGCTTCCACTGGAGAGGAATTGTCTTTTCCATGTCATACTTTTGCAACACCTGGCTCAGTAGAGCCTTGGACAATGACCACAGCTCTGAGGGAATACCACAATACTAAACATCATTGTCAGGAATAGTTAGTACTATCACTGCTCCTACTAACATTGTATTGAAATAATGATAGCAACAACAGAAATAAAACAATATCAACTACGATACCATGTTTAAAAAAATAGGATATAATTGCTAGTAGGAAGTCTCTCTTACCAGTCCCAGTAACCTAGCTTTGTTCCACACAGAAACAGCTTACAACATTGACAGTCCATTCTGACATAGAAGCAGAAGGTAACTGAAACCGATGAACAGTCCCCTAATTTCCTTATTAATTTAATGGAAATACTTCTGTAAAGGATACTTTTGTGATTAACTGTCACCTGGTGAAAGAAGAAATGAATTTGCTCCACAGTGAGACTTTGGTTCTGAGGGGAATATGGTCCCCTCAGACCCTATCTATCTATCTAGATAGATAGATAATAATCAGAGATTTTTAACTTATACTGCCACTTCTCCATGACTACTTGCTTCTGGATTCAGTCTCTGAAGTGGAGATGTGGTCACTTGTGCCTTTTGTGAGGCCTTTTTTTGCACAGCAAAAACAATGTAAATGTATCTTAGTGGAAATGACAATTGCAGAGGAAAAATCTCTGAGGAAAATGGAAAAAAATAAGGAAGAAATGCCAGATGTTCAAACAAAACCTGCTAATGCCTCATCCCTTTGAGGAAATTGTTCAAGAACAGTTAATCCATATGAAAATATGGCACATAATACCACCAAGGTCAGTAGGGATATGGGATCTGCTGAAGAAATGCTGTGCATGGCTAATACTGTTAAACGTCTTAGAGAAAAGGGGCATATAGTGACACATGTCCTAACACAATTAATTTTGTAGCTACATTCCCATGTCAAAAACTAGATTTGAAACATACCCCTTCACTTAATAGATGTTGTCTTACTGTGCTTTAAGTAAGTTATGCAGATACATTATGCGTTCTGAAAGCTAGGATCCTGATTGGATCTCATTTATCAATTTATTTGATATGTCAGATCAAAAATAAAATAAGCATTTAGAAGACTTTTCCACTTGTATTCTCTCATTCATTATAACTTGAAAGTGATTCTCCAAATATGTTAGGTTATGAACCTGAGTAAGACTTACTTAACTGAGGCATTAATGAATTAGTAGGTTGTCAAATATTCCTGTACATATCGTGAATGCCAGATCTCCTAAAAACTTAAACACAACATCAGCAGCAAAAGTCTATCAGAGAAGATGATTAAGTCTGTATCAGCTAATGCCTGTAACCACACCACAGCAGACAATATATGAAATCCCTCTTTTCCCCTATAAACAACCTTTCTAACAGTAATTCCCATCAAAACCCCTCTATTCAGCATCTGTAAGTCATCTACAGAAAGAGAAATTAACTTCAGATCCAGTTTTCCTCTATACAATACAGATTATGTAGTCTCTTCTGAAAAAAAAAAATCTATGGATTACGAATTTTTAAGACTGACAGAACTATGCAAGAACTGTTCCCTGTTAAAAAAAAGAAAAATATTCTATGGAGGCTTTATTTTCTTTGAATTTCATATTTATTAATGATTATTTAAAATAAATAATTGAGACATATGCAAAATATAGGGTGTCTTTATAAAAATTTGGAATTGAAATTCTTCCCCACCTTTGTTTATATTGCAGCAAAACCTAACATTCACAAATGACATCTCCTATGCATTCTTCAGCAAAACTAAAGTGGAATCAACTGGCTGTTTCTTGTATTTCTAAGGCACGAAAAAAACCAAACAACCCCCCAAAATTATAAAAGTAAACAATGCATCTTTCAGACATTCCTAATACATTTCAAAGCACTTGGGAAAACTAGTCTTGTAGGTTTTTTTCCTTTTCAGTCTCCTTTCATTTTGAGTTTTGCATATAAATTACTGACAGACAAGAGTAACTTTGTCTTTCAAGACTAAGTTTTTCAAAATAAAGATATTTCCAAAGAAATATAATGTTTGAGGTTTTTCTATAGCTACCAGTATTCTGGTTTTCTATCTTATTAATCAGCAAGATGTCTCTTCAATAATTTTCTGAGTTTTAGTTTTGCTTCAGTAAACCATCAACTCTATGTTTTCTTCTGTAAGTCAATGATAGCTCCGTTAATCTTATTCAGCAATTACATAAACACATTTGTAATTTTAAGCATGAGAATAATCATAGGGCTACTCACGTATTTAGAGGCATGCATCTCCTAAAAGATAGCCATTAATAATAAATGTTTAATTTCTGTGTATACACAGAAAGCTGTACACAATATCTGTCCTAATTTGTTCCTCTTAGCAATGTCTTATATTTAGGAAAACCTGTTTTGAACTCAATAGAAATATATATGGATAAAGATGTGGTCTACATTTTTGGAGGGACTGAAAACCATGAAGATTTTGGAGACTTACTTTAACAGAACAACATTATTTCAGTAGTCCTATTTTATGTAGAATGGTATGGGCACCCTATTCAGGTTTAAATATTTTAAAAAAACAAATATTGATAAAACACTGAAATAACAATTTAAAGCACAGCACTCAGAAAAGCTCAGGGTCAGCCTTAGTTTCAGGACAATACAGAGGACTATTGTACTTGTGACTCCCCATGCGGGGATAGAAGTTTCCTAGAATTACCTAGCTCATAGCTCAACAATAGCAATGCCCTAGAGCATTATTTTGACTTTCCTAAATTCCTTACATCAATACACCACACAGTGCTTCGTTACCTTAAGTAGCAGTATTCCCCTATTAAAAACAAAATAATATTGGGTACAATTCATCAGTCCTTCCTCAGCAGTCGATATCAGGATATAGAAGGGAGTGTGGATATCAGGGAATATGCTTATACCTCTGTTCACCACAGATTTACAATAACTTTATCATGGCCAAATGCACAATGGCAGAACCATAAATAATAAAAATTTCACCACAGTTGATATATCCTTATCTGGGATCTATTCCCACAGCCTAATATTCCACAGGTCAAATATACAAATTAATTTGATACATTATTTATGAAATGACTGCACTGTAGGTTGTGTAATTTCAGAATTTTTATAAACTATTCACAATAAAAAGAAGATGCACACCATATTCCCAATTTAATAGAATGCTTTTTGTGTAGTGTCTTTAATTTAATCCGTATTGTTAGGCAGAGAACACAATAGAAGTTGTTAGATTTGCAAAATGCAAATAAAATCATAGTTAAATTGCAAATTATTTACAGAAAGATGAACAGCTGTAACAAAAATATATGTATTATATAATGGGGGTTTTTATATGTAACATTTTGACCTGTATTTGCAAAAAATGCATGGCTTTATAAATATGACAAGATTTAGAAGCTTAATCAGTTTCATTTTAGAAATTATGCCTGCAGTAATATTTTCAAACTCAAACTCTCTATCAGTTTCACCATGTACATGGAAGATATTGCTTGCAGCTTGTCATCTGAATAAACCCCCATGCCCATTAGTATATATTATGGAAACATGGAAATACATGTCATTCCTACAATGTATTCCATAAGCGGGTACACAGATAATTGTGCCTTACTTTGAATGGCCCCTTGTTCCAAGCCGCCTTGTGGTAAGGAGAGGGAATTTCTGGCGAATGGTCTGAAGAGAAAATAATTGTATTAACTTCTAACACTGGTATACTTTCCCAGAAATCTGCTCATATAAAAATCGTAGTGTAAATATATGGACTAATGTCATCCATGAATAAATATTTGTGACACATCACAACTTAAACAATTAAGCATGCTTTACACTGCAGGGGTCCTTCCATCCTTGTTCATCTTGCTGTGTACCTCCCATCTTCCCACCTAGAAGCTCCTTACCACCCTTTCCACCTGTTCTTCTTTCCATTTTCAGTTCTACAACTTAAAACCTAATTTTCTTCACCAGGATCCTGTTTCGTTCAGGTCCCTAGAGTACACCTGTATCTTTTGCTTCGGAGACCTAAACAGAACCAGGGAAAGATCTGCCCTCTAGCTATTGTTTCAAAAGTCAAACAACTAAAAAGAAATTAATTTTAGATTTGAAAAGAGTCACCTGAAAGTTAAAGCAAGCAAATATTTGCCTCACAGGGACTTCTGTGTCCTTCACTGTCAAAGTGCTGAACAGTCTTAAACTTATTTATGCTCACTGAAACCCTATGAAGGTTTCTGCTACCTCTATGCTGCACATAAAGAATTCATTTGAGGTGATTTAATCCAAGTCAAGCAAAATATTCTGTCACTGGACTCCTGAGATTGAGATTAGTGCCCCCAAACAACCTACTCTTCCTGTAAAGAATGATGATTGAGGCAAAAGGTTTATTAAGTAAAAAAGTAATTCAGTAATAGAGGTGGATACATCTAATAGATCGCTGTCAAAACAATGTTTAAATGGAAAGTTATTGTCTTCTTCATTTATACTGAAACTGTGTAATGAAAATTAGACATACATTTTCTCAGTATATCCAGTACAAGAGGAAAAAACTAGTAAGTGAGCATTTTATGAACTGGATTTTAAATCCATTATTATTATTTAATTAAATTAATGCATTTTGCTATGCATGAACAATGACTAGATTATCAGTGTTTAAAAAAAGATGATCCTTGAAGCATTTTTGGTTTCCTGTTTCACTAACTACTCAGGATTTAATTTGGAGAGTTCACGTCCCCTTTTCATTAAATGATTTCAGGATTAATTGTAGGGAAGGGTAGAAAAGAAGATGAAGCAACAATTTTTCATTCAGGAGCTCTTTGTGTTATTAATTTTTATTCCCCTTCTTGTATTGCTTCTTGTGTCACATCTCACTTTACATTGCCTTTAGTATAATTAAAACTGTCTTCCATGTCAGATCTGGTTTTGTGGAAAGAACCCTATTAATGTCATCATCAAAAAAGAAGGAAAAAAATCCCAAAACATCTCCTGGAGTGAATGATTTTAGATACATATAAAATTACTATAAATCAAAGGGAATTTCAGCTTCACTCTCCTATAAGGTGATGTCATGAAATCC